>NMRB01000455.1:281945-330845 GCA_002633025.1 Notospermus geniculatus
GTACCAAACTCGTTCCCAGAAGGCATTTCGCTCCACAATATGGCGGTCGCTAATAATGCCTCTGGAAACAAACGCCCTCTTCACTTCTGCAAGATTCTTGCAAAACCACTTTCCAGATTAAAATAAAGCGTGAAACGCATCCAATGACTTTGATAATCGTTATTATTTCATTCTATAGCCACAAACTGGGATAATATGGAGGAAAACATTAATTTGATGTTAGGAATTTTGCGCACTACTTCGAGCAAATGCCGTGAGCCGTCTCGGCGCTCGACCAATCAGAGGCCAGATACTCGGCACATGATATCCGTGTTTGAAAACATTGACACGTGCTACTGTTTCTATTTGCTCCTTTAGACCTACTGACGTGCACTTTCGATTGTTCAAGCTAAAAACCGTGGTTTGCGTAGTTGAGAGGCATCCAAAACACTTGTAATTCAGCGTTTTCACTGGACTTTCCAGTGCTGGCAGCCCAATCGTGGGCGCCGCCATGTTGAACATGTTGAATGTGACGTCATCACTCGCGGAAGATCTGGAAGTAGTTCGGCCGTATGTTGGCAGAGTCAGTATAGCGTAACGTAGTGGAGCACTGACCTCTGCGAAGGAGTGTGGGTTCGTTCCTCGAGAGTTTGTTATACGTGTGTAATGCATGGATTTCACTGTGTGTACTTTTTTCCAAATTTTCGCAATATTTGTATAAGCTACAGAACTTTCAGGATTGAAATACAGGTTTCTAAGGTACTGTTCGGTTTCCATATTTATTTATTTTGAGGATTTTATAGTATAAGGAAAGTGAGGGGATCTGGACGGAATAGATTTTATTAGTTTGCAAGTTTAGGTAGGTATAAATTTTGAAAACAGCCTGGAAATAGGGACATTTTAGTGTGTTTTAGCCTATTTTTGGTGGCTAATCTTCCTCTTCCGTCCAGATCCCCTCACTTTCCTTATACTTCTAAGCTTGTGATTCATACAGGTGGTGTGCATAATGAAGGATGGATGCCCTTATGATACTTGAATTTGCTCCAGACGAAGAGGAGGAACTACACAATGAAGTACACAGAAGACAGTTGAGGGTGTCAGGGATAGAGAAAACCCTTTGGAAGAACTGTCGGATCCGATTTTTTTAAACGCTTCAGAATTTCCAAAGGACATTTCAATGGCTACAAATACATGCTCTTAATCTTTAGACTGGTACCCTGTCTTTATAGATGGCTGAAAATATAAAGACAGGAACGGGGCGCCATTTTGAACCATATTGATGACGTAGTACATTCTATTTTTAGCACTCCTCGGGGTATTTCCCAGTACTATGTCCAGCTTTCAATAAACCCTGCTTTGTTCCGCCGAAATTTTCTTGGAGTTTACCTCATGATCTAGGCCTACTCGCACTCCAGCAGAAGGACAAACCACCAGAGTGGGGGAGGCATGTGATGGATGCAAGCAAGGCCTACCACAACGGCACACTTGTGCACTGCTGCTGCTGTGTGCACTGCATGCAGAGTTAAGGCCTATCTGCCCTCACAAAAACGAGACGAAAAAACAAAGGACTCCCAGTATGCCTACATACAGTTCATACCGCGAAAAAACTCACGCCGCCTCCCTCGTAAACCTACCAGTTTCCAACCCCAGTGAGTCGAACATAAATTAATCCATGCTGCTGTCACGTCAGTAGTCAGTTTATGCAGTTCAACCGTCAAAATACACGTGTTCCAGGCTATATTTAGAACAAATTCATGACATTTCCACTCTCCACGCATAAAAAGCGTCTCCACGCATAGAACCTGCGCAGAAATGTGCGCAGATGTGGAAAAACGATCAATACAAAATGGTGGTCCGTGCTTGTCGTAATAGTGCAGTAGAGCGTAGCGCCACGTAGCGGAACGACAAGGAACTAGTCTACTTAATCTTATCAGTGAAGAACTACGTCAACCTACCCGACGGTACAACACATTTACACCACTCCAACATCTGGCGATTACTCTTCGATTTTACGCGAATTTTACGGGCATTTCAACATGTGACAGGAGGTACCTGTGGTGTGTAGCAAGCGGCTTGTGGAGAGCTACATGTACAGTCATGGACATAAATTTTGTCGTCACCTAATACCGTGAATATTTCAAATACTACTGGGCCAATTTTAACACGGTTTGTTCTACATGAAAATACATCTTATTTGTTATATTTCTGCATCAAAATTTTGGAAATTTGGCGATGTCATAATTATGTAATACCTCATCAGAAAAAAATCTAAAAATCAACTTTTTCATTATGTAACTTTTAATTGTTCATCAATTCTAACGGTGATTTATCTTAGTTAATACATAATTTATCCATGATGATTAAAATATGAGTTGGTCGACTCCATTTGAGAATAAAATGGCGGCAAGGCCAGTCATAACTGAGACAGACAACCGGGGACACATGGAACCATGGACACATAGAACCCTGCATACAAATAACTGTCTTTAGGGGCGCAAAGGACCCGGGATACATAGGGATGACCCCCTCGCAGTGAATAGAACATGTTCTATTTTGGCGAGCGACTCTCGACAGGAATTGTAATGCATTTATGTGAGCTACAGTCGCGCGTCGTATATTTTCGACATTTTGACGTCGCAGTGTTTGCGCGCAGTACCAGTCGCAACTTGGATGGCTCAGTACGTTAAAACAGACCGGCAGATACACCAAGTGTATATACATTCCGAAAGAAAAAGGTAACATGACTTCTGTAAGTAGAAGATTTCGGAAAAATAGCGAAGTCTGTAACCTCGGGGAGTCAATTTGTACGCAATGTTGCAGATTTTTTATTTTTTGCGGATGGTTCAGAGAAACAGTTCCCAACTACGATTAAAGAATACGATCGCTTCAAAAATTCAAGGGTGGATAGGAGATATCTTAGGCTTTCATACAGGCCGATTTTATTCATTTTCGGCCAGGAGCTGTTTAGAAAAAAACGACGAACGCGTCAATTCAGGAAGTGAATTTGACGTCACACGTAACGGCGCCGTCAGGGATGAAATTCGTTCACCGTTTCAAAAGTCCTGCGGCGACATTTTCAATACTCTCATAGCTAACATTTGTATTGCAATAGTGTCACTTGGCAAGTCCCTTTGGGATAAAGTGTCGATATAGTCCAAAAGAAAGCAACATCGCCAATTCAACGGTTTTTCTATACAGTTGAGGTTAGAAGTTTACATACAGTTTGGTGAAAAATATTCAACTCAAATTTTCAAAAGGTTTTATTGTTCTTACAAATACTTTTTTCATGGGGAATTATACTTTAGATGTCTACTTTCTTTTCTTGCTTCATTCATTGATTACAGTTTGTTTATTTCAGAATTATGTAACATAGTTCTTTATTTCCCAGAAATACAGTGGTTCAAAAGTTTACATACACTATACATTAGTACTTGTAGCATTGCCTTTTACTGCCAGAACCTGACTAGGACATGTAGGATAACCATCAACAAGTGTCTCCCAATACTCTTGGGGAATTTGGACCCATTCCTCTTGACGGTAGTTATGTAACTCAGTCAAATTTGTTGGTTTCTTGCTCTGACTCGTCTGTTAAGGTCATCTAAAAAGTTTTCAACAAGATTTTAGTCCGGACTTCACGAAACTCACTCTAAAACCTCCCCCCTGTTGTCTTTAAACCATTTGTTGACTACTTTTGCTCTGTGCTTAGGATTGTTGACTGATTGATTGTTCCAATCAGCCCAAGCTTCAACGATTTGGCAGAGGCCTTGACGTTGTCATCAAGAATCTTGATGTAATCGTCTTTCTTCATGATCCCATTGATCTTCTGGAGTCTTCCCGTGCCGGATGCAGCAAAGCAGCCCCAAAGCATGATGCTAACACCACCATACTCGAAGGTCGGGATGGTGTTCTTTGGGTTGAAGGCCCCGCCCTGTTCACGCCAGACGTACTTCTGGTCATTATGACCAAAAAGTTCCATTTTCATTTCGTCAGACAGCAGAACCTTCCTCCAAAATGCTGATTCTTTGTATTGATGCCCCTTTCCAAACTTCTCTCTTGATTTTTGGTGCCGATCTTTGAGCAGTGGCTTCTTCCTTGCGCGGTACCACTTCAGTCCATGTCGATGCAGAATACGCTTCACCGTAGATCCTGACACACTCAATCCTGCATCTTGGAGATCCTTGCAGAGGTGCTTTTTTGGGTGACCTGTGGTTGATTTTCACATTTGCACTAGTGTCTGTTAGTTTTTGGGGGTCAGTTTCCCGTTTCTTTCGCTCCTTGGCTTGGTCAATGTGGTCCTGAGGTCCTTGTACTTCCTGACGATGGTATAAACGGAAGCCCTGGGTACCCTAAACTGGCTAGCAATGTGGCCTAATGAGGACCCTATCTTGTGAAGATCAACCACACGCTTTCTAAGGTCTTGGCTGTACTGTTTGGATTTTCCCATCTTGTCCTAATAGTTCTGACTGTAGGAAAGGGCGAGACACTATAGAAATGCCTTCTCATATAGCCGCTAGGGGAGGTCCCGAGTTATTACATAACTGATGTGGTGACCAATGACCAGTAAAATGACTGCAAGGTACCAGTCATCAATTTTTCGGAGATTTGAGGTTGTGTTTTTAGAGTTTGACTAGGTGTATGTAAACTTTTGAGCCACTGTATTTCTGAGATCGAACAAATTATGTTACATAATTCTGAAATAAAGAAACTGTAATCAATGAATGTAGCAAGAAAAGAAAGTAGACATCTTAAGTATAATTCCCCGTGAAAAAAGTATTTGTAAGAACAATAAAACCTTTTGAAAATTTGAGTTGAATATTTTTTACCAAAGTGTATGTAAACTTCTGACCTCAACTGTAGGTACTGAAATTATACGTCAAATTCAGTGGTGCGGCGTAACGTTCTTTATTTCTTCCGCTGCCTTCAGCGAACCTTTTCCCAATGGTGCAGACATTTACTTTCCCGTGAATAGGCGCCTTTATCTGAAGTGGATAGACGTTTGACATTTCTGTCGGGAGTTGGCTGACAGAAAGTGTCGACATAATCTATATTGCGGAGTAGCGCCCTGACTTTGCATATTCTCTTCAAAAGTGAACTTTTTAGGCCTGGATAAAACAATGTTGTAAGTGGGAGTTTCCCATAATTATGTGACGGTTTCTATGTGTTTGAGTAGGCCTACTGAATACAGATCTTACTCCAAAATAGGCCACTGGCTGTGTTAACAACATTGGAAAGACGTTCGCTGATGAGACAAAATTAAACGAAGATAAATTCGAAAACGCTACCTTTCTTTGATATGCAAGCAAGATACCTACTGAATTGTGCAAGCACACACAAACGGAAATATGACGTGCCCTCTTTTGATCCGGCTAGTCCTCTGCCCTTTTTCTGTTCAGATCTTCGAACGGTTGCTTCTGACGTTCCTAGCAACGGGGGAAAAGGTCCTTTAATGTTCGCCTGAACCTCGTTCCCGTCAGACAATAAATGTAGAAATTAACAAAATTGTTGAGAGCGCTTACAAAATACGTGATGCCTAAAATGAAGTCTAAACTGGATTGTTGCAGGATAACATAACCATATTCACGGAGCATTCCAATTATGTTCATGATTGGGTTTGCAGTCTCAAGCAGCATAAAGACAATGACCACGGCTAAAACCCTGACTGTTGTCGCTTTCATGTTTTCGTCTACTTTTCCTCCGCTTGTCGTCTCCCTCATCGCTAATGATTGCTTCAAGGCTGCCAGCAGACGATAGGTGAAGAACACAAGACAAAATGTGGGGATAAATAATGTCATAAGGTGGTAAAGAATGACACCAGTGACTCTGATATAAATGTTATCTTGGAACGGGTAAAGGTAGGTAATATCCCAACTGACTAAATATGACTCCGTGCAGTAGTCATAAAACCAAAATGCCTTACCAAAGTACAGCATTAAAACCACTACCATTCGCGACAGAAAGGCGAGTATACCATTAGCAAAAGCCGTTTTATGAGCATTGTTGATTGTACAAATGGAAGATGCTCTCAGAGGTTTGCACACAGCTATAAAGCGTTCGGCAGCCACTGCAACTGTAATGTACATGGAGAAAGCCTTCGTTATCCAGAGTGCTGCCCATATATAACCAACTGTCATCATATAAAAATACCTGTACCAAAACAGCGCTGGGAGATAGTATGAGAGTATAAATAAATTTGAACAAAAAACATGAAGGATGAGATAAAGGCTGTCACCGACGGAGAGGTACCGAAGCAGAACGGACGTCGACGTAAACGGTCTCTCCCTCCCTAAGACGACAAAAGAAAGACCATTACCGATAAGACCGAACAATATAACAAAAAACAAAAGTGGGACATGAAGGACAAATTCGAAAATGCCTAATGTTCCACCATCATGTATGGAATAAAATGAATATGAACGGCAGATGATTGGCTCTGTACCGTCTGTAAGGTTATGATGACTTCTTGTGACTTGATAGGATGTGGATGTGCTGGTATTGCTCATCTTTACCAAGGAAGTAAGACACGGCTTTGACGACCGAACGTACCGGGCTCACCGTTCAGGCCAAATGTTGTTCTCTGCGTGTCACTTACATGGATTGTACATAGCAGAATACAATGCTCTCCAGTTTTGCAAAGACAACTGATTGTGTTTCTAACAGACTGTGTCTGAGAAACCCATTTTCTGAAATATGGCGGTCATTAGTGCAGGAAAACTCGTTCTCACAGTTGCTCATCAGACGTGCAATAACGCCCTTATGAAATATTGATCAGCGGATTCTCCAAATGTTCAACTCGTTTTCCTAAACTCTTTTTCATTGGACAACATAATTATCTGACAAAGTGCCATATAAACCACTAACATTTTAGAAAGAAATCGAACGATAACTGAAATAACTGCCACCTCTGTTTACCCTCGATACTGTGTGGGCTTCAGTATGTAACGCAATGCTTATTGTACCCGTTTTGGACGAAGCCAAGGCTATAATGAGTGAAGTTTTTGTGTGGTAGAGTCTGGCCGGTGTGTTCGGTGGCATTGCAGACTTCAGACGTACAGATATCCTCTCACAAAAGAATGCTTTCAATCCGTTGTAGTTTCCAAATTGTAGTGACCAGTAATGAAATGCAGAGTGGAAGGACAACAGGCCGCGGCAGGGGCGCTTGCTGACCTTCATATGGACCAAGCTGCCAAGGCGTGGCGTAGGGATCAGTGGCAAGTTATTTCATTACCACCTGAAATTGATTTCGTGAATGTTCATAATCGTTTCATGAAGTTTTCTTGTTACATATGTAATCGATATCATGAACGTGACGACGAGGCTTCATATGCTTTAAACGTTACTTTTTAGATGTTGCAAGCTCGATGATATTCAGTTCATTTCATTGTTTGCAACACGGACAAATAAGTCACAGGATTCCACGGTTGGCATATCAAAGAAATATATTGAGGCAAAAATCTGAAATACATTGGTGTAATGGAAAACACGTGTACACTCATGGCCGAAAATAAATGGACACCAGTTTTTCTTGAATATCTCCAAACCAATGCAGCTGAGAAATTTGGTCTGAACATACAGTGAGTACCTGATTTACTGGTGGTTGTTAGAATCTTCTAAGTCCAGATCAAGGGGGCCCACAAAATGAGAGTTGGACTAGGAATGAACCCCAGTTTACAATAACAAATGAAGCATACGCCTATCAGAAAATGAGGAGACCTTTTAGCATTGTTGTGCACAGTGGTTCAATGATCAGGCTCATGAAATAAGGGATGTCTGTTTCAATAATTTTTCCTGGTGTTCTTGCTAGGACATTAATCACACTTGAAACATTCGTCACTCTAGTTATTGAAAAGAGGTTACTATCGTTGCACGCCAAGGCCCTTAAGAATGAAGGATTTCAAGGTCCATAACCCTACTCATTAAAGTCCCTGGTAGTTTATTTCTTTCATAGGGCTAGGCCAACCCCGTTGTGGTCCTAAAATGCATATTATAGGAAAACATTCTTTCTGTAAATCATGCCAGACCACCAGTAAATCAGATACTCACTGTATATAGTAGCAAATTTGCCTGGCTATCTAATGGTATCAGCGTCGAAAAATTCCGCTGAAAGCCGCATTTTACAGAAGGAATTTTGTAAAGACATGTTTTTTGCTACTTTTTTATTTGCATTATTTCATTCAAAAAATTTCAGAGACAAGATTTGGTAAGGAGTTAAAGATAGGGACGATACTGTATAAACGTCTCTGCATAGCGAAATTATGTTTACAAAGTGGAATAACTAGATTTTGTCTATTTTGGGTATTGTGAGGATGGATTTCAGCATTCGTTTGGACGGAATTATGTAGAACTAGCACATCAGTACCCATGTGCAGGTTGACATGTGTATGCACAGTTGCTGAATAAAACACTACCCATATAGGGTAAAGACGGTTGACATGGTTGAGGGTGGCACAAAATGACAGCGTAACCGCGATGGTGATGCTGATAATTAGCCTGATTATTAGCCATTGAGGTACAGTGACGGGGCGGTAATATCAACGAAGCGATTGGAAAAGTTTGTGTGGTTAGATAGTACGCTCTCCCAAACCGGTGGTCAGAGGCCTGCCTTATCTGGACCCGGAAGACGCTGGAGGAAGGGCAAAGCGGCGGAGTAGTACTTTTCAGCTTAGTGTCTTTTGGCCCTTCATGGACAGGTCAACTTTGGCTTCATTAAAAAGACCTGAGGCCTGAAAGATCAATCCAAGGTATTTGTACTTCACAACATTTTCCAACACTTGGTTTCCAAAATGAAATTTGGTTTTGTCGAGTCTTCGTATTCGCGATTCGTGCCGATGCGGAACCTCGGTAGGCCTATTGGTGAATTTATGCGAAATCAAATGTTTAGGAGTTTTTTCCTTTTCCCTTTCCTTTCCCTATCCGTTTTTTCCTTTGCATGCGGGACATTTGTATGGAACACATGGAACTGTGCAGATTTTCTCATCACCATTGAGCCCTGCACATTCGTAATGCAACCACTGGCTGCACCGTCACAACTAAGGCTCTGGTACTGTGGGTCTACCGGATTGTCCTCACATTCCTTTTTTATCTCACCAGGGTGAGCTATTACGATGGTGCACGTTTCGTAACCGCCAGAGCTATTGATCTGAAACTTGATACATATATACCCCTTGGTCAGATGACCCCTGACACCAAGTTTTGGTCCGATTCGACTCTTAGCTTGGCCACCAGGTGGCGGAAACCGAAAACACAAAAAGTGCAATAACTCCTGAACTAATGACTAGATCCCCTCCAAATTTTTATCATAGGTGTATCTAATAAGGATACATAACATATATAACAGGTTTTTGATTTGACGTACTTTTCAAGGTCACAGAGGTCAAAGTTCGAAAAAAGTGACGAACCTGCCAAAGTGACAGTTTGTCAGTATTTCACCAAGCGACTTCATATCTTGAATAAACATGCATTGGAGGGGTACCTTTAAAAATATTAAGTTTCGGCCCGATTGGACATCCAGTATGGCCGCCAGGTGGCGTAACCTGAAAATCAAGTAACTGCTATTACTCAGGAACGACTTGACGTAGAGTGCTCAAATTTGATATTTACGTCCCTCTAGGTGACCTTTACATGCATGTCGACTTTCGGCCTGATTTGACTTCCAACATGGCCACCAGGTGGCGTAACCCAAAAATCATCAAAGTGCTGTAACTCCGGGACGACTTGACCCAAAGCGCTCCAATGTGCTATGTGGCCCTCTGCAGATGAACTTTATGTGCATGTGAAGTTCCGGCCCAATCGGACATCCATTATGGCCGCCAGGTGGCCCCTAAATCATCAAAGTCCTACTCGGGAATGACTTGACCCGGATTGCTCATCCCTCTGTCATTAGGCTGTTATGTCCAACCCGGTGAGCACATGGTCCATGAACCATTTCATTGCAAATCAGACATCTCACGGACGCCTCCTCAGGTTCCGTGCGCATCCTCTTCTTTGCAATGTTCTGTTCCTCGTGTAAATGACAGCCGTCCGCATCAAAATCCGATCTGGCCGTGCGTGACTTCCCGGCAGAAATTGCAGCCAACTTCGGCCATTGGACCAACTTCTTTGTGGTCGGATTTCAGTCCTTCAGGGTGACGGAGGCGTCAGTAACACACACTCTAACGTACAGACAGCAAAGAGAATGAAATAAGTCTAATATGAAATGGCCAGGGCCATTGTGCTCACCTCTGTGATAAGTCTCCATGGTTAAGTGTGAAACTGTGACTCGCATGGTCAATGTTGCGGATCAGTACAGATAAGATAAAGTGGAACACACCAAGAAGTATTTTTATGATCTGATCAGTATTATCAGTCAATGACATAAACTCAGGTGATGGCATCCAGAAGGAGTACAATTTCTGAATACAATGAATACAAGTGGTATTTGTGAACAAACTGCTTTCCTGTTTAGGTCACAGATGTCAAAAATTCTATCTGTCAAGATGGCCACCTAGTGGCCACACGTGACGATCGTTGGGATTGAAATTTTAGCAGGAATGTACAGGATACTTGCATAGATATTTAGACAACATTGAAACATCGTAACATTTACTACTGATGAGATATGGCCAAAGTCAATTTTTCAAGATGGCCGCCTGGCAGCCATGTTGAAGTCCAATCGAACCGAAATTTGGCATATAAGTAGACGGTACCAAGACACATATTTAGGCACGGTTAAAGCATCCTACCTACCACTATTTATGAGGTGGGGCCGAAGTCCTTTTTTCAAGATGGCTCCCTGGCGGCCATATTTGACGTCGAATCTGACTGAAATTTACCATATATTTATACCGATGGTACCTAGATACATATTTTGACAACGTTAAAACATCCTACCTACTCCTATTTATAAAATGTGGGTCAACGTCCATTTTTCAAGATGGCTTCCTGGCGGCCATATTTGAAGTCCGATCGGGTTGAAATTTGGTGCATTTGTGCAGGGTGCCTAGATATATCTTCAAACCAAATCACAACACTCTATGTCAAATAGCAATGAAATGTGCCACCAAACAGTGAATTTTGAACATTGACCTCTGTGACCTTGAAAAGTACGTCAAATCAAAAACCCGGGATTTATGTGATGTAGTCTCTTCAGAGGAACCCACCATAAAAGTTTCGTGGTTCTAGCTAACAGCGTTCAGGAGATACAGCCGAAAGAAGGTTTTCACAAAGCGCCCCCTACAGGCCAGAGTGTACAAGCAGCAGCGCTACGTTTCGGTCCAGAGATAGTTTTTACCATAGGCTACCTGTACACCAAATTTCAAGTTCCTAACCCGAGCGGTTTAGAAACGTGCCACCCATGTTAACGACGACGGACGACGACAACGGACGACACACCATGAGAGAAGCTCACCTCACAGAGGTGAGCTAAAAAGGGAAATGACCAACGTTCCATCGTCAATGACGCCTTTCATTTCTTCATCCTGAAAGATGTTAAGCCACTGCTTCAAAAGTTCGTCACTTCCCGTAACTGCAGCCTCTGCTGCCTGGTAGAAATTTCGACCAAACTTGTGAAGAGCCTCCATCGTAAGATACGGCTCAACTTCACTGTGCAAATTGCAACAAAACTTGAAAAGATTCCCTGATATGTGGCAGAGCCCCCTCCGGTCAGACTGTTTAAACTCAATATACGACAGTGAATCAAGATCTGCATATTCCTCCTTCATAGCCTCAGTTTCAGTCACCCGTAACTTTTCCGTCAGTCTAGTCTTTGCAAACAATAAATTCACTTGTCTTTTTTTCATTCCTGGTCTTATAGCCCGGCGCACCTCCTTGCGAATCCGATATGTCACTTTGAACACCAATACCCACCTATGTATCGCACCTTCTGCTTCGTTTCATTGGTCATTGGCTCAGCTGCCGGCAGGTTTGGCATGGAGACGACCTTGTCCCGCTTTTCCTTAATGGCCTGTGGATGTGGATGTTCACATGGCCAATTTGGCACCGAACTTTCGCACTGAACACTTTGTGTCCACAGTTTGTTGACTCGAAGTCGTCACCAGAAATATTCAGAGGTATGTAAGTTTTCGTAGTATTCAACCTTGAAGACGACGTCTGCAAGTCCTTATCCAGGCCGTCACTTGCAACTTTATAAAAACGGTCCATCATATTCTTCATCGCGGCATCATTGATACAGAGGTCGCTCAGGGGTGTGCCGCACAAAGTAGCCCTAAATGCAGCACTGTTGAACGGACAGTCTTTGCTGCCTATCCAATGGAATGATTGTTGTCCCTCTGGCACGGCCACACGGATAGCGAGTCGTCACCAGCCTCCACCGACGTGGTGGCCGTTGGTTCTTCAACTTCAAACTCTTGTTCGCCCTTTAGAATGTCCCCAAGGGGGCGACGACAACAGTTGCCTTCCACGTTTGGCTCTAAGTTTGTGTCTGAGAGTCCATCGTAAAATTCGTACACGTTGTCCTTCTGGCACAGTCGCCCAACTTGTGGCGTGTAATTTCGGACTCTGAGTCCCCTTTTGTGACACATCGGCCAATGGCAACCCCCAGTTAGCCAGGGGCAAAAATCCCGAACAATCTATATCCGCAGCCTCAAGCGTCAGTCCCTGGGCCCTGTGCACAGTGATGGAAAAAGCGAGTAGCAGAGGAAATTGATGGCGGACAGCCCGCGTCCGCTTCGTACGTGAATCAAAGAAGTCAAAGTTCTCTCGTTTGAGGCGAACGATTTTCCCATCGAACATCACAGTGGGCCCGTCCTCCTTAATTTCGTAGACGACTCCCCTTGTTCCACTCCAATGACTGGCAGTATTCCGTATGAGAAAAACCGGGACTCCAGGTTTCAGTACAAAACTTTCTCTGCGGGACACTTATTAATCACCTGAAACGAAAGAAATATTAATGAAGAACCAAATTCAATTTTATTTCATTTCATTTTTCTTTAGTTTCATTGTAATAATTTTGTCCATACCTTGATCTATGGCTCTATAAGATGCATACTCGCCATCGAGCTCATCCAGGCAAATCATATTGGTATTTCACTTCGTGGTTGGTGCCGAACAGCCTTACTGCAACAACCTCATATTCGTTAGGTAATGGGCAATCCAAGTCCCTGAGAAGTTTCTCTGTGGCAGGCGATGGGTCTCCATTGCATAATTCGTTGATGGCATCAATGAGGTCTGCTTCACTTTGGTGCACAACCTGCCAGACAAAACGAAGAAAGAGTAAGTGTCAGGATTTCAAATACATGTAAGTCAGTAAATGTATATACTTACTTCCAAAATATATATACTTATTTCCAAAAAAATTGCATTTCGCCAAATCCAATTTTGCCAAATTCCCATTTCGACGAATTCCCAATTCGCCAAATTCCCGTTTTGCCAAATTTCCATTTCGCCAAATTCCCGTTTTGCCAAATTCCCATTTCGCCAAATTTGTTATTCAGGATATAACCCCTAATCTAATGAACCGAGCCAACACAAAGTACTTCAAAATAGAGGGTTAGGGTTAGGATAAGGCCCTTGGTTATCAAACTTTTTCACTCGGGATTTGAAAGGGATGGGGCGTATTTGCGTATTTCTCCACCTTCACAAAGGACGGGTGCATTACAAAACACGCGGTGCTATTCTGACGATGACCCGTGCACGTGCTGCGTCTATAAATAGATTCTGTACAATGGCCCTGCGCGCCAACGCAAAAAAAGCCGTTCACATTGCGATATTGACTAAGATAAACCCCTTTGGGAATTTGTTCACTCTCAATCCAGTACCTCCTCTAGGGTTCTGGATGTAAAACTCAGAGAATGGTCACAATCAATCCACTGTAATTTGATACTTTTTGTAAAATAAACAAATCAGGATCTATAAAAAAATGTACATGAATCGATCCCCGTCCCTATATTTGATACACATCACTGCAAATTGGCGATTCACGGAGTAACTGCCGAGAAATCCCTGGTGTTCACTTCGAACCTGGTTCCCAGTGAACTTCTCAACATCCTCAAAAATCAAATTTCACATGAAATAACAAAAAAATAGTTGTGCAAACCAACGATGTCGGCATCACCACATGCATGGATAAATTCCCCTTCGGCACTCCGTACAATACTAAGATCATGTGACCTGATCATGTGATACTAGTAATCCAGTTTCAGCATCTCTACGAAAAGCACACTGTCAATGCCTTCATCATAAGAATGCGCACATCCTAAAAACGCGCAAGTCGACCTTTGCGCAATCTTCAGATTGCCGCGCAGTACGATCGTTAATACGCGCAGAACACATGCACAACAGAACCCTCAATAAAACGCGCAACTGGCCCAAACCCATTGACCGCTGGCGCAGCGCTATCTATCGATGGTTGCGCCAACAACGGATCCATTGATAGCGCAGCGCCATCGATCGATCGCGCAGATCGGTCGATAGCGCGTAACATATCCACTGTCAAACGAGGATTGAAGTTTGAGATCAGGGGTCTATCTGCCTGCTATAAACAACCGGGAACGAGGTGTGAGAGGTCCACAATGGGCGGTCCACGAGAGCGATCTCTTTTACACAGCAAAACCCTTACCGTGACGGGAATATATCTCCTTCTTTCCACTTTGCGGACTTTTTCTTTTGTTTCGGCGCTGGGGCAATTTATTGTGCGGTAGTAGCCACTCGGCTTTGCGCGTTTCCTTCGCAATGTCAGTGCCATCTTGGAGTGATGCGCATGCGTTGACCTCTATAAATAGCACCTGGGAATCCCGTAAACTTTGATTGGTTCGTATGAATGTCTAACCTACGTTCATTACAAGAAGTTTCACGCGGAGCTGATCTATTCTTAGATCACTGAAGTCATTCGATTCTAAAATTAGAACACAGTGGACTCGATGGACTCGCCTATTACAATAGCCATGGTGCGGTGTCTGAAGCTTTCGCAGTCGATGTCACGATAAGAATGCCACAGCCAAAACAAATATGGGCTAAATGGGTTTTATCAGGGGTTCCGGACGAGGCCTAATGCTGTTTTCGGGTTTTCGAGGCGGGGAGTCCTTAAATTCAAGCTAGTGGATAGCCTGGATTTTTGGACGAACAACCATCACCCCTCTGAATAATGGACTAGTCCATGTCAGCACTGCAGGTTGAGATTTTCAAGACAAAATTGACGGGACAAAGGCACAACTGATCAAAATCAAATTTTCACTGATGTCTGAAGAAATATCAAAGCCTTTGATATACGGTCGAACCAGATTAATTCCACCCCTCGTAAATTGTTTATCATTGGGGAATCCCCAGACACTCTGCTGTTTTTCGAGGGAATCCCCGATTTTACCATTAAAATGGCATTCAACAGGGTTTCAAAACAAGGATAATGACGGCGGAGGATAAAATCAGAAAAATCCCAGAAGCAGTATGGCCGTAGAGAACATCCAAAACTTTCATTTCCCGAGCGAACTGGTTTACGATCGCCACTCTGTTTCGAATAAAATAACGTTGATCAGTAAAAATACCCGGAAAATGCACTGCTTAACCATTAGGCTGATGACCAGGGGCGGATCCAGAATCATGGGAAAGAGGGGGCACAGCCGGCGCACATCATGGAAAACCTCGGTCAAATTTTAACACCTTTTCAAAACTCCGAAATTTCCCGGTCAATTTTAAAGATTTTCCACAAAATAGAGGGGGCACGGGCCGGGTTTGCCCCCCCCCCTTGGATCCGCGCCTGATGAAGTCATCGCTCGTGGAAGAAAACTTCTTGTAATGAAGCGCGGGAAAAATAAAGCATCCTTAACTGAAGACATGTTTTGTAATGGTAATGTGCCACACCCAAGGTTACACAACTCTAGCAGTGTTTGTTCCCTACTATATCTGCGCTTATGTCAGTGCAGATATATGAAGGGAGCAAACACTGCTAGAGGAGTGTAACCCAAGGCATATCAGAAAAACAAAAGAAAATTGAAATTAAAAGCAATCGTTATCGTTGAAGAATTTACCTAGAAAATAACATCTGCAGTCTTCTTTGGAATGAATACCATTCGCTTAATTTGTTACACTTCTGACCCTGTTTCAAAAATTGTTAATATTCGAACGATTCATTTTAATAGAACACAGGGGCCCGTATGCACCAACGTGGATAAACCTTAGATTAGGCTTAAACTAGGTTTAAGTATGGTTTAAAAAATTAATCCACCTGCACCAAGAAGGATTAATTTTTATCCGGTGTTTAAATCACAGATTATTCTAAACCTGCCAAGGGGTAGGTTTAAACTTGGATTAAGCCATTTTTGACGAAGTGATCGAAGTGACAAGATGGACTGGATCGACGCTCTTGAACAAGTTGACAATTTTCAATGACCAGAACGGCTGATTGGAGATAGGAGCAATCCGATGGAGGAGTTTAGGAGCAATCCAATGGAGGAGTTTAGAGATGGTGATTTCTACAAAAGATATACCGCTTCACCAAGGAGAACGTTTTGGTACATGTAATTTTGGATTGGATAGAAGAAGAGATTACAACGAACTCCAACAGAAACGCTGGCTTTTATACGCTACGATTTTATGCCACAGGTCATTTCCAGATGACAGGTTGTGATCTTGAAGGTGTTCACCAAACTACAGTCAGCCGGATAGTGAAACAGGTATCCCAAGCAATTGCTCGGTAGAGGGGTGGGTTTAAACTTGGATTAATTCTTTTTGGCCACAGCATATTACAATGACATCGTGTCCACAGAGTGTGACCTAATCCATTGGTAATCGCCATTTATGTTATGAAATTGGTTCAACCATGGATGAACCATGGACAACTTAATCTGTGGTTTAACTAGGTTGGTGCAGGTTCAAGTTCGGATGATTTAATCCACGCTTAATCCATGATTAGTAAATCTAGGTTTAAGCCAAATTTTAAACCACCTTGGTGCATACGGGCCCATGTGAGTTTTCTCAAGCGAGCTGGCTCTCAATGGGCAGTTCACCATCATTGGTTTCCTAGCAACCACGCTGAAACCAATGACACAAACCAGTTGCCCATAGTGACCCAAACTATCATGCAAATCTGCAGTTTCTGACCCATGAACTCAGATGTTAAGACTCACTTGACAGGTTCCTGGTATCCAAACCACGTCTCCCTCTGTTCGCTATCCCAGTTGTAGGCCAGGGCCTCAATGTCCTGCTTCTCAGTTGAAGGGTTTTTTACCTGGTCCAAGAGACTCAGGGAGAGGGCAACGGGAGGGTGAGAAGGGCTGCAATCAGGCCTGAAAATAAAAAGATTTGTTTAATATTCTGCTTGTTTCCATTTCAAAAGTCCTTCTTCTCACACTGCATGACACAGCACAAATCCACCGTCAAAGTTTCCGGTCGACAGAACCACTTTACCTTATTTGGAATGTGACATCATGCTTGACATCTGCCTGAAGTGTAGTCAGCTGTTCCTCCACACACTGTCCCGACACCTGCAGTTGCTGTTTGGTCTCTGTCTCTGGTGTCGAGATGTTGACCAGCACCGGATGTGGCAGGTGGGATTTCATGACATAAACCGGGGAGAATACGACCTGTAAGATTGGAAAACGTGGCGTCAGATCAGGGAGGGAAGATATAAAAGACCAAGCTTTGGTAGTGTGGTGGCTGAGATCGCAACGAGACCAGACGAGACGACCAGATGGAATACATGATTAGACATCTGACCAAAACCAGGGTTATATCTCGGCCATTTTTGACAGGCGCTGCACCATGCCGCTAAAAGGGGACGCCGCTGTGCCCTTTTTAACCCCCGAGACGCCGTGCCCAAAAAAACACCTTAGAAACTGGCTTAAATTGGCTGTTGACTGGAGTTATAGAGACCTTTTTAACTGACAAGCTTCTCAAATTCCGTTGGTAGAAATGTCGCGAATGAAAAGTGCCCTTTTCTCGGTTGAAGTGCCCTTTTTACAAAGTTTGCACCATGCCCTTCTGAAATCCTAGTAACACTGCAAAACTCGCATTCAGTCACTACTTGCTATAAGAACTGGTTGAGAATTGAGCCTAGAATCGAGAATGGTGCAAGGGCTTCATTTTGAACCCTTGCAGCCCTCACAATCAAAGCTTCCACACAGGGCCACTCATTTTCCCATAAACCACCAGGGGAAGGAAGGAAAGGGAAACATAAAGAAGGTTCCTGGACAGAGAAACTGAACATATCTGAAACTGAAACAACTAGAATAGATAAATGCATGGACTTATTGGGGAGAGGTTTTTAAGCAAGAAGATGTGGAACCACCAAATTTTGGAACAGATTAGAACCTTTATGTGTAGTTAAAATATTAAGTGGTGGTGCTAATTTTGCAGATATAACTGAAAACAAGCGGTAAAATTAAATAAGGAACATCACCATAGACATGTGAAGGCTCTCACCCAAGGTTTTCCATGGGAGTTGGCTCTCAATGGGCAATTCACCACTGTTGGTATCTGTACAAAGGACTGTGACACAAAGGACTGCCCGTAGTTTTCTATAGTTGAGTTGCCCATAGAAAGCCAACTTGCATGTGAGAACAGCCTTAGTTTGACATTTGTAATATCAGAGTGTAAAGGTTAGACAGTTAATGCAGTAGGTGCTTGAGTATAAACTGCAGAGACTAGCGAGTATTCCTTTCGTCAACTTATCCAGAAACCACCAATTTTATTGCGTAGCGAACACTCGACTCACCATACGGATTGTAGCGGCTCCACCGTTTGACTAAACACACAAATACAACGCAGACAAAACTGTTATTCTACATGAATCTGTACACGATATCCGATTGTTATAGCTGAAAATTGTGTTGTGCAAACTACCATGCATCAAGAACGTGCATGCTGTACAACCTAAACATGATCTACATGTACTGGTGTACCTGCTGAACTTGGTGGAGTTCTTGTGGTCATTCATGGTGTCCCTCGTACTGGAGCCAAGCAGGCAGATCTTAACCTGTCAAGACTTTGTTACACTACACAGAAGAACAGACATCACTGACGACACGACAAGTCATTCATTCAACACAAAATAGTCGATAATTTCTTACCAATCTTGTGGCGCTCCCTATCAGGTGCTGGCAGAAGATGTGACACCAGGCGTACAGATCAGAATTCTTGTCTGACGTCGCAATCTAAAATAACAATGAATGGAAGATATATGAGCTGATTTCACTGACTTCATGACTGATTGTGGCATAACGTAGGTCATCTACTCACTGTCTCAAAGACTAGATCCCTGCCTTCAAGATCAGGTCCCTGCCTCCACAACCAGGTTCCTGGCCTCCAAGACCAGGTCCCTGCCTTCGAGATCATGTCCCTGCCTCCCAGACTAGGTCCCTGCCACCAAGACCCGGTCCCTGCCTCCACATCCAGGTCCCTGGCCTCCAAGACTAGGTCCATGCCTCCAAGATCATGTCCCTGCCTCAATGACCAGGTCCCTGCCTTGAACAACCAGGTCCCTGCCTCAACAACCAGGTCCCTGCCTCCAAGACTAGGTCCCTACGACCATGACTAGGTCATAGTCTCCAGGAGGAGGTCCCTGTCTCCCGCACAAACCCTATCAAAATGCTCCCAATAGATAAAATCAACAGATACGACACTGACGATTCTGGAAACAAAATATCCTCACCTTCACCAGACGACTGTCTTTCATTTTATCACCAACGACCGGGATCTCGTGGGTCCACGGTGTCTTCACTCCCATCACCTTCACTCTCACTGCTTTCATATCGTTATCTTCCGTCACGTACGACGCAATCGTCTGTCGTGCTCCCAGGATACTCATATGATGATTGGTCGGGCTGTGCGTGATGACCTTGACCTCTAGGTGTTGGTTGAGGCGGTTTGAGATGAGAAGTTGTCCTCTGATAGACACCTGAAAATATCAACAATGAAAGTCTAATGAAAGCGAAGCCCCTACACACCATTAGCAGCAGGATATCAAGCCCTGATTGTTAAACACGGCGAAATATTTGTGAGATATCACAAACCAACCTGTTTGATGCTCCCCGTCAGCTGAATAACCTTGACAGTTAGAGTGGCCTTCTTTCCTCTACATTCCACCGTACGTACGTTCAGGCCTATTTCATCGATTTTGATTGGCTCACTCCACATCCAACCAGTGCCATCGAGAGATAGGCGAATCAGCTGTGAGGAGAAGTGAAAAGGTGAAGTGAAGACAAAGATGGATGTAAATCCTGGAGCCATACCAGGCCCGCCAGGCTCCAGGTGTTCCGGCTTACAGTAGCCACGGTGGTGTAGTGGTTCGGGCCTCCGACTAGCGGTCAGAGGATCCCGAGTTCGAATCCCGCTGCTGGCGTGAGACTTTGGGCAGGTCTCTTTGCCTCACTGGCCTCTCTCCACCCAGGTGTATAAATGGGTACCGGTCGGAAATGCTCAGATTGTAGCGCTGAATGAGCAGCTCATCTGAGTTCTACTGAAAGGTTTCAGGATAGACTGGGGTTAAAGTGTGAAGTCGGATGACACCTCTACCGTTGTTGATATCAGACTATAAACCCAAACTTTAACTTTTAGCATTTAGTAATTTAGGGGTGAAATTCTGTCTTGGAGCCTAATCAGATCCCAATTCATCATGTTGATTTCAATATGATGGAAAGGAGATGATAATGCCTCAAACCCTGGTGAAATGACACCAAAATGGACTCAGCATGAAGGATGTCTTTAGTTAGCCAGGAATCAAGAGCAGACGTTTACAGTATGTTGCATGATGGGATACATTCTTACCGGCTTTGTTTTCTGAGATCTCCAACTGTACTGCTGAGCTTCACGGCATTGCATTGTTATACACTCGTCCGTTCCGACCTGACCGAACTTGATCGACTCTTGTGTATCGTTACAAAACAGGTAATATGCCATCATGGGACAGATGGCTTCCTTGTTACCGACTTGATTCCAGACTTGTATCGAGCTGTTTAAGGTATGCAGCGCCCCCTGGCTTATGTAGAGGAAAACTGGACTGATGTTACAACCGGCATCGATGCTCTGCACTGGTTTTTCAGCATGTTTGATCAGTACCTCCCATTTCGTGGTGAATGATTCTAGGGCCGGTCGCATCGTCAGGTGCCGATACTCTAGAATATCACACTCGGCGGTCCCGGTGCCTTGGACGTTGGTCATGTGATTGTGGCAATGTGAAAACGAGACTTGCAAACCGTTGAGCATAATTCTGGCATACTCTTGGTCCTTGGGGAAGTTATCACACAGAAAGTACGGCCGAAGTTTACTTGGCGTTCCTGAAAATATCACCAAAACATTTGAAGAACTCTTCAAATAATTCTTCGTAACAATCACCAATGTTGTGAAATATTTCATTGAAAATACCGTCTGCTTTGTTCGGAACACAATGTTTAGAAGCAGAGAAAAAAGATGGCTACCTTTGCCAAAATGCTGCAGATGATGTTCCAACTTCAACCGGACCATATCCATGGCAACGTTGAACTGAACAACCGGGATGAGATCAGTCATGACGGCTGAATCAACTCTCAACGACGCAGCCAACGTGGCCGGTAAAACCAACGGTTCCTTCTGATCCTCTTCCTCTCCGTCACATGACATGTCGTCTGCCCTTTCTTGATGCATATCCATGGAAACACGCCATATCTGTGAGACTTTGACCTTGGAGGGCGTGTCAAGGTCGGGGAGAGTCACTTCACTTGTTTCTTGTTCTGAGAGGAAGAACTCCACCCAGTCGATAAAGTCCCGCTGTGCGGCATCCCAGTATTGCAAAATACAACCAACCTGGAAAGGAGAATTCACAAACTTTCTCAATTCTGCAAAAGTCAACTTTCTTTTCTGGATGATGTTTTCTAGGTGTGATTTCTACCCCAACATGACCAGAGATAAATTTCAATACCTTCAAAGACTCATCACCAACAAAGCTAGCATCATCCTCAGCGTCAATATTAAATGGTACGGGAGTCACATGGAACTTTGTCAGCATCCGAGGTTCCGGGTAACACCAGGTCATCGTACTCTGTCCATCGTCATCGCTGCAGAAGATGACCTCATTGGGGTTGGGCTGCATGCTCATCTCAACTGAAAGGGAAATTCTCTTCGTTAGAATATGGCTCAGACTTCTGGGCCCATATTCACAAAATCTTGCCAGCTTAGTACGCTGCTAGTTGTGTACATTGACCTGTACAAAATGGGTACTTTAGCAAGTAAATAGGCCTAGCAAGGTTTTATGAATATGGACCCTGGTCTCCACGGATAGATATTGGCTGAGTGGCCAGTGCCCTGTTCTGAGTGGGTAGATCAAAACTTGTACCTTGTGGGTAGATCAAAACTCTTACCTTGTTCCATGATGTATTGGAACGTTCCCCTTCTCAAGTCATCAATGGTGTGCTTCGATACCTTGAAACTCGGCCCTCCTGATCTCTGGGGTGTCTTCTTGCTGCGGGGGTGATGCTTCTGGCTGCGGTCAGATGAAACCTGCAACTTCTGCAAACAAAGATCTCACTCACTCACACGTTTTTTAAACCTGAGCAGGCGATATCTCCAGCAAATCTCTAGGACACCTCATTATTAAGGCCCGAATTTAGGCTCCAATTGGCCACATCTGTTCATTCTGACCTCTGTATTGAAAACACCTCTCAATTAAAGACAGCAACGGGCAGTCCTAGAGGTGTTCCACTGTACTGGGTATTTTGCAACAAAGAACGCCAAACTCCTCACCTGGATATAGTCATCAATATGCTGCCTCAGAAGATCAAAACACATGAAATGTTCCTGTCCAAAGACGACATCAAATGCACCAAAGTCCAAGCAACCAATCACCCTTGGACACCAGGCTGGTCCGCTGTGTTCACACCAGGAGGCGCTAAATGTGGAGCTGACGGTGAACGGTCCGACCAACGGCCGCGTTTTTTCTTGGTACGAGGTGAGGCATTGTGTGTCGTTGATGAGGAGGTTACCGATGACAACAGAAGCCTGACCTGGAGTGAAGAACAATGACATTATTAGATATGCATGAGTCGACAGAGACCAGGGTTAGGTGTGTTTAATTTTTCAGTAGTGGACCCAATGAGGAACCTGCACTGTTAATCGTGGCAGTGCAGCGATGTTTGAACATCACATGGGTCTCATGGGCGCAGCCCCAAATTAGTTTTACTTACCTCCAGATTCACTTGTGATATCAACATCACCATGGATACCATTGGTTGCTATGGTAACCTGAGCATTCTCTTTGTGTGGCACTGTTTCCATGACGACAACAGCCTGAACTGTCTTCAGTTGGAGATTATTGACTTGTCCAAGATGTTTTCTTACAATCTTCATCAGCTTTCTGTGACTTGTACCAGCAGATTTTGTGTCTGAAGAAAATGGAAAATCTCACAGTAGCAACAGCAATATAAAGACAGTTTTCTAGGCCCACTGTTGCCAAGTGTTGGCCCGGCAAGAAAGACAGTAACCGTGTAATCGTAAAGTGTATATACTTGTGTTTCTTAGATGAAAGGAACTCTTACCTTTTTGTGATTCCCCACTCGACTTTCGACTGGATCCTAGCGGCAACAACCTCTCCATGAACTCACCGACCTGTTCAAGTTTACTAATGCTGATGCTGAACTTAAGAGGGCGCTCTAAACTCAAGGAAATGTCTGCCGGCATGTGAATGAAGTCTGTGATGCGGAACGTGTAGAGGCTCGGGGGTATTCCCGTCTTGGGATTGGCATCACCAGGACGTGTTTCCAGCCATGGAACGGGAAAATCGGCAAAGTCTGGCAAAATCTTCATGTTGCCTGTGATTATATGCTTGACATTTGGTCCCTTCAGTGTGAAATCATAGCAAGAGAGCTCCACCTTTTGACCATCAGGTTTAACATTAACAAGACTGTGAGGCTGGGAGAAGTTTGCGTACAGGAATGGGACAGTTTGATGAACATAATCGCCATCGATGAAGCTGCTATCACTGTCCGACTGGCTGCCGATGTACGTCAGGTTTGGAAGAGCAGGTTTGCTCAAACCTGGTATGGATGGTAACAGTGTGACGACAGACATGTCTGACCCGACAAAACTACTGCTGCCAAATTCATCCGACATCGCCAAGTCATGCCGTGGTTTCTCTGTGTTCTCTCCCCGCCATTCTAAATCACCCTTTGACCTCCGCTGCGGTGGCGTCACCAACACTGCTCTCTCAGCGGCCCTTTCCATGTCACTTTTTCTCACAATAGTGTGGGTATAAGTTATCAGGGTAATCCTCCCAGCCGTCAATAACACATCAAACGGGGTACACGGAAGATTGGTCTGGTTTTCACCACCAGGTGGCTTGGAAAGACTGCGGGAGAGTTTCTCATGTCGTCGCGGGTGAATTGTCACTGTCTCCTTGGTGATGCCCATGATATGAGGAAGGAGGGTAACGTCCCGATCACTCACCGACGGACTGAACTCCATTTTTTTACCCTCAGTTTCCAGGTCGCTGGCTGACGTCTGCTGCACGAGTTTGTTCTCTATCGCCGTGGCAACCCCTGTAATATTCCCAGCCTGATCTGGTTGTAGGTGAAATTTCAGAGTGGATGCCTCGCTACAGACGCCACTGTCATTGGGGTTAATCTCAGCTGAGCGTGGGGAACGCTCCGATACTTCGAAGTACGGGCTCTCTGATTGGTCAGTTTGAAAAGACAATTCTGATTGGTCGGTTGATTTTGATCTTTTGCCAAGTAACTCGACATTTGATTGGGCGATCTGAACAAGCAGTTTGACTTGATTGGTTGACAGGGTGAAGTCGATGTCACTGATGGCATTGACCTCAAGGGAGTAACCGCAGACCAGTTCTGGCTGAAAAATGAAACACAAGGTTTTTTTAGACTGAAGGGAATAAAATTCAGAGACATCAAAAGTCAAATTTGATTAAAAGAGAATGAGTGACATGAAAATTGTTAGAGGGTTAACCAGTAACACTTACCTTTATTTCAGGGTTGTTTGTCTTATACATTAACGCAGGGGCAGCCACGATTCTCAAGTCAACATTGGTCGATATGGGAACAAGATGGACGTCTTCATCTGTCGTCGTGGCGATCAAGTTGTTCCACTCCAGGGCTGGATTCTGCACACCAATCACTTCCTCATCTTCAAGTTTCTGGCATTGCCCCAGCCCAGTGTCGACCTCGGCCCAGGCGCCAGTACACAGGCCTAAGCCACACAGATCCAACTGGTACTGCCTGTCTTCAACCTCGGAGCCAGGATTTTGTGATAAACCAGCCTGGAGCAGCCTACGGTAAAGTTCCTGATTGACTGGAGACCGGGGTAGCGGGTTTTCAGGCTGCGGGGTCAGACAGACGGACATGACCTGGAAGATGTACATGTCATGGTGGATCGTGCTGTCGCGTATTCTGTGTTGCATGACGCCAGCGGTATCATCAATCGGCACACCAGGTGCCAGTCCAGGTCCCCTTTTATCATCACCCAGGCAACCAGATTCTAGGCCATCTGACGGCACAAAAACTCGAATATTGGCCATGTTGAGATAAAACAGCGGCAAGGAATCTGAGTGCAGCCAAGGCAACGGTTCCACAGACTTCGCAGGTGACCCTGGAAATTCATGCGATTGTTCCTTCCCTATCCCATCATGCAAAGCAAAAATGTCGGCTAAGTGCAACAAGACTGGGACGTTCACCACTGCGTCGAACGGCAGCGTGTTCAGACAGATTTCATCCACGTATGTCTGAACCAAAATGTCTGACTCCATCTCCAGGTTGGAGAGAATATCCTCATCACTGCTTCCCATCTTCAACGCATTCATTTTCTTCTGCACGTTTTTCCTCAACGCCCTTGTGAAGGTCAGGTTGAGGAACCCGTGGCTGCTGTCGCGAGGTTTGAAGTCCTGGATGTTGAACAGGTTCACGATTGGTTGATTTTGCGTCGTCCAGGATTTGTTGTTCAGGATGTGGATGTTCTTGGAGAGCTTTCCAGAGGTCGAGATGATGACACCGGCATGAACTCCCGGGGTCCATGACCCATTCCTGAAAACAGACAAAATTTCGACGAACATGTATTCATGAAGAATGGGTCGAAATGGGAATCAGAAACAGCCATCTCACTAAAATCAACGCCGAAACAAATCTTAGAAACCTTTTTTCTCACCTTTTCTCATAATGACTGATATTCAGCGCTCCGACCTTGGCCTTGACCTTGCAATAGATCTCTTGAACGTCCACAGAGGTCGTGAGATCCTCAAGGTCGGTGGAGATGCACAGTTCCTTCCCATCTGGAGTGATTCTGAAGAGTCTTAGGAGGAGCTTCGGCAAGGTCCACTGTATCCATAGCGACAGCTGCACAGCAGAGCTGGTCGGCACTTCCGTTAGGATCTCTCCAATCGGACGGATGCTGCGCGTGGACTGGTCCTCTGTTGCTGCAAACGATAATGACATATTCACTACTGAGCTACAATACTTAGCACCAGGCACCAGGCGTGGTGTATGACTGGTACTACAGGCCCCAGCATCTCAAGAACTGTAAGTAGCACCTGACCTATGATATCAAACTCACCCGTATCCTGTGGCTCACTCGATCCCTGTAATTGACTGGACTCTGTTCGTGGTTCAGTTGGTTTCGAGGGACTCTTTTCCTCCAGAACGGCCGAATTCTTGTCCAGAGAACTCTTCACTATCTTTGGGAAGAGTTTCTTGTCAAACTGCCGCAGGTTTTTTATCAGAGTTTTTCCAGTTCTTGCAGCCTTTTGGAGCAGCTTCACCATCAAGATGACCTTGAGAGAGAGAACAGATATATGTGCTGTCAAAATTAGGCCACCTTCAGCAAATTGGACAAGCAAGATTGGGCATTAAGTTCTTTGAGTGACATTTTAGATAGGTGAAACTAAACATGAGAAAATTCTTTGGTTACTCTATCTACATTTATTTTAGAAACACAACGTTTCAACCAGTGTACCCTGGCCGTAGTCCTGTGTACAAGTGAATAGCACATGAGGAGAGGAAGCATAAATACCACACTGTTTCTTTAAGCATTAGGCAAACATTTAGACAAATTACATACTGTTTTTTTAAGCATTAGACAAACTTATGGATAAAAGTCCAAGGGAAAAAACTGCAGAATCACAGGCTGTAGCAGCTAATTGTCTAAGATTGGGCATATCGACAGGGCTAATCCAGCACCAGCACTCACTCACCTGTTGGTTACTGAATCCGACTAGAACACTCTCCATGTCAATGTGAACACAGAATCCAAGAGACTTTAACTCACCTGTTGGTTACTGAATCCGACTAGAACACTCTCCATGTCAACGTGAACACAGAATCCAAGAGACTTTAACTCACCTGTTGGTTACTGAATCCGACCAGAACACTCTCCATGTCAACGTGAACACAGAATCCAAGAGATTTTAACTCCTTATGGTCCTTGCCCGAGTATTTCCTGGTGATTCCTAATGTTGACGTCAAGGAGAGTGGTTTCAGGAGTGTGAGGATCTGACCGTCTGGGTGGAATGTGTACATGCTCCAGTTGTCCATCCTAAGGGTCCACGGGAGTTTGTCACCTGCAAAGGGGTTTAAAATATTGAGACCTGAGCACCAAATATATGATCTATAGACAAATAGACTCTATCGCTCCAAAAGAGTGCAGCACCTGACAGGTCAGCGTCATGACGTCATCCCGATCATTTCATGATGTCTTGAGATGAGATGAAAAGAAATGAAATTGTTTCACGGCGTCATGATCGCTGAAACAACTGGATTTTTTTTCGAGTCGCATCATGGCGTTCAGAAATGACATGCGGGACGTCATGACGCTGCTCCGTCAGGTGCTGCACTCTTTTGGAGTGATTGGCAAATTAAATGTGCCGCAGGAGGAAACTGGAGTTCCCGGAGAAAACCTGGGCCATGCTTAATGTTTTACCTGATGACAGTAACTCTGGGTTCGACAGTGGCAGTTCTTGTCCAGGACTGATGAACTTGTGACCTGCGCAGTGCAGCATCAAATGAGGCAAACACATGACTAGTAATTCAATATGGCTGCCACTAGCGTGGAGAGAACGTAGCGTGGAGATGTTATTCGTGGTCGGGGTGGAGAGTGGCAGTGACGTGATGGGGAACAGGCAACAACACTGGTGGAATTCAACCTGAAATGGAAGTCAAAACTGGAATTTGAACCGAAGAAATTGGGAACTTGTGTCGATCTTGAATGTTCTGCTTACAGAGGTCGGTCTCAAATCGGACCCGTGACTCAGAGGTGATGGGGCAGATTGTCTCACTACACCATGCCGCCAACTCTGTCAACACGATCAACTGATTCACAAAACCTGACGTACCTGCAGGTTCAGTTTGCGTATGAGGGGCATTATAACAGCAAGTCGTTCGCCGAGACTGTTGGCGACTTCCTCAATAGGTGGCATCTTCTTGGATGATGATTTTGATTTTGGTTGGATGGAGCGTGACTGCGTTCGACTCTGGCTGTCTGTTGGGATGGTTGCATTGCTACCAGTTGGCTGGGAGGCTGGAAGAGGTACAGATGATGCAGATCAATGAAAAATTCTAGATCTTTCAGATCTCGGAGACAGGGTTTCACATTTCACATGATTTCCTTCAGGACATTTACCTTTTGATCCATTCTTTTCGCCGGCACCTTCCTCGGGCACCACGACCGGTTCTGGCACCAACGGCCTGGGGGTCGAGAGCTGTTGGATGCTGTATGCTAACCACTCATACAGAGATGGGTCGAGGTTGGTCACCATGCCTTGGACATCGACGACAATCACAGCAGGAACTGAAATGGAAATGTTTGGTAATGTTTTAGTGCAAAAGGTGGAATACCTCTGGGGCCTAGTTTCATAAATCTTTGCTAGCTTAGTTGGTTGCTAGTTGTGTACACTGGCCTGTACAAATTGGGTAGTTTAGCACGTAATTAAGCCTAACAAGGTTTTATAAATATGGGCCCAGGTTGCTTGGTGTTGTGAAGTAGAACAGGAAGGGAGGACTGGTTTTTCTAAGTACCAATGGTGCCAAGAAGTACTTCCATGACAAGGTTTGGTTGGGCCTCTCAGAATGGCACGACGCCTGTCAGAGCTCTCAATTTGATATTGCCTTCCTTGGGAGTGAAAATGTTAAACAGATTGTAATCTCACCTTCATCATCTTCAACATCCTTGGGTAAATGTGTCGATATCGTGATGAGATCAACATCAGTTTGTTTACGTTCTGATCTGACGTCTGCTGCCGAGAAGAAGTCTGGAGAATGGCTGCCGTGTGTGTGAGCTGGGCCGTGGAGGAGGGAGATCACCATCTCCCTCTTCTCTGCAAAAAGATTGGAAGGAAACTGAAATCCAGACGGCCGACTTTGTGATGTACAAGTGCTCCCATAGACACTTGACAAGAGACGACATGAACCCTTGATACCTCGCCAAAAGACAGCAGGCAACAAGTGCTCTAACTTGTCCAGGTATAAATCTGGCCAACAGAACACTACCAGCACTCACCATATCTATGAATCGCCAGCTTAAACGACGCCAATGTCCCGTCCACCTGGTGGCCACGCTTTGCACTTGTCCACCGGAGATCTAACCCTGCCATTGAAGCAACGAGGACTGGGAAATTCCCAGGTCCTGCCCCGGTCTTTGGCCTGAAAATATCCTCGAGGAGGGAGAGTTCTAGAATTCTCTGAGGGTTCGGCGACGTCTGGCTCCAACTCTTTAAGATGTAGAACAGGAGGAGAAGTTGGGGATGAGTCGACTGTATTTTGAAGTTGGGGAGTTCGTAGAAGTATTCCTGCCGAGGTTGGCTTGGATCTTTCCTACAAAAGACAATAGATGAATGTTAGGATTCTATATTTAAAACTGACATTCTGAATTTCGTCCATAGCAGGGCTGAACCCAGTGAGCTCTGAAGCTTAATCCAAGAGATATCAACAACTCTCATGCATTTCTAGCTGACTCACCAATACATCGGGAGAACCAGTGATTTATGATAGTAAGCTCCACTCATCTGTGGTACCAGGCACACAAGGCTGGGCTGGGGCTGCTCCATGCGGTAAAGACCTGCTTGTACACCAAATATCTGAAACAAAAGGATTATAAGTACAAAGGTTCATAGAATGCACGCCAAGACCAGGTCAGCTGGAAACGAGGCCAAATTAGGGGGCTATCTGGGGTGTCTGAGTGGAGCAGTGGAAACGTCGGGGCTGTCACCTCTCATGTTCCAGGTTCAATCATCACTGGGCCCACATCTCATGTGACAGACAGAGGGGACCCATAGACAGCACTGATTTTCTCCAGGCACTCTGATTTTCTCATGTTGTCCATAGAGTTTGTCTCCAATAAGAACTGAGGCTATATTAACCATTGCCTTGGTAATGTCATTACTCACCTTGACGTACAGATGCTGATGAGGCTATATTAATCATTGCCTTGGTAATGTCATTACTCACCTTGATGTACAGATGCTGATGACAATGGTGTAACAGGTTACTGGACGGATCTTCCATCTTACTGATAAACTTCACCAGTCTCCGTGGATACATTGGTTTCACCAGCTGCACATCAAACCGATTCGCTTGGAGAAGAATAGCGGGCAGAGGCTGGACGTAGCGCGGTCTGTCGCCACCTGCCTTTGACCCTCGCCGAGATTTCTTCACGATGACGTTTTTATGATTCTTTACATCACAATATGGATGATCAGCGGCAAGGATTGAGATGGTCGTGTTGATGAGAGTGAGGTGCATTGCTCGTACGTTGACGTGTCGTTCCATCGCATCCACCTGATCTTCCGTCGGGCCATGACGATTTGCATCCACAATTTCTAGAAAGTGAACAAAATAATTCTAAAGCCCATCTGCATATATTATGCAAATGCATCTATCTGCATAAATTACCGGTATACAAATATCTGCATAAATTATGCAAATGAGGCCACCATAGATTCTTACCTTCATGTACTTTGGAGTACGGTTCATAGTCATGGTCGGCCACGGAGAACACAATCTTCTCAAGTCGATGTACCATGGCGCTCGACACAGCAAGATGGCTGACGCCGATCAGGAATGACAGGGTTGAGTTTTCACGGACATTCTCGTCCCCTTCAAACACACTTGATGTGCTGCCACCTAGGAAGGAATCAATAGAATAAGTCATTACCACTCTGTCAACATTTAGCGTGTTCGGAAAGCTTCCCCGAGGAAGTTTCTGGCACTTCTCTCAGGGATTGCAACGCCACAGTAATACCTTTCCCCGAGGAAGCGCAAACTTCTCCTCTCCATTATAGGCCGAATGTAGGCCGTGTGCACCAGTCGTACATAAAAATGGTAGTGCTGGTACCAAGGAGACATTGTCTGGCCAAAGTGGTGATAAAATAAAAGAGCTCAAACTCTCACCTAAATGTGGTTCTCCCTTATCCTCCATGGTATATATATAATCCATAAATACAGCTCCGTATTTTTTCATTCCCCAGGCCTCGGTGTATACCTGTTTATGGACCTCAGCGTCGAATATGAACTCCGGTCTTTCACCCCGATTCTCTGGACTCTGGTCATCAAATAATGACTCTGACATGAAGTTGTGGTCCTTAAGTACAACATCCTGGTAACCACTTTGGAAAAATACTGCACTCTGAAAGAAAAGGGTAGAAAGAAAGTCCGAGAATCTTGTTTCTTGATAATGTTGTTTTAATTTGTTGGACCAAAGTTGGATAAAACAGTCGAGTTCAGAAAATACATACCTTTGGAGGACAATCCTCCTCCCTTGTGCCACAAATACAGTCTCCTATACTGTAGACCCGGCCCGATATGACACCAAACTGTATGTTGAAGAACTCCATACCCTCCAACAAGACATCTATAGCAATACCGTGAACTTCAAAACACACAAACGGCTTGAAGACAATCTTCTGTGGTCCGTAGAAACGACTCTCTTGTACGAGCTCAGTTTGCTGTAATGTTGAATATGAAGAATTTGATCTTTTCGGCGCAGAAGTCTGCTACCAGTGGCCACTACACTGAAAGTAGTTTTACGCCATACATTTGCAAAAACTGACCTCTCAGCGATGTCTAGAAATCACTCACAAATGTAGAAGTCCTTACAAAAACTGTTATGAGTGAGACCTGCAGTGTGTTCTCCCATGATTCAAGACCTCCACGAACTTACCCCTACCAGAGTAAGCAGACCGAAGAGAGTTTTGGTCCCCCCTACCTTGATCACAAGTGACGCATGAGAACAATACAATCCCACAGCAAGGATAGGTGGCGTTTTCTTCTTAGGCGTCGTCTCTTCCTCATCGCTGCCTTCGGCACCGGTGGGTAGGATATGCGGGACGTACGACCACGCCCAACCTGCCCAGCTTGCTTGTTCCTCTTCGGGTGGAGATTGGGGAGTGCTTGGTAAACTTACCACTGAAACAAGAGTCATATTCAGAACTATAATGTGAGGGGTTAAGATGGAAGACAAGGATGGGAGTTACTGCTTTTCCTCCCAAAAAAAACAGGGCTACATACTGAAGACTAAGCTGTCCTTCACAAAAAGTCCCATTGAAAAAAACAAGAAACTTAGTTGTTCTCCACAGAAAATCTGTCGTGCAAACTGGAACTGAAAAAATTAGTTACCTTCTGTTTGTGATTCAATGGCACTGTCACCGTTTTCTTCCTTTGTACTAGCATCGACGGGATCTGGGTCAGGCAACTCTAATGTCCCGTAATAAATCGCCAGGAAAAGTTCGATCAGTCGCCACAACATCGGCAACTGAGTGTCCGTCAAAGAAACCTCTAGTTTATCACAGAAGACGTTTACTTTGGTTACACTAGGGAACTTGGCATGGAGGCTGTCATAGCGCATGTGCGTCCGACATGTCATTGAACACCGATATAGAGATGGGTCCTGATAATTCTCAATTTTTCCACTAGCATCTCTCTTATCCAAACAGACAGTCAGATCATGAAAGTCGATCACTTTCCGAAGCACAAGTTCAGGAGGAGCCAACTCAACAAAGGCCTCTTCCCATGATTTATTAGCACTGTAACATTCTGCAGACTTGATATTCAGCGACAGGACGATATCATCCTCGACAAATTTCAAAATCAGATTATTCACAACCACTTTTAAATTGTTCACAATCCTGTTAATCATACTCTGGAGATATCCCGGGGGGAGGTCTTCCGCCGTTGGCTTCTTCAGTTTGGGTTTTGGAGCCTTCACGGCCGAGTTGGATTTCTTGGGTTCTTTGTGGGCGGTATCCCGAAGTTTTAGGACGCATTCTATGGTATTGATTGTAATAACGACAGGCTCTGAAGCCAACCTGGTCCACGGTACATGAATTCTCAACTCATGGATATGCCCACTCTTAAACATGATCGGGAGTTTAATGGCTTCTTCTATTGCATCTAAACGGAGGTCCAACTTGCTGAGGACGATATCCCCGCCCCAGAGAGACACCTGTAGATCTTCTGGTTTCAGCTTGACGTACTTGTCAATGTACCCCATCAAGAGTGGGGTGACGTAGGATTCCAGTTTAAACATATTGCCAGTTGATATGAGTTGCAACTGTGGTCACTTCAGGTAAACATTGAGCGTTGAGTAGGCCTAGGCCTGGGGATGTGCCGACTCCGATATCTCTGGTCTGGAATAGAGAGAAAGAAGATGCAGAATGTGATGAGTAACGTTAGTGAGCTTTGATTCGGTACCAGAGTAGGCCTAGAGAATAGACCCCTTGCGCTTGTCCGTCCAGGGTGTAAACAATAGCCTCGCCCCAGGTGAAAACACGAACGATGTACAACGGCTCACTGCACATTCTCTGCATTTTCGCCTGGGGCGAGGCTATTGTTTACACCCTGTACGGACAAGCGCAAGGGGTCTATTCTCTAGGCCTACTCTGGTACCGAATCAAAGCTCACTAACGTTACTCATCACATTCTGCATCTTCTTTCTCTCTATTCCAGACCAGAGATATCGGAGTCGGCACATCCCCAGGCCTAGGCCTACTCAACGCTCAATGTTTACCTGAAGTGACCACAGTTGCAACTCATATCAACTGGCAATATGTTTAAACTGGAATCCTACGTCACCCCACTCTTGATGGGGTACATTGACAAGTACGTCAAGCTGAAACCAGAAGATCTACAGGTGTCTCTCTGGGGCGGGGATATCGTCCTCAGCAAGTTGGACCTCCGTTTAGATGCAATAGAAGAAGCCATTAAACTCCCGATCATGTTTAAGAGTGGGCATATCCATGAGTTGAGAATTCATGTACCGTGGACCAGGTTGGCTTCAGAGCCTGTCGTTATTACAATCAATACCATAGAATGCGTCCTAAAACTTCGGGATACCGCCCACAAAGAACCCAAGAAATCCAACTCGGCCGTGAAGGCTCCAAAACCCAAACTGAAGAAGCCAACAGCGGAAGACCTCCCCCCGGGATATCTCCAGAGTATGATTAACAGGATTGTGAACAATTTAAAAGTGGTTGTGAATAATCTGATTTTGAAATTTGTCGAGGATGATATCGTCCTGTCGCTGAATATCAAGTCTGCAGAATGTTACAGTGCTAATAAATCATGGGAAGAGGCCTTTGTTGAGTTGGCTCCTCCTGAACTTGTGCTTCGGAAAGTGATCGACTTTCATGATCTGACTGTCTGTTTGGATAAGAGAGATGCTAGTGGAAAAATTGAGAATTATCAGGACCCATCTCTGTATCGGTGTTCAATGACATGTCGGACGCACATGCGGTATGACAGCCTCCATGCCAAGTTCCCTAGTGTAACCAAAGTAAACGTCTTCTGTGATAAACTAGAGGTTTCTTTGACTGACACTCAGTTGCCGATGTTTTGGCGACTGATCGAACTTTTCCTGGCGATTTATTACGGGACATTAGAGTTGCCTGACCCAGATCCCGTCGATGCTAGTGCAAAGGAAGAAAACGGTGACAGTGCCATTGAATCACAAACAGAAGGTAACTAATTTTTTCAGTTCCAGTTTGCATGACAGATTTTCTGTGGAGAACAACTAAGTTTCTTGTTTTTTTCAATGGGACTTTTTGTGAAGGACAGCTTAGTCTTAAGTATGTAGCCCTGTTTTTTTTGGGAGGAAAAGCAGTAACTCCCATCCTTGTCTTCCATCTTAACCCCTCACATTATAGTTCTGAATATGACTCTTGTTTCAGTGGTAAGTTTACCAAGTACTCCCCAATCTCCACCTGAAGAGGAACAAGCAAGCTGGGCAGGTTGGGCGTGGTCGTACGTCCCGCATATCCTACCCACCGGTGCCGAAGGCAGCGATGAGGAAGAGACGACGCCTAAGAAGAAAACGCCANGGCCTACACCCCTCCATGGTTCGGGTGTCCATCGTTCATGTCATTATTGTATGCCAAAGCCACTGTCTGTTGTCGACGTTATTGGCCTAGACTCATTAGGCCTACATGTATGTAGGCCTATCTCAAGCCGCCCGGCTGAACCAACAATCGACAATGACTGGTTCCGATTCCTCTGGATTTCATACGCTGCTGCCATCTGGAATTGAAATGTGAAACTAAATAATTAGGCCTATTAATGAATAATATCGATACAGTTCATTTTAAAACTGTGATGTGAATGAATTTAGGTATAAATCTTGGACACTTTCCTGAAAAAAAGCATTGTAATGAACTTCCAAGGCCGAATGTCGGTATCAAGTAATAAGGCAACAGTTGCTCCACGATCTGCCATCGATGGGGATGTAGCTCAGTGGTAGAGCGCCCGCTTTGCATGCGGGAGGCCCCGGGTTCGATCCCCGGCATCTCCACGTTAATTTTTTAAATTTTCCACACCATGTATATTTTTTATCTTCGCGACCTCAGAACAAGGGAGTTATACTTGGTGTGTCAGGTTGAAGATTCCAATCACAATGAATGCCAGATATACATTAATGCCCCAAAGCAAAATATCCTGCCAAAAAGTGCTAGGGTTAGGCCTAGTTAGCAGCCAGGGGACATACTAAACTCACTAGTTCCCGTCTCCACTACCTACCATGAAAGTATTAACATTGCACCTCCAAGTACCTACACAGTCACACAGACATCTAGGGACAGACTGTCTTGGGAATGACAACCTGCAGGAATGGACTTTTATTCAACTCAGAAACTGTGTAATGTTTGAAGGCATCAGGTGTCCCCCCCCCCCCCCCCCCNGCCGAACGGGGGGGGGCGTGGAATGGGCAACCCCCATTCCCTGAGCCCCGAAGGCGCGAAGCGCCGAAAATTTTTGGGTAAAAGTGCCGGAAACGCGATTTCCTGGCACCTGGGCAGGCCAAATTGAACTTTCTTTTTACTGAAAATCAGGGGTCTGATTATATGCCTTTCAAAATTTTTGCTCCTCGGCGGCTGAACGGGGGGGCGTGCGCCGGGCACGCCCCCCCTTGGATCCGCCACTGTATCAAGGCCTACGGTCACTTCGCCCTTCGAACTACGCTCTGTGGATTGAGTGAGGGTAGGAGTGATAGGAACACTTAGGAGGGCAAGATGGAGATCAGCATGCCTATGCCTCATTCATGAAACACACAAGTAAATGTATCTTCCAGGTCGAATTGAGAGAGGCAGAGTGTCAGACTGATTCAAAGCCAAAAAAAAAACTTTAGACAAAAGTACTATCTTATTCTTTAATTCCAAGTGCAATATTATCTGTACAATACAATCAAATGACATCCACTAATCATCATGACTGCAAATTGTCAAACATGATGAGTTGCCACATTGGGATATTCTTAGTCAGTATGTTGTAGTTCATGTGACACCAAACTGTGTCTTTTCCGAAAGGATTTATCACATTGTGTACACTTAAATGGTTTCTCCCCCGTATGAATGAGTTCATGCGAGGTCAGATGATGTCGCTTACGAAACGTCTTCTCGCAAAATGAACAGTTGAATGGTTTTTCACCACTGTGAATGAGTTCATGTGAAATCAGGTGATGTTTCTTACGGAATGATTTTTCACAGTTTGAACATTTGAATGGTTTTTCTCCAGTGTGAATGAGCTCATGTGATGTCAAATGCATCCTCCTGCGGAAAGCTTTAGGACAGTAAAGGCACTGATGAGGTTTCTGTCCTGTGTGGATGAATTCATGAGTTGTCAGCTGTGTCTTCTTGCGAAATGATTTCTGACAGTGAGAACAGACAAATGGTCTTTCTCCAGAGTGAATGCGGACATGTTCCACCAGGCTAGCATTGTCTTTCAAAACCTTTTCACACTGTTGACACTGATGAATCTTTTTCTCAGCAGAAGTAGACGGAACTTCCATCATGTCATAAGACTTGTAAGTAACATTGAATTCTTTGGCTCTTGTCTTGTGTCACTTCTATTTCTCTCTGAAATGAAATGAAAATTTAAAATAACAGAATGAAGTACAGCAGTAGGCCTAGAGAGTACGGCTACCTAACTACCTAAGTACACCACAACTTTTTTCCCCATCCCACTTTCACTTCCCTCCCAGTCCCAATCCCCCCCCCCAGTGCATGCATGAGTGTGGCAGTGCAGCCACCACCCTTGGAGGTATATAATTCCTCCAAGCACCACCAGTACGGTAGTAGGCGAGGCCTAGGCCTGGGTAGGCTAGTCAATGTAGGCTAATCTCTGTGCACTGCAGCAGCAGAGTGGCTGTTCCACTTCCATTTTCCAAACTTTCATTTCACATCACATGTTCAGCAGCAAATTAGTTGAGCAACAGCATGAACAGGAATGGATTTTGGACGTTTTGAAATGGAATCAGACCTGGCAGTGATCAAATAATGCCGTCGTCGTTGTTTCAAGGCGTAGAATGTGATGATGAGAGTGATGTGTACAGTTAAATGGCTCTCCAAATTGGAATAATTTGACAAAATCAGAACTTTTTGTGACGATTTTACCGCAATTTTACCTCGCTGACGTACCGGCTAGTTGGGAATGAGCTTGAGGTTTACTCCACACGACGACCACAACGAATAGGCAAAAATGCAAGATGGCTTCCCAACTTGTAAACAATCAGCATTTTCAGCACAAATTCCGGTGAACGTCAGCATTATACGCTGAGAGGAGCAGTTTTAAATAATGTTAGTATAGCTCAGGAGATGTACCAGCTTTTAAACACCAGCTGGTTAAATAATTTGAATTGATGAATCCACAGCAGACACGTTTCGAGTGAGACTGAGTGTGTTGTCATGCATGCATGTAGCAGGCATGCACGTAGGCATGCATGCACCACCATGCATGCCATAGGATCAGGACCACGTCGATGAGGAGAGTGCAATGCAATGCACTACTGGGCCTACCGTACCGGTACCCCTACACTATAGCCAAGTCAGTACCAGCCAAAGTGTGCTGTGACATAACCTGATANTCCCAATTATTATTAATATAATTAACATTCACAAAAACATTGACTTTTTGAAACTTGTCTTTTATGACACGTAATTTTGATGTGATCATTTAACGTATTTTCAACCACTTGGGTGGTCGTTTAAAACTGGTTGAAAACATGACGTGACTAAAACGTGACAACTCGTTTTCACACATGAGGGGCATAAAAACGTTGAATAATCACGTGAAAAACACGTTGAAAACTTGTCGTGAAAAAACGTGTGACGAGTTTGACCAGTAATAACCAGATTGCCACGTCTTTTAGACGTCATCATGCTATCAGGGTAGTTGTTGAATCCAACTCACTGACATTGCAATCAGGAACAGTCAACTCTGCCATGACACCGATTGCTGAATCACTGAATGCCGGTGAAATCATCTCACTCACCCACAGGATGAATTTACCCCTGTTCACCAATTAATGCAAGGCCTTTGATCCTAATGAAATTATCTCACTCACACAAAATGAATGCCTGTGAAAAAAATAAATGAATGAAAAAAAATGAAATAAATAAATACGGTACGGTGTTACGGGTATATAATTAATTTTTATTTCAATATGAACAATACCTATACAGATAATCGAGGTGGGGTTCGATACTTTTTCTTGGCACCTTTTGTCATGCTTGTAGTCTGCAAGAGAAAGAAGAGAACATCACATGTCAAGCAAGCCGAGTGCTGGACTCCACCACCCTCCCCGCGCCATCGGCAACGATCATTGCGCCATCTGTCGATAATTGTACGAACAACGGATCCATTGAGAGGCAAGAGGAAGGGCAAAGTGGCGGAGTAGGATACGGATCCACCGCTCCTGCCTGTGAAACAAACAAACAAACAAACAAACAGATAGCTCGCTGCCTGAACGTACGGCGTAGGCCCAGCGCTGTTAATAATCATATAACTTCTTTTAATATTTGCAAATATGAGCTTTTAAATAACATTTGCGTTTTGAACCGGGGACGTTTTGACCCGAGGACGTTTTGGTTGCTTGAAAGCGGGGACGTTTTGGCACGGGGACGTTTTAACTGGATACCGGTACGGTAGGGTAGGGCCTACCGGTAGGCTAACTGATAGTTTGTATGTAGGCTGTGAGCCTATGCTGCTTCAATCACTTCCTCCTGTTCATGTCAGCATGGTCAGTGTCAGTCCCGGGGTGTCAGTGAATAAAGTAAAGACTGGCAAAATGGCAAAGACTCAAACCCAAGTCTATGTTAGGGCCTAGGCCTATATTTTCTTGTCTCTTACATTCCAGATTCAGCACATCCATTGACACCATTCAAGACTCGGGGAGTCTCCGTCAATCATGTGTGATCTGACAGTCACGGGAACTCGTCCCAACTCCGCCCGAGATCAAGCAGATAGATCTCACAACAAGTACCACAAAGTATCATCCTATTCTCGAGTGGATGAAACCCTTTTTGGAAAGGGTATGAAGGGCCAAGCCTTTGCAGCACCCTGGGATAAAAAGGATAACCGAGGCAGGATGTTGCTGTGGGCTCCACCTGTAAGAACAGATGCCAATGCAAATCAGCCAACCCCGGTGAAGAGCTGTACTCCACGCAGGAATAAGGTGATCAAGTTCAGGGAATCTTACATAGATGAAAGCCTCTTTGGACCCAAGTTAAAGTCTTCGTTTAAAGCTCCTTGGGGTCCACCATCAGTTACTCCTGAACCACATCTCGCCAACCCATTGAGTTATTCTGAACGGGTGGAAGCTGAGAAGCGTCTCAATGAAGTTAATGGCACTGTACTTAGTACACGCCCACTGTCAAGACTTAGTACACGCCCACTGTCAAGACAAGACTTTCGACCATCTTCAAGGAACTCCATGCAGCCAAATTCTTCTAGGCCGGGATCTTCACGTTCGCCATTAAAAGTGACCAAGGCAATGAATTCTGATTACTGGCCTCCTCCATCTGGGGCTTCATCCGTTGCCAGCACTGCCAGGCCAGCTTGGCGATGAAGACAGGAGTTGACTTACCACAAGTTTTAAGGTCAGGGGGTGTATTGCTGTGCCTTCTATTTGAATGTGTGTTAGGCATGTTAGGTGTAACTAGCTATTGTGCACTTGTAGCTGCTTGCAGAGCAAGTTTTTTGGCTGGATGATTTAACAGATTTTATATCGGGTGATCGTTTTGTAAATATACTCGCTGTACTAAGTACATATGGATTTATTTTTAGACTAGGTATTTTTTATGAATATTGCATAATACCGGTAGCACTGCCATGCTGTTGAATACTGCACCAGGATACTAAGTATGGGTATGTAGGTGGACAAGTCCTGTCCCAGATTCGAATACACCCATCAGTTTTCTCTTTTCTCACACTTCACTATTTGGCGACCAATAATGGACCAACTTATTTTGTACTCTTCTGCTGAATATTTTGTAAATTAAAACGTGTGTATCCATATCTTTTATAGATTATTATCCAGTTCCTTGCTATGTATAGTTTATATATGTAAGAAATAATAAAATCCCTACTTGTATCTTTGAACTCTTCTTCCTGGCTTGTGAACGTTCGCTGTATGAGGACATACAGTATGAGAGACCAAGAAAAAAACTTTTATTTTGACAGTTATAAAATGTTTATTGCAGACAAAGCTTAACATCGAGATCACAAACAAAATACTTAGTTTGGAAGCCAGCCATATGATTAACCACGGGATGATGACTGGAAAGAATAGCCCTCTTCAGACTGACGATATTTCAGAGTTGCTTACACCATTAACAAGCAAAACATACATTATATGGCAATTTGGACTTGAAGACTTCGAGTTAGATCTGTTCATTGCTATTTGATAGCCAACAGAAGAGAAAACGCATGAAAATTCTGCACCCCCTGGAGAAATGGCACGATAGGACACAACAAATCCATCAAAAGGTAATTCCCCATTCAGTTTATTCTTGTATGGTACCCCCATCCTCTGGCTTGGACGTGAGTGAATTCACGGAAAATAAAGATATGCCTCCCTGATTACCTCAGGTGATACAAACTGCCCTATTTCCAACATCCCGAACTACACCAAAATCGATTACATGTACATCGAGACTGGTCTGATAGAATCTAGTGAGCATTTGCGTGAGTGAGAGTGCCGAGAACAGTTTCTTCAGGGACTGGAGTAATGACAATCCCTGGTACTAAGAGACTAGACCTAGTGTCAACGGCACTATAACAGCTATACTAACACACTGTTATCAAAAATGTCTCCATTCAGAACAAAATATCAAAAATTCACCCATCCACTGAAAATAAATTACAGAATGTACAAGTCCATGTACAAAATATTGCATAAATAACTAAAAAGGGACATCTAAATACACACCTAATACAAAATGCTCCCCTACTTTGCCATCCAGAAGTAAGCATGTACACAGGCCTGGTAACTGTTGAATTTCGTGATGTGTCAAAGATATACAGTTAGACGATCATGTTCACATAGCACAAGCAACGAACTTGGATGTTAGAGCCTAGAATCATTACGGTACTGAAAAATATGGCCCACAAAATGGATCTCTACAAATAGAGTGCACCATGAACGAGGATTCTACACTGACCTTCACTCACGAGTAGAAAAACATGACGTGAATCAGATTCACCACATTAATGACATCAAATGTTTGTTGAGTAGAAATCCCGAGTATTAAAATGATTTGAACGGTTACATCATCACAGTACAACAATCGACAGAGAGACAGCGCATCATACATTGCTGCCTCCAACAGGAGTGGTACAGGTGTAAAGGGAAAGAATGTCCCCAGGAAAAACTGTCCCAGGAACACAAAGATCTACATTCTAATCTCTGGGGATTGGTTTTCTATAGTCATGCCGCTTATTCCGTCATTCAACAATAGAAGTGGACACTTTTTACAGGGGGACACTCTGTACTGTTACACCGGCACCTGATTTTTTTCTAAATGTCCCCAAAATAGGCTTCAAGTCAAGTTCTAAACAAGCTGTACATTGATATACCTGCAAGCCATGTTTTGTCTGTCTTGAAGTCGAAGAGTCGTCCACCAATCTGAATTGCCCAATGAGAAACCTGCCACGTTTTTAGCATCTTACAGGTCTTATGACCACAGCACTGCCTGTCAGGTTGGTTCTCCAATGTGATCACGAACATCAAGTCCCACAGACCTTTGCATTGCTTCTATGCAAAAGTTACCACCCAAAGTCAAACGAATGCGGTGCCCTGCGTTCACAAGACGAAATGATATGTAAATGACTCGATCACACACGTGGGCTCACCCCAGATCGTACATCCAGGCTTACCCTCTTTTCCACAATCCTGACTTAGTTGCTGATGAGGGCAGAATGCCCTGATCCACACCTATCACAAGACACACACACAATGTTTATTAATCACATATACCTGTACACGAAAAGCTAGCTACAATCATAGTAAAAAAGCAGAATATTTTCATCTGTTTGACAGCACAATCACAAAATATGGCAAGAATCGTTTGATGAGGCGTCTTGCTTCTGAGAATTGGATCATCAGAAAGGCCTCCACATACTTGTCCTGATTCTGGTGCGATTATTGAATGAATGCGCCTTCGTATGGAAGCAACGCAGTGGAAAATATTAAAGGGATTTACTGCCGAATGCAGCATGAAATCGACAAGTGTGTGAAGGCCTTTTTAAAGGTAGACAATACCAGACATCCCATTATTCCATTAGCACAAAATCTGAGAGGTGACTTTTTGGCATCAGGATGCAATGTTGCCATCTGCCTGACATTCTGTAGTATGGTCCAAATCTGCTGCAAATCACTCCTTCTTTTTGACTACCGGCGTTCTGGAGGTGGCGACTCTGAATCGGAAATTATGCCATCCGAGCTCTGTTTACGCTGAAAGACAGAAGACAAAGCTTAAAGTTGAGCTGCTCCTGGTTTTCTGTGGTCCTTTTTTCAATTAGTTGCTTTGGGGTTACAATAGTTCACTATGAATTAAATATCCATCTATGTGAGAGCATGTTTTGAAGCAAGCCAACTTTCATAAATTCGTCTAAATGCTAGCACTACAACTAAAAGCCCAATTCCAAAATGCACCGCTACCTATCAAATTACGGTAGAAGCTTCTACGTCAGATTATCAAACATGCTATTGTACATCTAATCTTTAATGCATAATGATGATCTCTACTTCAAAATCAGATATGAAGAAGAGATTCAATAGAGTACGGTACAGCTGCAAATTCATTCCGGGTAAAAAATGGATAAGGATGATGCCAAAGCCTTTATTATACAACAAAAAGCCCCAGATTAGAAATTATATTCAAATAAATGTGCATCTTGCCAAAGCAGGTTAATGTGTTTACTTTATACAGCAGTGAAGAAATGCATATAGCCAAGCCAAGCAATCACTACGACTTACATAAACATGTATAAGTTATACATTGGCGAGGTACATGTATAATTCATACACATGTACATGTATAACTATGTATAAGTCATACAACCTGTCAAGATAACCACTGTGAATATGGAAATGTCCTGCTTTAGGTGAAGAGTATAGACATGAATAGAAAGGAACTGGTTTCTTTTGTTAAAAGTTAGAATGTGTTGTCCAAACCATAATAAGGTCTTTGAAATGATATCAACAAAGCAGAAGGGTTTCAAGACAGCACGTTTTTATCCATAGCCTGTCTCCAAATCAACATCAACACAATAGGCCAGAGGGTTTTTGTTAAAAATATTTCATGTTAAGTTACTGTTTTTGTCAGCCCCATCCCAAATACTCAAGTAGGAAAAATGCCAGGTAAATGTTGGAAAGTGAATCACAGCACCAAAGGTGAGAGTACATCATTTCCCCCGAGGGGCCAATGTAGGAGGAAACAAGAGATATTTGACTAGGTAAGCACGGACCTCCTATCCTCACCAAATAGCAATGGTTTGTGAGCAAATACCACACAATGTGTTCTTGCATCTTTTGGGGTAAAACCCTGGCGCAAGGAAAACTAAAGACCCCCTGTTACCATGACAACACCTACAACAATCATTTCATCAACAACACCACACATTTTGATGATGTCACCAAAACTTGTTAACTGTCACAAAACAACACGTACACAGCTGAGGTCATGTAAAAATATCGCAGTGATTACCAAACACGACAGGTTGCGACTTACATACTGAAAATAATACCATCGTAATCTTTTCCGGCGCTGTCGTTGACGCATGTAGCACCAGACGGAAACGGCTATCACAGACAAAACAAATATGCCTCCCATGCAAGAGAACGCGATGATTTTTATATCCAGATCAGAGAGGTAGGAATGGACATAGCCTGAAATGAAAAGGAAAAGAAATCAGAATGATTATGATTATGATGACAATACGAAGTTTTTACACAACACTTTCCAACTGGAACACAGATACCCCCAAAGTGCTTCACATTATTACCTCAGTCTCTCCAGGATCTGTATCTCCAGCAAGAAATGGTAAAATCAGAGGCTGCTGGCACCAGCAGTCAGAGAAGAAGTGACTGGGTGTGAAACTGGCGGCATCTGGCGGTCATGTAATGGAAGGACAAGAAGAAACTCTACTCACCAGGAGGGACGGTACTAAATTCGGCATCAAAGCCAGTATTTTTAACATTTGCTCCTTTTTTCTTCGTATCCATAAACAGAGTAAGATAACTCCCAGATGAGATGATGATATTTTCATATTTCTCATCGCTGCTTGGTGGCTGCCTTTCAGAGCAGAACCCAGAACCCTTCGGAGACGGGTATCTCTTGGAGTAATTTCGTGAGCTAGCACCATCGAAAACGACCAAATGTCCTTGAGAACAGGTGCTTGTCCCTCCCATGTTGAACTCAGTGAACTGGAAGAAAAATTAATTAATTAATTAACCACTTTGCAACCAAAATTTGCATCATTAGTGAGGTTTTGCAAAGTTACGTTTTACATTTACGATTACGATTTGACGACGTCATGACGTCACGCCTCATGTCAAGAAGGAACGTGACGCGATGGCGTCATCATTTGACGTGAAACTTCCCGTGCCAGGTAAAAGAGGGTCGATGTATCCCATGTTTGGCAAGCGCTCCATGGCAGATGTGCCAAGCATTCTTCTTGTCATTTTTACTGCAACTGCGAAATATACCCATTTATGAATGTGTTAAATTGCAGGCGAATTCTTGGATTACAAAAATGAAATATTTGGCTTTGATTAAATCGTAAGTTTCTTATGTGTAGCAAGCGATTTACACGTAAAAACGTCCCACACAGCCGACGTCATGACGTTTTCAAATTGTAATCGTAAATGTAAAACGTAACTTTGCAAAACCTCACTATTATGACGTCACGTACTGCATTTTAGAATACCATTTAACTTTGAAGTACAACGCAACACCACGGTTGCATCAGGGAGCGCTCACCTTCAACATGATCCACTGTGTCCGTGGGACTTCGACCGTCAGCTCACACTCAAGCTGATACCGATAATGTGGAAAGGCCTGGGAACGTATTTTACCCTCCGAACCAATAACCCGAACTCGACGTGTTGGAGACGCCACACAAGCATCTTCCATAAAAACTGAAATATACAACATGATGTGATAATATGACGTTTCTTATCTACGACAACATGATGTTCAAGTTCCAAGACCAATGTTTAATGGACATTTTGTTTACTTAACACCACTGGTTGCTAAGAGCAACTTCGAAATCGACACAACACGCAATACTCACCTTTACAATAACTATTTTTACATTTACAAACAAGATCCGCCTTGTGTTTGGGATTTTTCGTTTCTGGCACATAACAATCTGCGTTTTTGGCACAGCCAAGGTAGTTACCGCGATCACATACTGAAAATGAATTCGAAGGACATCTGATTAGAGACCCATGCTTCAAAATATGATATTCTCAACTCAAGGAGGAACCTCCGTACCCGAGCCCACAGCAGGTGAATGAGATCTTTTCTGTTACCGGTGCATATGGAGTACATCCTCACCCAGCATGCAGACAGGTACCGGTATTCATTGGAAAGTACTCAAGCTGAACGTTCAGACTGTCTGTTCAGGCGATTTTGACAAAAGACAAGTTTAAGACACAAGAAGCCCCCCCTCCCCCTGATCGGGTCTTTGACTTACTATGTGGAATGCACACAAGTCTATCATCACACTTCACCGTCTCAGAAGATGAACCAGGGCACGGCAGGCCACCGTCACGCGGCTTCGGGTTATCACAGGCACGTGTACGAATCTTTGTTTTATGATTACCCTCGAGACAGGAGCCAGTGCACTCTGACCATGCACTCCACTCCCCCCACATTCCGTTCACGGGACCCGTGACTTCATACGTCCCATTGAACCCCTTTCGTTCCTCTTCACCTCTGAATGACTTGAACACAATGGTCATATGGCGATCTGTGGACTGGATTGGATCTGTAATCGACAGGAACAAGGTCAAATATCTTTACTTTCAAGGTCAAATAGGTCAACATTAGACAAGACTTGAACCGAGGACACTGTAGGTGACAATGATGGACGGTGACATGACCATGCGTCCCCAGACACCAATTCTAACAGCTATTTCCCAAAAACTCCAACCACTTACAGTATTGTGAGGCTTCGTTTCCACAGTAACCTAACTTTTTTGCTGGGTATTTCAAATTGTATTCACCCTCCAGGATGCTCGGCCCATCGTAGATGAAAACCTCACCCTGTGGGCACATGTAGATGCTGCCACCTAGATCAATATCTGTGAACTAAGAAGAACAGAGAAGGATGATGAGAATTGAACTGTAATACAGTTCAGTAGACAAACGAGAGCGAATAAATGTTATGTAGAAGGAAACCAGAGTGCCCGGAGAAAATCCTGTGCCGTCGAGAGAGTCGCCTTCTCTAGACTATCACATGAAGAATGGGTCTGACTGGGGATCGAACCTGGAACCTCAGCTGTGACAGGTGCCGATGTTTCCACTGCACCACTGTGACCACCCCAATACCAATGATGCATTGCAGATACCTCCACGTCTACCAAGTACTTTATCCATCAGAGCGTAAACGCAGCATCCAGCTAACTTCATGTGAACTCTCCCATTCATGAACAAATTGATCCATGGAGAAATCAGCATCTTTTTTTGCACTAAGAATCCATCAAGGCTGACTCAGAATAACTTTTCAATAAATAACGATTCGCTCATTTGTCTGGATGAGGATTTGATTGATGCAGTATGGAGGCCATCTTCATCTTGTCGTTACGACGATGAAACCTTCTGTAACTCGACCGTGGCGCTCCGTCTTGATGGCGAAGGCCACGGGTGTGTAGGCAACACAGCTGGGAACCAGGTGACAAATCAACTACCTTCTTACCTTAAATGTAATCTTCTCACCAGGCGGCGCATGTAAAAACATGATGAACTTGTGCCGATGGACGTAGTAGGGCGCCATCTGTGAGTAGATGGTTCCTTGACCACCGGCTGGGATGTTCAGGTCGAATTTCTCAAGTCCTGTGGTTTTGCAGAGGTCCGCCATGTAGACTGAAAAGATTGATTTAAGATACCGTAGTTTTAATGCCTCTCGAAACGTAGACAATATAGCCTCTTTTCTATACTCTATACCATCTTGGTTTATGTAGGCCAACTGTGGTATACATGTGTGTGCATCTAATCAGCTTTCATGTGCACACTCAGGCGCGGATCCTGAGGGGGGCGCACTGGGCGCGCGCCTCCCCTTTTGGCCAACAAGGCTGTAAAATCGACCGTGAAATTCTGGCATTGGGCACAGATTTCAATGTTCCTAACACAGGGCGCCCCCTCTTGTAGAAAATGTCAACACAGGGCACCCCCTCTTGTAGAAAATGTCAATCAGAAAACTATTCACCACAGATATTCATACCTTCACATTTCTGGTCAGAACAGGTACAAGTTGTCGACCATTCTTCGTGGCTGTGGTTGCAATAGCCACCAAAGATACACTTCTTGCCGGCCTTGGGTGGGTTGTCCAGCTGGCAGTGGGACACCGCATCCACACTCACGTGAACTGAAACAATACAAGATAGAACAACATCAAAATACAACTCATGTCTGAAGCATTTTCAAAGCCAGCCATCGCACCGCACTGACCTATTTTAATTTTAGGAACCTACTAGCATATTGACCCGTGGCGAGCACATTTTGAGGGAGTTAGTTTGTCTAGAATATTCTTTGGTAGAGGGTCTGTTGCTTTATTGATGAGTTTATTTGGAGAGGGGTAGTTTATTAATCCATGAGCAGGGAGGAGTTTTGACTTTCTAAACAGCAGCATCACATCTGTTTACATTGTATTACACAATCAGCCAAATCTCCAGGCTAATGCCACGGTGACCCAGATTCATGATAGCTAGGTTCACATGCGTCCCACCGTGTATCTGTTGGTAGTAGGTCACTGCCATTCTTGTAGATGGCAGCGCAGGTGACCACTCATCTGATTTTCTCTCTTTTTCATACAAACCAGCATTTCTTTTAAAAGGAAAATATCGTAAAACATGCTCCTCCTATTGTACTGTACACATAGGCCGCTCTTTGTAGGCTTCAAGCCCTAACTAAGGAGGAGATAGGGCAGAGAGTCCGGTCCACTGTAACTGGGTACAGTCATTACATAGCAAGGTATAGCAGATAACAGGTCAACTCAGGTTGATAACAAAATCCAACATGGCTACCGTCCATTATAGTATAGATGG
>NMRB01000455.1:331054-352733 GCA_002633025.1 Notospermus geniculatus
AGAGAAGGATGATGAGAATTGAACTGTAATACAGTTCAGTAGACAAACGAGAGCGAATAAATGTTATGTAGAAGGAAACCGGAGTGCCCGGAGAAAATCCTGTGCCGTCGAGAGAGTCGCCTTCTCTAGACTATCACATGAAGAATGGGTCTGACTGGGGCTCGAACCTGGAACCTCAGCTGTGACAGGTGCCAATGTTTCCACTACACCACTGTGACCACCCCAATACCAATGATGCTTTGCAGATATCTCCATGTCTACCGGGTACTTTATCCATCAGAGCGTAAACGCAGCATCCAGCTAACTTCATGTGAAGTCTCCCATTCATGAACAAATTGATCCATGGAGAAATCAGCATCTTTTTTTGCACTAAGAATCCATCAAGGCTGACTCAGAATAACTTTTCAATAAATAACGATTCGCTCATTTGTCTGGATGAGGATTTGATTGATGCAGTATGGAGGCCATCTTCATCTTGTCGTTACGACGACGAAACCTTCTGTAACTCGACCATGGCGCTCCGTCTTGATGGCGAAGGCCACGGGTGTATAGGCAACACAGCAGGGAACCGGGTGACAAATCAACTACCGTCTTACCTTAAATGTAATCTTCTCACCAGGCGGCGCATGTAAAAACATGATGAACTTGTGCCGATGGACGTAGTAGGGCGCCATCTGTGAGTAGATGGTTCCTTGACCACCGGCTGGGATGTTCAGGTCGAATTTCTCAAGTCCAGTGGTTTTGCAGAGGTCCGCCATGTAGACTGAAAAGATTGATTTAAGATACCGTAGTTTTAATGCCTCTCGAAACGAAGACAATATATAGCCTCTTTTCTATACTCATAGAGGCCTTGCAAATGACGTCACAAGCCGCCATGCTGGGGGGCACATACTGCAGAGGCGCAGCGAAATGTCCCAATGACGTTATGTCAAACACTGGCGTCGCACACTTCACACAGGCCACGTCACGGGCAGCTCACACCTCTGCCCACTTGCCCCTCAGCATGGCCGCCAGGATGACGTCATTGCAAGGCCTCTATACCATCTTGGTTTATGTAGGCCAACTGTAGTATACATGTGTGTGCATCTAATCAGCTTACATGTGCACACTCAGGCGCGGATCCTGAGGGGGGCATACTGGGCGCGCGCCTCCCCTTTTGGCCAACAAGGCTGTAAAATCGACCGTGAAATTCTGGAATTTGGCGCAGATTTCAATGTTCCTAACACAGGGCGCCCCCTCTTGTAGAAAATGTCAATCAGAAAACTATTCACCACAGATATTCATACCTTCACATTTCTGGTCAGAACAGGTACAAGTTGTCGACCATTCTTCGTGGCTGTGGTTGCAATAGCCACCAAAGATACACTTCTTGCCGGCCTTGGGCGGGTTGTCCAGCTGGCAGTGGGACACCGCATCCACACTCATGTGAACTGAAACAATACAAGATAGAACAACATTAAAATACAACTCATGTCTGAAGCATTTACAAGGACAGCCATTGCACTGCACTAGCCTCTTTTTCAAACCTCTATGTCAGTTGTTCACGGACACAGGTCACGGCGAAGCAGCAAAGGTTGCAAAATTTACCGTCTATGAAAGACAAACAACATTTTCAGAGACAGGGTGGCCCCCCATGACAAAAATGAGAAAATCCTTCTTGTGATAAAAGGTTAAAGGTCAACTGCCAGGCAACAGCTGTGGGTGTGTGTGATGATACATACATGTTATAACTTGTAACCGGACCTAAAGCCCCCAATATGTCCACGAAACATGACAACGTCATTGAAATGTCACATCCTACAAGTACCCGACAGAGAGCCGATTAATCCTGTACACAGCTTTCCTATTGGAAGTGTTTAATCGTTGGGTCATGTTCCCTTCTCGTCTACAGTCAGCTCTCTATTAAGAGGTGGGATTGCGGGGTGATTGTGAGAGTGATTGGCAAATGAAACATGACAAGTCATGAAAGTGTCTGAGACCACGCAAACATCAACAGACTCCACACGTCGGCTAGTTTGAAACGTAAATCACTGGGTCAGCCATGTTTCTGATGTCTGTACGGCCAGCATTCCAGGGGAATCACTGGTTAAAGTTTGATTCTGAGGGATAATTGGGATATGTAATGTCACACTGAATACCCCATTCCTTCATTTTGATACACCCAATACAATGACTCGTTCGCTAAAGGTCAAGAGAATCCCAAATGAGCCGTCTCGACAAATAGATTCTGGTCCAACATTGGCTACAAAATGTCACCAAAGCGGAGAGTTTTTAAAGAATATCGTGTATACATCGTAGCATGTGTCTACCGCTTACGATATTTGGTTAATCAGAGACAGGATGACAAATATATCACAACGCCGGCGAGATATTGACAAAGCTTAAGAACAAGACGACGGTGGGCGTGAGGGGGAGTGTCATCTGTTCCGTGTAAGACGCAACATCAAAGCTGCACCAAGATAAAAAACATACCGGAGGACTAGGATGAGTTTGAGTCAGTGAGGGCTAAAAGGGGGCAATGGTTGGGTCAAACTTAAAAACACAGGCCGTTCGTCTCTGATGATAACACGAAGTTGTTACACTCAATTAATCATTCTCAACATGTCAGTTTTTCTTTAGACTAACCTTTCTTTACACACTACCTTTCTTTACACACTAATTTTAATCTACACACTAATCTTTCTTTACACACTAATCTTTCTGCACATACTATCTTGACTTACACACTAATCCTTCTTTACACACTAATCCTTCTTTACACAATAATTTTTATCAACACACTAATCTTCTCTTTACACACTAATCCTTCTTTACACACTAATCCTTCTTTACATACCAATCTTTCTTTACACACAAATCTTTCTTTAGATTATGACGTCAGCCAAGGCCACACACAAAAGGAGCTAAGACCCGACAAAGCCTGATCAAACAGCCTTCTATCTTTGGTGATTACTCTCCTCTACACCTCAAGCATTTGACACAGGTGCCTTCTCTCATCTTGAGGTGTTAGCTAAACCCCCCACGGACACAATCACGTCAGCACACACGGGATAAAAGGGTCGTGGAGATTCAATAAAGAAAGGCGATATGGTGGGATTCCATTAGACGATGTTGACATTTAGGCAACAGCCCCCAGACCAATGGATGACTAAAGTCGTGGTGGATATAGCAGCCTAGGATGAGGCTGAGTGGTGACTTTTACAGGAGAGTAGCCAAGATCCATGGTTCCCACCATCCTGAAGATGGCAACAGAACAATGAGCGACTTTATTGCCAACAGGTGGCAGCACTGCATAGCAGTCCTGAACAATGCTATTCCTGTCAATAAGAAATTGACATGGGACCGTAATCTACATTGTTTTCAATAGATTTCTACGGCAGTGACACCTATCCATGGTGGACAAAAGTTCTTCATTATTCTCTGCTTTTCACTCACTCTAACCTTAAAGGAAATCTCAACCTTATAGCTTTGACTCTGAATTGAATCTGCGCCCAGCAGTGTGCCACACCGACTTTTCGACTGCCCCGCCCGTCAGCCCTAATCAAATACGGCCAGCTCTTCACCATAACCTGGTTATCATTCTGTCCGAGTGATGTTCTAACAGACCATGCGATTCACACAGCTGCCGATTCGATTGATAAACCACGATCCTGGTTACTATATAAATAAAGGAAGCAGATTGATTAGGTTTGGAAAGACGGGTGGCCATCTTGTCAGTTTGCCTGGCGAGATTGGTGATTGGAAAACACAGTTTTTACAAGAACCAATCAGGCTCCATGTTGAAGAACATTGAGGAGAAAAATAGGTTTTTATTGCGTCCCGAGTTTATCGTAGGCGTTATGACCAGTGCATGATGGGAATATCAACACCTGCCATTGCAGAGACGGAACGATTTGCAGCTGAAAAAGCAGCGAGCTTGTAATTACCTCAGAATGACAGTCTCAGTCCCACACTCCATTTTGTTCCGATATCCTCACCAAGTCCTTCACAAACAGGTCACAGAGATAGCAATCAAGAGCCACCTCAACGGACCAAACATCCCCGAGCAAATATCATCAGATTGTCATGTTCAGTGGCAACTGAGACTTGAGGCACGACATCACAATATTGACCGATAACTTCACAGAATATTGAACCAACTTTGAACCTCGTTTCCTGATATTAGATCTTTCCTCAGTGTGATTAGGTACAACCTGAGCGCCCGGTGGACATCAAGGTCCACAAAATGAACAACCAACGAACCAGAAGATGGCCGACTACGTCAAGAGGATCATGTACTTTGATGCAATTGGCTGATGTCAGGAGGGCAATACCTCATTAGTTATCAATCCTCGATGCTGGAGTCAGAGGGTTAGTCAAATAGTTCAGGGAAGAAGAGATATTGAACGGGCTCAAACCAACAAGTACTGTTGATCATTTCACAGTTGGTTGGTCAGTCAGAGTATCGGTGCCTGTCAGTTGGACCCTCCTTCATGTGACAGAGAGGGCGACTCTCTTAGACAGCACAGCAGGCCCGGATCCAGAGGGGGGCACATGGGGCACGTGCCCCCCCCTATTTTTGGAGGGGCAATGATTTTTTTACTGCATTTTTTGGAAATCGTCTAGTATTTCATGTCTAAGATGCTGGGAAATCGCATCTCAGCGCTTTGATTTTTCAAATTTTCCCGGACCCCCCTTCGTGTGCGCGCACATCTGAGGGCTTCGCCTTCAGGGTTGTGCCCNCCCCCCCCCCCCCTATTTCTAAACCCTGGATCCGGCCCTGCACAGGTTTTCTCCGGGCACTCCGGTTTCTTCCTGCTTTCCAGCAAATTTGCCCAATTTGACACTCAGCTCAGCTCTCAATACGATATCTGATTATCTCAAGCAACTGAGGCAGTCAAAGAACATCATGTCGGCGAGAAAATTGGGTGCTCGTTCAACCGCTACTAGCGTTGGTGTACCGGGATGATCGCTAGCATCATCAATATCTAATGACAGGTCATTAATCTAACCACGAGATGAAACTCCAGGGATACAGACCGTGCTCTCTTTTTCCCGGGATACGGCTACAAAATCATTTCAGCTGCAGCACCAGCAATCCCGAGGCCAAGGTTCCCCAACAACTCATCCGATCAACCATGCTCGTCTACCGCTCAAGGGAAATCACTCTCGTAATAATAATGATCAAAATAACGAGTGCACAATTGCTCCAACGGTTTCATTTATCGTCTCAATTGATACCAGGAGCTGAGCAAAGTAACACGGGTGCAAAATCATAACAAATTCCCCCGCAATAGGCTCTGTGTAGTGAAAAATTGACATAATGGTCATATTATCAGCGGGTGAAATTGTAGCTAATGTGCGAATTGGTGGCTGGTTGTAAAATCAGTCGATAATGGAATCAATTTTGCGGATGCGAAGCGCTGGAACTTTTTTCTCGTATGAAAATCAGAGCTGATTGGACGACGGCAAACTGAATATGATGTTGCTGATATAATCATCTCAACAACCACTTGTCAACTGCAAGTTCTTTATTCATTTGAACGAATACAGCAAGTTTTTGTTGGCTTTATGATAGAAGAGTTGGCAACTAATCCTGACGACTGGTTGTGAAGCGGTACGTTTGGGTTTTCCTCATATTGACATCTAATTTTGAATGCACTGTAATGCATCAGGTGCATCATAATGTCAGATCTAAATATTCATCTGATCCGTTTACTAAACACCTGACATGCTCCTAGAAAACTTTTAAATAACACCTAAATATAGATCCATTAAATATCGTTTATAAGTTTGATCCACTGCATTAATTAATTGGCCACAGGGGAGGTATTAAACTCATTAATATTCCTCGAGATGTGGGATGCTGACAGTTTATAAAATTGTCTGTAGTGTATTTTATCTGTTGTGCCTTTTTTGGGGAGACTAGTTCCTCCTCCAAGCTTGTGTACATCTATTAATTATTCAATCGTATCGGCCTTAAACCAAGTGTTATCGTCATCATCATTATCATTTGGTCAATAAGTTGAGTTTTAGGCCGCTGCTCCGAGCGTGAAGTAGGCCTAGACTCGGAGATGCTGACCACCAGGAAATAACCTTGGACATTCTCATCCACATGGACATCACAAGTTCCATTTGACATTGCCAGACACTGAGTCACTGGAAGAACAAGTATTTCATATTTGTAGATCTCCAGCGGATACCAGTAATTTGCAAGTTTGTGTAACTCTCATCCAAACAAAATTCGCCAAGGAATGTTCCGATTTCTAAGTTGAGAACTGGGTTATTGGCTGAAGGTCAGGGTTATTGATATAATGAGATGACCATGTTTACCTGAGCATCAATAATTAACAGTTTATCCATGATTTAGAGTTCTCTTCATCCTGATCACGGGCAAATAGGCCTAGCTTGTGTTGGGACAGTGATAAGCCCATGCTGGCTTGGGTGTCTTTCAGTTTTCATGGAAATCATGGAGATATTCTGCTCTCCAATGAAAAAGCCATTATCGCCGCTTAGAATCAGTGGGAGTACAGGCATTCGAAGCAACAGCTATACTCTACATTACAGTGTACTTTAAAGTACACGATTATAATGTTCTTCGATTTACCATGCTCCACGCGGACGACGTTAATAGAAGTATTGGGCAGTTTTCTGTCTGCTCTAAACCAACAAAAAGAAGCCAAAATAAATCCACCTTACGGATGGCCTCCACCCGAACTGACATTTTCTCTCCCAGAGGCAGTGGAGTGCAGTCTCCTTCCATATCACACCATCCTTGACAGTCTGGTTGCGTTTATCCCACGGCTGAATTAGCAACACCCAGACAGTGTACATATTGGCTAATTAACCACAACGTTCTCAAGAAACCAATGAGTCAATATTCATTTAATACAATAAATAACTCTCAACATTGCCTTCTACTTCATATCATCCTGAGGGCTGTCTCAAGATGTGAAAAAATTAGGGTTATGATGTGAAAAACAAAGTTTGGTTAACAGGTTTCAGAAGAAGGTAACTTTTGATGTGCCCAGCAGTGATATATTTTCACGCCGATGTGACTTACTGTAGAGAAGCCTGATAGCCAAGTGGTTATCACGTCCGCTTAGCAAGCGGCAGGTCCCGGGTTCGAATCCAACCCGGGCCATGTGGGATTTCATTCCTGGCTCTTCACGTCTGTCGCATGGGACAGTAAGCCGTGGTGCCTTGTACTTTGTGTCTTTGCAAGGGCAAGTAAAATACCCCATCCAAGTGAGGAACATGAGTAGCTTGCGATGGCCTCCTCCGTACTTACCAGGGCCAATAATGCTATAGCGTCGGCCCTGACGGAAAANATCTCGTTTTCGAGTCATTTCGTAGCCCCGAGCACGATGTAATTTAATCAGGGGGAGTTTCTATAAATGCTTGGGAAATCAGAAGACATGGCGTTTTTTGAATTTCAGCAAATGAGGAACCGGACGAACTAACGTCACGACGTGGCGCTGCGATCGATGAGACCGAAGTTTCTTTTTTCAGCGTGATTTCAAGTCATTTCCATTAACTTCTGGCGTGAAATAAACCCTATTTTTTCGGTCGCATGACATTAAAATTTACACCATCTTGTCGTGGATGAAAATTTCGGCAATTTCTTTGCTTTTTTTCTTAAAATAAAGAGGTAGGATGGCGATAACGGCAACGTCTTTATCTTATTTTTTCCTGTAGAAAAATGTACAGCAGATTTTTTCATGACGCAACGTCAGCACATAAAACGACGTCAATGACGTCGGTTCGGTCTCATCGATCGCTGCGCCGACCTGTCGGGATAAACGGCACGCCGGTTCCTCATTAAGTTGTGATGGATTGAGACGTTTGATTGTACTTGTATTACAATCATAAAGACTTGTTGCATTTTCTACCACTAGAGGGCACCTCATTTGTTCTGTCAATGTTTCCTGTTGACTGATATTTTCCACAACATCCCATGATATCCTGCAGTCATTGAAATGAAATTGTATCCGACTTCCTAATTATTCCGCGGTCCGTTGATTACAAACACCCGACTATTAATCAAATTCAGCCACCGGCTACATCCCGGAATGAAACTGATAATTCCGGCGGCAAAAACGACTGATGTTCATTGGCGTGAGATCACAGTCACAAATAAGGGAACGATTCTATTAATCATGCCAGCATCACCAGACACAGGATGTAATTTTAGTCATGAAAACAGTAATTAACCATTAAGTGAAAACAAACTCCAGGGTCTGGATTCTGAGTTGCGCATTCTGGGCCTGAAGCTGATAAACCGGTTTCCAAGCTTAAAGATGCTGCTCCATGTGTGTTCTCTCTACAGGTCGGCTCTCATGGGTAATTTACCATCGGTAGTGGCAGCACACATACAAATTCATGTCTTTAAAGCAGGTAGCACACACACAAATTCAAGTCTGTGTGATGCACTCCTAAAGGTAGCACACATACATTCATGTCTGTCAGACTGTACATTGTACTGTGTCGTGGACATACATGTATCTTGCAGAGACGAGGTAGCACACAAAGGTTTGATCGCACTGAGATTTCCATGCGTGCTACAGATTCTGACTGCCGAAGTCTAAGCAGCTACTCCATCAGAAATAAAGCCATACAAAAGGGGCTGTTCACTTAAGGGTCAATTTTACAAAATCCCAAGAACCACATTTTTGGCCTATTGGCCTGAGTAGAGTCTCCAGTAGAGGCTTGTGCAGTCAGGCGTGAGGGGGAGTATGACATAAGCAAGAAAGAGGGCAAGGCAATGTAATTCTTAGATTTATATTGTACAACTGAGCCTTAAGGGCCGTATGCACCAAACGAAGATAATCTTCAACTCGGGTTGAGCCACAACTTTTCAATTGTTCAGGTTTAGTGGGGTATGATCTGACAATGGAAAAGTTGGCTAAACCTGAGTTGAAGATTATCTTTGCTTGGTGCATACGGCCCTATGTGAACAGCCCCTTTTGAGCAGTGAAAAGTAGCGAAGTTGAAAATTTCACCCCAAGAATGAAAAGTTAAAAAGATGGGAAACTGAACTATCTCATCAATTTTCTTGCTTTCGTGTTCAATTTGTGATTTGTGATGAAGATTTGACATAGTTATGAGATGGAAGTTTCTTGTCAAAGTCACGGCAGGTGAATGTCGTGATTTCCACCGCCAAGTAAAATGACAAAACAAGGTACAAATTGCCCCCAAATGAGGCTGACATTGCTGTAGCCTCGACGTTTTCAATTAGTTCCCGCGGTTACAAGCGAGCGAGATGGATAATATGTGTAGTTCGAAAGGTTTGCCCCTATGTCATGAGACTAGACAGCTATGGTGTGACACCGCGCTGGGGTTAGGCCATGGCAAAGTGATTGTTGAATTGAACTTCTCTGAGCGGACACGTCTCCATTAAGGGTAGCCTATATTTTTCATTCCTATTCATTTTGACCTTTCTAATCAGGACACCACTCAATTAAGGACAGCATTTTTAAGTGCAAAAGGTGACCTGGATAGAGAGGTTCCAGTGTGCGCGTAACTTTCCACAGCGGACACCTCTTTCAAGAGGGACACCTCTCTATGGTCATTTCTATTCATTCTGATCTCTGTAATCAGGACACCTTTCAATTCAGGATGGCATCTGACACTCCGAAGTGTGTCCTTGATGGCGAGGTTCCACTGTATTGCTACCATGACCGATGATTAGGCTCTAAGTATGATGTCCAGAATAAGGAGGTGTTCTTAGAACAGGGGTGCCCAAAAAGGGGCTTCACAGAATCCCAAAAATGACAACAAAGGTGTTTATTACACCTGGAGTGAGTAAACCATGTCCTGGAAGGCTCATTGACAAGACAATTGATTATTGACAATGATAACACCATAACATACAATGGGCGGAGATTTCATTCATAAAACTTGAATACAAGATGATGACTGCCCAGAGGCAGCAACAGACACCCAGACAATGACCTCAGAAATCAATAACGAGAACCTATAAATATTGATTGATTTCCATTTTTGCTTCAACACAGGTTACAGGGAGCATCATATTTCATGAATAAATTTTAGAAACGGATGATGAAAGTCACTTGCCAATAAAACTACAGGGCGTACCAGAAAGAAGTACAGTAAGGAAACAAAATATTGAGTGCAGAGCTCCAAGTACCAACACAGACAGCCTTTGGAGAACTTATTCATCATTTCCACGACGTAACTGCAACAATGTCTGCCATTGCTGACATCGCCATAATGACGCAAAGCCGGGGGCAAAATACACTGCCGATGACGCATGCAAAGCCAGGGGCAAAATGCGCAACACAACAGAATGATGTTGCATCGTGGAAACGATGAATAGTACAGCAGGAGGAAACCGGAGTGCCCGGAGAAAACCTGCGATGTAAAAGAGAGACGCCCTCTCTATCACATGAAGAGTCGGACCAACCACAGATCGAACCTGGAACCTCAGAGATGATGAACGCCAATGTTTGCACTGCGCCACTCTGACATCCAGTCAGAAAATGACATCTGCTCTCCCTTGCTTCCAGATGCTGTTTCATGTATTGTACTTGTACTGGTCAGAGTCATCTGGCGCAGCACCATGCCATGCAATGCATCAGAAGTGTCAAGACCCGATCCATCAAAAATGTAGATATCAGAAATCTCTTGAGAAATTTGTGACATTTTCATTGATTTCTGGCCGGGCGTCTGCTTTTGTTCATATTGAGTGTATTCAGCTCAGTTGTGATACAAGTGGCAGTGATATCTGATGGCGCACTACACGACGAATTCTCAGTGATTGTGGCGTTCAAGCCTGGGACTTGATACGAGGATTGCAACTCTGGGTTATCACTCCGCGCACTCAGAGTGGCTTAGTGGAAACATCGCTACCTGTCACCTCTGAAGTTCGGGGTTCAAACCCTGCCACTCTTCATGTGATAGACAGGGTACCCCTCTTTGACAATGCAGGTTTCGTGTTTTCTCCTGCTGTACATCAATTTGCCCAATATTAACCCCCGAACCCACTGACGCTTTTTTAAAAGGTAGCGGACCGAGAATTTGTAGGGCGGTGATGAAACCGCGGCAGGAAAACGCGACAGTGGGTTCAGGCCTTAAGTCTTCAGACATAAAAATGACAAATTTGGTACTTGCTATCAATTCAATGAAGTAAAAACAAAGTTTTCTATTCTAGAACGCCCACTAAGTGAGGAACAAGTGTGTAGGCCTATTTGATTTCATGTTAATTGAGTTGTATGTGCAACTAATTTTCCAACAACTGTAAATTGATGCCGTTTTTGCCACAATTGCAGTAATCAAATCAAGAAAAACCACCGATATTATTGGCTGTTTTTCTGATAAATTGAATCACACATCACATGGATAAGTGTTGTTTTGTCCAGTGATTGGCAGATGTGGATCTGGGGCCATGTGCACCTATTTTGCCCACCATTCGCAATCCCATTTCAGCAAACATACGTCCTGAATGGAGGCAAATTCTTCACATAATTTGATTCAGGCAGGCTTAATAATGGAACTGAATATTCACAACAATTTCATCAAAGTTTGTCAGGTTCCAGTGGGTAAAACCTCCATTATGTCCTCGTTGGTTACATTCCTGGTGGAATTATGTAACACATGACTTGGTGAGAGAACGTATGTCCTGTTTTCCACGAACTTTGCATTAAAGCCTGCATGATCTAAAGTTCTCCTCATTACAGAATCATTGATCATGAACATAATAATTCACGAGTCAGTCAAGTAAAACTAGCTAATGAATAAAACTATAATTGGCACTCATTAGGATCTTATTCAGTGAGTCATTTTCCACCAACACCTCACGCAAGGATATTAATAACCATTCTTGACCCGGATTTCAAAATTTGATATCGCAAGAGATTGTCCCGATAAATAACGCGTTTTTTGATACGCGGAGAATGTACCAAGAAAAAGAATCGTGACCTATCGATACCACGTCAAGCGATGAATCAAGCAGACCTTTTTTTCCACACCTCAGCGCTGCTCCACGCACTTACTCCTGCCAAGTGATCTCATTTTTTCCGTATTATTGAGTTATCGGTGCAAGGTGAACCAAAGTATGGCGTGATTGCAGTGAACTTATAAGTTCCAGGAATGAATTATGACTAGACGTTGCGAGTAGAAGAAGGAGTAGGACTCGGTACATGTACAACCGTAACCAATTTCGTTTTCTCAACAAACAATTTACGCCTTTTCGCACCAAGGTACTTGACCCCAAAAGCCCAAAGAAATACATTGTGCAATGCACTATGAACAGTGGACGCATCTGATCTGTGATGGCCTCCAGCCTACAATCATGTTAGTACCCAACGTGGAATCCCATATCAGCCATTTTATGAAAAATCACCCAACACACTGCATCATTTATTGAACATGGTAATTTGTGTCATCCTGTCAGCTCGGCCAATATTATGCAGCTCAGGCAGAAGTCATGCACCACCAGCACCAAAGTCTTTTTGTCTCTGTCATGATGTGAAAATGGAACCATTGAATACATTCAATTAGTTGGTATTGGGTGTATTTGATAAACTAACCCAATTTATCTGATGTCACAGAAGAATGAGTCCACTGGGGGCTCATTCATGTTATACACTCCGTTCACCAGTGTTTTCAAAATGTTTCACACGTGTTACCCAGCGTGATCAGGGGAGTTGACGAGCATGTTCAACTCACACACTGATCATCCCATGGGGTCTCATAGTCCCACAGAGGAAACATGCAGACAAACCCTGTCTCCACTGGTAGGGGTTCGATCCCCACTCAGACCATTCTTCAAGTGACAGATTGGGCAACTGTCCCTGAAAGCAGTTTCGTCCTGCCAGGCCACTGGTGGTGTAATGTCCAAATCCCAATAAAACACATCTCAAAATGTGGAACGTAACTTTTCAGAATTTATACGATCAGTGAGAGAAGCGAACTTACCCGAATAGAGGAGCACTGCACATCCCACAATCCATATCACAGTCTGTAAAGAGAAGAAAAAGAGGTACATTAAACTAGTATGGTGACCCTAGGTTGAAACATGGGGGTTTGAGCCCTCACTGCCGGTGACATTTTGAATCATGATAGGATCCGGCCAGAAACATCTTTGCTCTTGAAGGGTTGAAGGACCACGGTATTGCCACTTTTTCTCGACAGCCGATTTCACCGTGCCACTCTCCAACCCAGGGACTAACGTTGTCGGCAAATTGACCCGATTTACTAGTACATGTACAACATTTTGTAATGCATTTTTGTAGTTCATCTTACTGCCGCTAGGTGGCTCCCTCTACGTCAGCAGTCAAATAACGCATTTGAGATCCAATACCGTGCTCATTTAAAACGCCAACTGTTTTTTATCTCACAGAAGCCACTTGATTCTTTATCATAAATGATCTTTTTGGTTCATCAGGCAGTTTTGGTATCACAGCTGGCTGCAACAGGCAAGTTCTTGATATCTGCCATCAACTGGTGCAGAGAACAGTCATCTCTTGTCAGACTTGGCCAATCAGGCACTCAAGGCAACACTCATTGAACTGATACTGAAGATGGTTTTATCAACCACGTATTATTTCAGGATAAACCAAGATGCCTGCTCCAAGTGCACCTATGATTCAGTCACTGCTCCTGAAAACCTGTGCTGACCGAAGACTGAACTTTTCCCATGAGTTTCTCTTTCCACTGTCTGTTTACTCAACGTCAGATGTGGAGTAAATCACCAGAGGGACTTCGGACATGGACCAACCAAAACAGCATCTAAACATTTGCTGAGTGCATCTGCTTCTCAAATCCATCATTATCAGGAGTTCTTAGCAGAGCTCGCTCCCTATGCTGTTTTGGAGTGGTGACATAGGGGAGTGACCCCAAAACCCCTGCGCTAGATCACAATGCACCGCCTGGAGTACAGGATTTGGAAGTCACAGCATCACATCTCAATCATGTGCGCTCGCTCTCCTATGTTTGGGGGGGGGCGAAGACATGAATCGAAGGGGGCCAAGAACACCTGATAACCTCAGGATACGCCACCTTTCCACTGCCTACTGAGAGTAGAAAGTCATCTGAAGGTCACAGCTTGAAGTGTGAGGGCTGGATTGCAGGAATCCATGGACTGGTAAATGGGGATCATCATAAAGAGGACAGAACTAACCTCAGTTGACCTCAGCTTCAGTTCTTGTTAGCACTGATACAGTCAACCACTAATTCAAATGTTTATGTAATAAGACACACAAACACCTTTTTCACTTCACTTTAGTGACCCCCTGCAATCATAGGCCTAAGGAATGGTTATTTTACACTTATGTTTATGTCATTTCGTTGCTGAGTACCAGTAATATGACGAGGGTCATGTTTATTTTACCCGATAATATCATAGCACCGCAAATGAACTGATAGCATGGCTATTAAACCTCTGATACAAACATGAAAATACTTCAGATTCTGAGCAGATTAGGTGCAGAGTGCAGGAGCACTGTTTCTGCATGAGATAACCATACCGAACTGCATTTCATGCTCCAATTGGAGCACATGCTGCATTTATACTCCTTTTTTTGGTACTTCTGATACAAACATGAAAATACTTCAGATTCTGAGCACATTAGGTGCAGAGTGCAGGGGCAATGTTTCTGCATGAAACAACCAACCATACCGAACTGTATCTCATGCTCCATTTGGAGCATATGCTGCATCTACACCCCTTTTTTGGTGACTTCTGATACAAACATGAAAATACTTCAGATTCTGAGCTGATGAGGTGCAGAGTGCAGGAGCACTGTTTCTGTATGAGTCAACCATACTGAACTGCATCTCAGGCTCCATTTGGGGCATATGCTGCATCTATGCCTCTTTTTTGGTGAAATGCAGTAAAAGAAAACTCTGCTCATCAGAAGGACAAGCAGGATGATTCGATGAGAATGATCAATCATTGACAGGATGTGAAGCAAGAAGCCGACACCCAACATCTTAAGGTCAGTCGAGGTCAGATGACGGAAGACAGGAAATAAAACATTATCACCACGGACACAGGATCATCACACGACATAGACTCCGAAAAAAAACAAGTTTCTGTTCACAGAACATTGAACTTGAAATGTTTTTCTGAAGAATGTAGACCATGAGCAGATTTTTCATGAATATTTCAGTTCTGCCCGATGGATAATGATAACCGGGACCTTCTCATGAGGGTTGATGCTGTCCCATTCTGTATTACACAGTTTTTCTCACCAATGTGATTATGATTATTTTTTACGTCTATAAGGGCAGAAAACTGTACTGGGACACCATAAACTTTTATCTCACAGTATCAGGCATTCCATGAACGGAGCATGCATGACAACAAACTACCGCTGACTCGTAAAATAATATCAATATCTAGAATCAGCGGTGTATAGGAAGTTATCAGGGAATATGAAATATGCACCGTAGAATAACAACTTCGCTCGCAACGACAGCACATTTCTCTCCCGAGGGAACGTTTTCGTTTTATGGGTGCCCGAGGCAAAGACAGAGGCAGAGTAGATTCAAATGATTTATCGTTGATGGAGATTACAAAATCTCGTGACGTTCCATTAAAACGTGAGATACAGACCATGTCTGACATTTTTGTCATTTTTCAAAGATTTATGAAAATGGAGAAACCGTGTCCATTGTGGAGAGGTCTTGGAGCAACCATGGACGCTCCTGACATTTTCCTGTTTTGTAACAAATGAAAATGAATGAATAGCCAAGACCTGCTGTTGGCGACAGTGAATGCTGTATGTTGAGACCAACTGCCACCCATCCTGAGAATATCAGAAGTTCTTAGTAGTGCTCACTCCCTTTGTCACCGCATACGAGTATCCTGAGACTATCAAGGTTTTTAAACACGTATAAACAGGGCCGGGCCAACATTTCCTCGCCTTGCATTGGGTTCAAAGTGGGAGAATTATACCTGGAAAATCACACATTTTCTGTTCTCATCAGCTGTATCCTACGCCAGACACTTCCCCAGTAGTCAAATTTCCTGGTACATGTATACTGACAGAACAACCACAGCAGATGGGAAAACATTAGGCCTCTCTTCTGTTCTGACACATGCATATGGTTTTGTGGAAACGTTACCTCAAAAATTGCACAATTCTCATTCAGCTGCCAACACTTTTTTACAAGCTGACTTTCCCAGTCGTCAAATTTCCTCGTATTGCCCCAACAACCAAGCAGGTGGGGAAACAATACCCTTCATTATTTTTGACAAATGCGTTGCAAAGAACAAGCAACAAAAGCCCACCGGATACAAAAAGCTTATTTCTGAAGGCGAAAGAAGTGTGGATAAAGATTTCAGAAGTTTCAACATCAGTCAAGGAATGCACAAGAAACTGGAGCCCCCAACATTATGATAATCCTCAAACCACAGGTGGAACAGACCTAATTTCTGAAATGCCTGTGGTCAAGTTTTGGTCAGGAGCATGCATGGGGCAGGGGAAGGGTGGAGAGGAGATATCCCAGTACTTGCCACCCTTCAATGAAGGCTCTGGGCATTTCCATCCCCGTACATTTCATCCCTACGATAGTCCCAGACACACTTTTGATTTAGCAAGTACAGGTAGACCGTCCCGTCCCACTGGCTGGCCCAAGAGGAAGTATTTGGTCAATATGATCGATTGAGAACATGGGTATGCACAGGACTCACAACTGAACCCGAGCTGGGCCTACTCAGAAATGAGTTAAATGGGCAAGTCATGAGGAACCAATGTCTAAGATGTACTTCTGTGTATGTAGTCTCCGTGACTCAAACATAACTTCTTGTAATTTCATTCAACACACCCTCACTGGCTTTTAGTCATGGCTGTATAGAAAAGCTGACTGACATTTTGACAGGCACTCACAGAAAAAAATAACCGTCTCCAAGTGAGAAAGAAAGGTGTCTCCAAGGCTTGTCCGCAAATGTAGGCAGTTAGGTGCCTCTAAATGAGGCACATAGGCGACTCAGATCGGGTGTCTCAAGATGAGGCAGAAACGTCTCCACAATGTTGGTCGTGCATGTCTCAAATTGAGACGACTTTTGAGACACCTTTGTCTCGTATTTTCGAGACAAAAATGTCTCCAATTGAGACAGCACCCTGAGACACCTGCACGTCTCAGGGTGAGGCACCTTTTGAGACGCCTTATGTCTCTTATTTTTGAGGCAGAAAGGTCTCTAATATCAATTAAGACAGCACCTGAGACACATGCATGTCTCAGGCTGAGACTTCTTGAGACAACTTCCTCGACACTTATAACTGCCTACATTTTTCAGACAAGTCCTGGAGACACCTAGCTATCATTGTGTGAGACATACGAGTTTGATGAATTTTTCTGCACCTCATCGATGTACAAAGCTAAAATTGCATAAACAGCAAATTGATTAATCAACTACTTTGATAATCTGACAGAGAGATACGCCTATACTAGGTACAGGGGGGCCTACTTAAATAGTTAGATACATATTAAGCTACCGGTACAGTATCACATCATGACATGAGATGGTTCAACGAACATTAGCTAGGCCTAGCCTTTTTGGGCACATGGACAGGTTTCTTGTTCACCTGTAGGCTACTTACTTAAAAGAGTAAAGTACTGGACACCCACTAAACCACTGAAGACAGTAGCAAATACGAATTATATCATAAATCATGTAAATCATTACTGCTCGTGCAGACTAAATCGGAAATCCACTGTATACCTGCGCATGCGTTGTTCTTACAATGTGAGACGGTGCTGTCTCGATATCATGTTTTTGAGGCGGAGACCGTCTCAACCTCCCGATCTTGAGACGGCCCCCGTCTCAAAGTCCCCATCTTGAGACGCGGCCGCCTCAAGATCATGATTGAGCAGCCTTCTGGCTCAAGATGAGACGTTTTATTTTGAACGAGACAGGGGGTTACTCAGTCAATAAGACGGGACCTGTCTCACACATCGATGAGACACCCTTTGCCTCAGGTTGGAGACGGTTATTTTTTTCTGTGCTCTTTTGGAAGTTAAATTCACGCTTGTCAAACATGTGGACCACTAAAGAAAAGGGATTTCAGCTTGTGACCCAACAATGTGCACAAATCCACTTGAAAGAATGCCAAGGAGGGGTACCTGTCCAAATTGACTTCTACGTGTACATTGTATGGTCTCTTTGTACACATAATTTACTATACTCATGATGTGACTGACAGTCGATCAATACATCCGCCAGCTCATAATTCAATACCCTATATATCATCGTTCTTTTCTCATTAAGCTAATCCTGGTAGATTAGCAGTACACCCTGTTCTAATTCAGCGGTTGTAGAAAAACTGTTATTTCAGTGTCACTTGGCCACAGACTGATGGTGCGGAAGGTGGAACCATGGTAATCACATGTCACACAATTCAATAATATACTGATGCAGTTTTCATCTATGATTTGCCTATGTACAGTGAAATACATCGCGGGTATCAAACCAAGATGTATATTCGTCACCGTGACCATGGTTTTTCCTAGGTTGTCAGATTGGTGTAGTGATAGGTGACTGGTATCGTGAGTGCACAGGTTGCAAGGCCAATTTTCTCATCACTGCTATCAGCTGAAGACATTGTGAGGTGGTTCTCAGAGCTCGCCCCATGTCACCAGTTATGGGAGGTGATGTAGGGAGCAAGCACTGAGAACCTCAGATTACCTCAGGATGGCAGAAGAGAGCAACTTGGATTATGTCCCAACCTCCATTCGATTCGTGTGCGATGGTGGAGGGAACAGCTCATATTTACGGCTCGAGTTAGCATGACAGCTTTGGATGAGTGGGGCTGGTTTTAGCACATTCCAGAGTCTGAGAGACAGCATTCCAACATAGTTATTTTCAGGAAGTGACAAACATGACAAAGGGATTCCATCTTTAAGCGAAGTTTAGCGAGGAATTAGCTGCCAAACAATCTCATGGTGTATGATGGATTATCTCCCAAAGTAGGAAATCCTTTCATCTTAAGTTGCTGGCTCCAAAACGGGCATTTTAGCCGAGAGGAAAACATGTCAGTGTTTGGTGACGAGAGATAATGCTGGAGAAGAAGTCTGAGCGGAACCTGTGCTGAAGAATGGAGAATGGGTCAAACCAGGAAATGAACCCCAAACCTCAGTACGACAAGTACTCCGGGTTCCACTACACCACTTTGACTACCCTTTTTCAATAAAACAATTATATACCAGTTGGCTACATTTGTACATGTCAGACTCTTTGATAACCTGAGTAAGATCCAGACTTGCTCCGGGCACTCAAAAAAAGAAACAAAACAGTGAAATCCGGGTCATACCAGATTAGCAGCTTCAGGAGATACGATTTTTTCCGTTGGATCTCCAATATCAAGCATTGATCAATATAACATCGGGTCTGTTTTCATTCACCAGTTCCTTTCTGCGCTCCGAGCAACATTTTTTTTGTCATTCTCACATTTGTAACATCATTGTATTCACAACCTATTTTTCATTTTTCATGTTTAGTAGAGAATTCTCCATGGTGAACGAGTGTCGAACTTGACGTTCTTTCAGGTTGGCCTACATTTAATTCTATATTTGTCAGGAATCATGGGCCTAAATGTCCGCCACAAAAACGTCTGACTTCTGACTCATGATCAGACTTATGTAAAGAAACGCAGCAGGAAAATACCATATAACAGTATCATAGATCAATGAGGCGATGAGTAGGGGAAGTCTGTCACAGCAGGATAGAAACAGAATTGGGTCAATCATTCAGTCAACACTTCGCAGGTTGTTTTACATCATAATGTCATGAATTTCAATATGCTGGGGCAGAATTTTGCAAGATTGTTTTTGCGCTATTTTGCAACCGGAGAGGAACATTTTGTTGAACAATGCACTTTTGACTCATTGTAACTTGGCTGGTGCAGCCTCTCTCCTGAGTGCAACGTGCTATGATGGCCTATCTGCTGCAATTTAGGCCTACTTGCAGTAGCAACATAGAGGATTACAATAATGTTTTTGAAGCTACATTCAATTTACCCTTTACAGAATGTCACTGAATCCAAAACTTGGTTACATTTATCAACACATGTTATGAACCCGCCTCGACTAAATGTCAACAAATGCTCAGTCACCATCTTCACATACAACAGACGCGCAGAAGAAAGCAAGATGCAATTGGATGGAAACCGAAAAGTGTTTTTGCTGCCCGATTTAGACAGCACGTATTTGTCGCAAGTTTTATGTAATCTGTTTTTTATTTTGCTAGAATTTTCATTATCCCAGCCACACGTCATAAACTCATTCACCCCAGCCACATATCATAAAAGAACAGACGGTTCACCAGGTTCGCGGAATAAAAAAGCGTAGTTCCAACTGCAAAGGACCTGGCATGAAAATAATGTCGTTGTGATCCTGTTAGTGATCAGTATTTCGTGACCACTTCTGTAGACAGAAAACACTTGACAAGGTCAGAACCAGTGATTATTATGTTACGACAAGACAGAGTGAAAGGAGCCCAGGACAAAATGTCATTTATTACCATTCCATTGTAGTATTGTCATTGGTAGCCATTAGTGACCACTCCATAATATAATGCTATCATCATCTTTTCATCTGCAAGTGGTTCTGCATGTACTTGACCACAGTCTGAACTTGTCAATCAATTGGTAGAAATTCGATCAATCAATCAATCAATTAGTAGATCTTATACATCTCCCTACCTAATGGTAAAAGGATATGGCATCAGAGGCTCTTGGAGGGCTGCTCTAAACTCATTGACAGTTGTCCAGGGGCCTGTGACGGCACTCAATGTCAGGGAGTATGGTCGATGCTCGTGGCCCTTATTACACAGAAGTATACGATATACGAAAACGCTGGTTATCAAAGGCTACAAATGGATTCACGACCGTGAAGCCAACCGGCATTTTCATATACCGTATACTTCTATGTGATAGCAGGGGCCTGTGACATCTGTATCATGCATAAGTGCACTGGCCCACAGTACTACATATATTTTACATTAAAATTGCATTTTCTATCTTTCTATCAGTTGTAATCAAACACCTACACAAATCCATCCTGCCAGGATGAAATTGAAATCTGCCTATCATGTTGACAGTGGTCAAAGACATGCCTCTGCCTTGCATACCGGTACATCCTCTCCATACTGATAGTGACAGACAAAAGGCCTCTTGACCCTGCCATTCCATGTCAATTACATCTTTATGAGGGCCAATTAAACAATTATCAAGTGTTTTGAACTGTCCATGATGGAATGTCAACCTTTCACATGTTTTAGGGACAATATCTCAACTTATTTCTTCATAATTGCAAGCCAATAGTCTACACGTAACATCTTCACTAGAGCAGAGCTGTCTGAATTCCAATCTTTATCTTGGGAAAAGATTTGACAGCCTGATTTTGATCTTTTCAAACAAACATTGATAGAGGGAGACAACTGACAACCCTGTCATTTGATCCAGTTTCTTATCCTAATATAGCCGGTTTTTGAGTGCTTTCATTTTGGTGAAGGGTTAGATCAATACACCGATTTCACAACTCAGAAATGCACAGCGCCCTAGCGGTATTATTCCCTAGCCATTTCCGGTTGAACCTCGCCTCCAGGTAAAATTCCTAGGTTTTTAGCCTGACCACCAAGGAATTTTACCTGGAGGCGAGGTTCAACCGGAAATGGCTAGGGAATAATACCGCTAGGGGCGCTGTGTATTTGAGTTGTGAAATCGGTGTATTG
>NMRB01000455.1:353249-370964 GCA_002633025.1 Notospermus geniculatus
CAACACACGTTATGAACCCGCCTCGACTAAATGTCAACAAATGCTCAGTCACCATCTTCACATACAACAGACGTGCAGAAGAAAGCAAGATGCAATTGGATGGAAACCGAAAAGTGTTTTTGCTGCCCGATTTAGACAGCACGTATTTGTCGCAAATTTTATGTAATCTGTTTTTTATTTTGCTAGAATTTTCATTATCCCAGCCACACGTCATAAACTCATTCACCCCAGCCACATATCATAAAAGAACAAACGGTTCACCAGGTTCACAGAATAAAAAACAATAGTTTCAACTACAAAGGACCTGGCATGACAATAATGTCGTTGTGATCCTGTTAGTGATCAGTATTCCGTGACCACTTCTGTAGACAGAAAACACTCGACAAGGGTCAGAACCTGTGATTATTATGTTACGACAAGACAGAGTGAAAGGAGCCCAGGACAAAATGTCATTTATTACCATTCCATTGTAGTATTGTCATTGGTAGCCATTAGTGACCACTCCATAATATAATGCTATCATCATCTTTTCATCTGCAAGTGGTTCTGCACGTACTTGACCACAGTCTGAACTTGTCAATCAATTGGTAGAAATTCGATCAATCAATCAATCAATTAGTAGATCTTATACATCTCCCTACCTAATGGTAAAAGGATATGGCATCAGAGGCTCTTGGAGGGCTGCTCTAAACTCATTGACAGTTGTCCAGGGGCCTGTGACGGCACTCAATGTCAGGGAGTATGGTCGATGCTCGTGGCCCCTATTACACAGAAGAAGTATACGGTATACGAAAACGCTGGTTATCAAAGGCTACAAATGGATTCACGACCGTGAAGCCATTGTTAACCGGCATTTTCATATACCGTATACTTCTATGTGATAGCAGGGGCCTGTGACATCTGTATCATGCATAAGTGCACTGGCCCACAGTACTACATATATTTTACATTAAAATTGCATTTTCTACCTTTCTATCATTTGTAATCAAATACCTACCTACACAAATCCATCCTGCCAGGATGAAATTGAAATCTGCCTATCATGTTGACAGTGGTCAAAGACATGCCTCTGCCTTGCATACATCCTCTCCATACTGATAGTGACAGACAAAAGGCCTCTTGACCCTGCCATTCCATGTCGATTACATCTTTATGAGGGCCAATTAAATAATTATCAAGTGTTTTGAACTGTCCATGGTGGAATGTCAACCTTTCACATCTTTAAAGGGACAATATCCCAACTTATTTCTTCATAACTGCAAGCTAATAGTCTAACATCTTCACTAATAGAGCAGAGCTGTCTGAATTCCAATCTTCATTGGGAAAAGATTTAGATTAGAATTGACAGCCTGATTTTGATCTTTTCAAACAAACATTGATAAAGGGAGACAACTGACAACCCTGTCCTTTGATCTGGTTTCTTATCCTAATATAGCCTGTTTTTGAGTGCTTTCATTTTGGTGAAGGGTTGATCCAATTGAGGACTAGATACCAGTATTCTAGGCCACATATATATATAGTCCTGGGATTTCCAGAAGCTACACATGGGCTGACTACACATCCGCCTACTACTCTTTCACTATCAAAATGAGATTGATTAGATGTAAACAGACCTGGTAAATAGACAGAGAAGTATGAAAATGAAAGAGCAATACTTGTACTGAGTACCAGTACATGTACCGGTAGGCAAAATGCAAGTTCAAAGTTCTTTCTCTTTCATGGGGTGTTGCCTACTGAGCGATAACATTCATAGGATTTAGAGCCGATGAAAAACGAAATTCGGAAATAACTTTGTGTTTTCCGTTATAGATGAAATATGGACTGATCTAATGGTGTTTCTCTGCAATGTAGAGTTTTTCAACTCCAGTTATTGTTTCTCAGCGGCGATACTTCCACCGACAAACTTTTTCTGTCAGATTACAAACAACAGTACCCTAATCAAAGCTAAGTGGAGCTGTTGAAAGCTCCAGGCGCTAATTAGTCACGAGCAATTCCAGGTGAAGTCTATTTAAATCCCTACATGTAGGCTTATCCTAACGGTGTAACGGCCCACCCTCTGTTCTTAAAGATGGATTCCTGCCAATACCATTAGAGTTAGTTACACACGGAACTTCTCTATTGAGGATACCAGAACTCTTGGGACAGACAAATGCTGTCCTTTTTTAGAGGTGTCCTGATTACAGAAGACAAGCCAATAGTTTTTACTTTTCTCAAGTCATGGGAAAAAGTGACAAGAAAATGCCCACATTCAGGCCTAGGCCTATGTCTGAAAGGTCCACTGAGGTGATGAGGAGTAAGGCTGATAGTGAGAGTCACTGGTTGGCCTAAAGGACTCTAGGAGGTCTGATCTGGCCCGGCCTAGGCCCTCTTTTTCATGGAAAATTCATCTAAATTGCCCAGGAAATTTGGAAAAGTCTTCGCCGTTGACAATGAATTGTCAATCTGGAAGGGCTGGGTGGGCCCCTCCTGGATCTGTCCCGACATAGACCGGGGAATAGAATCGTTAAATAAGATATCAATCAACTGAAAATAATGAGATTTGTTCATGGTTTTAATCTTACCTTTGGATGACAAATTCTCCAATTCCTCCAGTCCAGAATCATTTTCTAGAGTACAATCCTACAATGAAACAAATACACAGAAATTTGACACTTCTTACATTTTACACAGTGATAGGCCTACATCCTCACCCAACGATAGTCACCAAAGGAATGACTGGACTGATCACTGACTGATCTGCTGATGTGGTAGTTTACATTTGTAAGGTCTTCTGTGTGTACAGTAGCAGTAGTGCATGGAATGTATACAAAGTATACGCTTAGCGACGCGAGTCAATTTTCTTCCAAGCAAGATGCACGAAAATATTGTTAATTTCTCATTTTTGTTCGATTGTATGAATGGATATACATATGTTTTTACTTTCTATGATCACCGGATGCGCCCAGTAGCAAGATTCCGTGGATAAATCACATTTTTCACGCGGTTTTCCTCCCAAAGTCGTGAAAGTGAAAATCGAAGTTGTGGCGTCAGCGCCCCTGGTGTTAAAACTGTGAACTTGCAGAAGCAGACAGCTTGAACTGGTCTCCTGCCCTCGTGGCGCTCCACCAACGCCAGCGGAGCACGTCGAGGGCAGAGGATCAGTCCACATCTTATCCAGTCACATGATCAAAATATGGCCGCCCCCATGAAACAGTGAATCCCTGCAAATGAAATGTTTATGTTGGTATTTTCGCTGCATATCGTCACATTTATTTAACTTTTCCCGTCAGAGTAATAGCCAATGTGTTCGACAGTATAGTGATGGATAGTGTCACAGAATATGGGTTCTGTTAGACCTAAATAAATATGGCTAATTGATGAAAAATATCAGATTTGCTGCTGTCAGCTGTGTCTGTGAGTGTGAGTGTGAGGCTGAGCTGAGTGACCCCTTCTTTTTTGTTGACGTGTAATTTGTAAAGCATGTTGAGTCTAGGGCTGAGGTTGGTTGAGGGCTACAGAAGACAATGAAATGACAGTTTTGATGATTTGGCCATTCTTCTATTCTCCAGGCCCTATCGCCATCGGTATCGGAATGGAATGTCATCTGTCAGTGGTTGAAACTTCTAACTCATTACACATTTTTCAGGTGACAGACTCATGGATGAAAATGATTGCAATAAGTACATCCTTTCAGCTGGTCTGCTCTGTCTTGATATCATCTTCAAAGTAGAAAGCTTCCCAGAGGAAGACTCAGATCAAAGGTAGGCCCACCTGTCTATATTATTGGCACATATTGATGTGAAGAGAAGCTCATTAATGGTCAGTCCTTAAATACAAGGATTCCGCTGTATTGTCCAGGGATGCAAGGGCGTAGGCTGGGGGGGTGCACAGGGTGCATGTGCACCCTCCCGCAGCAGTAAGAGAGTTCCGCTCTGGGCAAGCAGAAAAAAAATCAACCTTAATCGTGTAAATTTTGGCTAAGAATACTGCTGAAATCATGTCTCAGAGCATCCAGATTCCAAAATTTTCTGGGGGAGGACCCCCACACCCCCCTCCGGAGCACACCTTTCTTACTCTTCAGCTTTACACCAGCTGCAGGAGTTCCGCTTTCGCAAAAATGTGCACCTCCCCAGGCTCACACCAGCCTACGCCCTTGNACATCTTATCCAGTCACATGATCAAAATATGGCCGCCCCCATGAAACAGTGAATCCCTGCAAATGAAATGTTCATGTTGGTATTTTCGCTGCATATCGTCACATTTATTTAACTTTTCCCGTCAGAGTAATAGCCAATGTGTTCGACAGTATAGTGATGGATAGTGTCACAGAATATGGGTTCTGTTAGACCTAAATAAATATGGCTAATTGAGGAAAAATGTCATAATGCATTGCAAATTTAATATCAGATTTGCTGTGAGTCATGAGTGTGAGGCTGAGCTGCTGAGCTGAGTGACCCCTTCTTTTTTGTTGACGTGTAATTTGTAAAGCATGTTGAGTCTAGGGCTGAGGTTGGTTGAGGGCTACAGAAGACAATGAAATGACAGTTTTGATGATTTGGCCATTCTTCTATTCTCCAGGCCCTATCACCATCGGTATCGGAATGGAATGTCATCTGTCAGTGGTTGAAACTTCTAACTCATTACACATTTTTCAGGTGACAGACTCATGGATGAAAATGATTGCAATAAGTACATCCTTTCAGCTGGTCTGCTCTGTCTTGATATCATCTTCAAAGTAGAAAGCTTCCCAGAGAGGAAGACTCAGATCAAAGGTAGGCCCACCTGTCATATATTGGCACATATTGATGTGAAGAGAAGCTCATTAATGGTCAGTCCTTAAATACAAGGATTCCGCTGTATTGTCCAGGGATGGCGCGACCCACTCGCCAAATCACCATTGGCTATTTCACCACTAATTTGGCTAAAACTTCAACCACTTGGCTAAAATTTTCAACACTGAAAATCCCTTAGAACGGAAAATGTGGCTAACTGAGGCTAACTGAACAGTGACTTGGCCAATGATTTGACTAAACACTTGAACGAAGTTAGCTCCATCCCTGATTGTCTATAGAGATACTGTTACTGTATCGGCTCTTGGATCTTGATTCAAACAAATGTAAGTTTTCTCTCATTTCAGGTATTTTCTCATTGCCCCTCCTCAGTAGCAATTTGTCCCTTACCTACAAGATGGCCACTGGTGAAAACATCATGTGGTCTGACCTGCTATGATGTTGTGTGCTTCCTTAAGCAGTAGCCTACATGAGAGAGGACCAGGGACATTTGTATGTACATGTACATGTATTCATAATTAAAGATGGTTAATTACAGTTAACTGTATTAACTATTTGGAATGATATTCATTTTACAGATGTGAAGAGCAGATGTGGGTGAGAGGTGGAAATGCCTCCAACAGCTGCACGGTTTTGTCTCTTCTGGGAGCCCCATGTGAGTTCTTTGGGACCATAGCTGTATCGCCAGAAAAAAAGTAAGGATGAAAAAATTCTGCTTGTAGGGTTCAAAATGAATGCCTTGTGGTGGTTCTCACCTCATGTTCTTAAAAGAGAGGCACCACAATCCAGACGACCTTTGCAGGACAGGGTTTTGCAGACAGTTTTTTTTCACCCGGCATTATCTTCTGTACATTGTGAGGCATCAAAACCTGCACCATGTTCTTTCAGCTTCATGGAAGAAAATTTCAAGAAATATGGAATACGCTACGACAATGTTGTGTACCATGAGAACTGCCAGTGTCCTACTTCAGTCGGCATCATCAACAAACAGAATGGATCTCGCACAATATTACATGCCAACAAGTTAGTTTTCTTTAAATAGCAGTTGAACATTTTCAACACTTTTGCACTCCCAACCCAGAACCTCCCCCATGATGGTCATTGATGTGGACTCCGTGTTATCTGCATTAATGCACTTTTTTTCAGAAATCTTCCAGAACTAACAACAGAGGATTTCTCCAAGATAAATCTCAGCTCAGGAAAATACAAATGGATCCACTTTGAGGGCCGTCCAACTGCATCACAGATAAAGGGCATGCTGGAAAGAATTGATGAACATAACATAACTGTCAGTAAATCTGCAGATCGGATCACGACATCTGTGGAGCTTGAGAAAATTGGGGATCAATTAGGTTTGACTTTCTTCATATAGTATCAAAAATAGATAAGAGACGGTTGATTTAAAACTGCACCTGTTCTGTGGTTCCTTGGGAGTTCAGAGGGCTTTTGAAAGAACAGGCGGATGGCTGGAGGGGGGGCTGGCGTCAATGCAAGGTACCTTGAGCATGTCTGGATGTAGAGGAAATGTACAGACGATCTAAATACTAATCCTTACTCTTGTTTCAGTCGTGTTACAAGACATGGCTGATTATGTGTTTGTGAGCAAGGAGCATGCCAAGTTCAGGGGATTCCAAACAGCCGAGGAAACTGTGGATGGATTCCAAAAATTGTGCCGACCTGGGTAAGGATCATTGGAATCTTTCAAAGTCGTCATCATCATCTCCCCAAAGATGCTGATTCAGCATTCATTTCATATTGGTTACCCACCTGTGTTATCCTAACACGACTGATGCCTCTTTTCCAGAGCGACCACAATATGTGCCTGGGGTGACAAAGGTGCTTGTGGCAAAGGCCCAGATGGAAATCTCATCAAAGTAGCTGCCTACCCTCCAGAGAGATTGGTGGACACCCTCGGTGCTGGTGATACCTTCAACGCTGCAACCATTCTAGCCTTGAGTAGGGGGTACAGCTTGCAGGAAGCATTAGACTTCAGTTGTTTTGTTGCGGGTGCTAAGTGTGGAATGGCCAGTTTTGATGGAATTAAGGACATCAAACATAAAGTGATAGACAATTCATCATTATGAGATGCAAATGTGGAATATCAAAGAAATGTACACCGATTTCATCAAGGACATTAAAACACTTTGAAATGTTAGATATACATGAACAAGTGAATAAAAACAAAAGAAAAAGCTTGTTGTAACTTTGATCATGATTTAATGACTAAATTTCCACCCTTTGTTCCATATTTTGCCCAGGCAACAAATTAGCACATCAATTCGAATCAAATCAGTCCCAGGGCTAAATGCACAGAATCATACCTCATAAAGAGAGTGACCCTTGATGTGGTCCAGCGAGGAATCAAACCTTCTGCCCCACAGATGACAGGCCCAGATATTGTCACTGTGCCAACTTGAAAGCAAGTCACTGAAACTTCACTTCGTGTGATTAATGAAGAGGTTATCAACTGACTGCTGTCGGATTGGGGTTGGACAGTTTCTGGCTGTTGACAGGAAGATCAGTTTCAAGAGAAACTCCAGCAGGCGCACCTGCTCGAGGTTTTTCTGACTCCATCTCCTCTTTGGTCCGACGTGTCTGCATGCCCCGCCTTGTCCTGTCAATCTCATCAGACTCCCAACACTTTATGACTCTATTTTCATGTCTCGTGAGGTCACTTTTCCTGTTGAACCTTTTCCCACACATTCCGCACGGATATCGCTGTGTGCCCGTGTGATTACGGACATGATACGCCAAACTACCACTTCCAGTGAAACCCTTGCCACAAATATGACATTTATGTGGTTTATTATCACTTAATTCATCTCTTGCTGACTTTGACACTTTGAAAAGTGTCACAATTTTAGTATCTTGACTACTTTCAGGGCTAGAATCTTCAACACAACTGACTTGCATACTCGCATCATGACTGTTGTTCTCCCAATTTTCATCAGGAATCGTGCCAAGTTCATCCTCCCCAATCCTGGTTCTTAGCGATGTGTCACTCCCGCTACATGTAGCTACTTCATCTATTATTGCACTGTCTCTCAGATTTCCTTCGACCTCTCTAACCTCCGTAATCCTACGGGCATCTCCCTCTGCAGGGGCATTTCCCACCGTATCGCCACTGGAATCATCAACTGGACCAACTTTTTCATCAGACAAAACCACTGTGAAATCGTCAGCGACCAAAACCTCATTCCCTTCATCACTCTCTTTATTTCGCTTTTTCCTCTTGAATGTCACAGTTCGTGCCCGATCATCCCCTTTCGGCTCGGAGCACTTGTTCACCTTGTTCTCATGTCGCAGCAAATCACTCCTCCGATTGAATTTCTTCCCACAACTTTTACACGGAAATCTTTGCTCACCAGTATGATTACGCATATGATATTCAAGTCCAGAACTTTGCAAAAAACCCTTGCTACAAACGGCACAAACAAATGGCCGATCGTTCGAATGTTTCCTCAGATGTATCACTAAATGATTGTTGGTACAAAATCCCTTTCCGCAGCCCGGTTCTGGACACTTAAATGGACGTTCTCCGGTGTGCAAAAGTTCGTGAACTTTGACGTCATTTTTCTGCGTAAAACCTTTGCCGCATGTCGGACACTTATGTGGTTTCTCGCCTTTGTGAATCAACTGATGACGATTCAAATCACAACTGCGAGCGAACGTTTTATTGCACTCCCGACAAGCGTATGGCTTTTCCCCGGAATGGGTCCGTTCATGGTTAATAAGATGGTCACGTTGGCTGAACGCCTTCCCACAATCCTCGCACACCCACGGTTTAACCCCCAGATGCGTCCGTATATGTCGCAAGAGGTCACATTTACGGAAAAATCCCTTACCGCAATCATCGCAAATAAAACTCCTGTCCCCACTGTGGCGTCTTTCGTGAATTTCCAACTGACTCTTCTTAAAGAACCCGTCCCCACACTTATCACAACGGAATGGTCGAACTTCGGAATGAACAGCCATATGCTTCTTTAACTTTTCCTCATTAGGGTATAAACCACCGCACTCTGAACAAATGAACTGGTGCATGAAAACATCTCTTTTTTTACACGATGACCCTCTGCTAGACTTTCTCCGTTTGTCCACTTCAAGTTCTGAGTTCTCCGTTCCTGGTTTACGTCCAGTTTCCAATGGCTGACATTGGATAAGAGAAGTTGGGATGGGATCGTCTGCTTCCATATTTGTACCTGAAAATGAATAGGAATCATGTATATTTTGATCAAGTTGAAAACATTACAAACTACTCAGGAATTTGGTAAGAATAGCTAACATACCCAGATGGTCAAGTGCAGGTTGAACATGTTGGATAATATGAGGTAGGTGGGTTACCTGAGGGTTTGAGAGTGGGTACAAATCATGTGGGTCACTTGAGGGTTCGATTGGATATAAATCACAGAGAATGGATTCATGTTTAATGGCAAGTCACAATTTGTCACATCTCAAAATTTTCAAAATGTCACAGGAATGTATCAATTGTCACAGCTTTTTTGGTGCTTTTTGCATGTTTAGGTCACATCAAGTTTGCTTTTGTCACATAAGCGAGAACGAAAAAGCCACATTATGCCTATAGAAAAGAACACAAATCAATGCGGTTTCTCAGTCAGCCCCCCAGGTAGGGACTGATGGGGATCAATGGTCCACGGCATGCTAGCAATTTATCAAACCCAAGAGATGTCATTAAGCAGGGGTTTGAAAGGATCTGGGAATACCTATCCCAGACCCAAGTATCAGCAAAAGTTGAGACTATTTTCTTCTAAAATGAAGCACCTGAACAGATCCTTGGCAGGGTTTCCGCCAGGAAAAAATGATGGGGGATCAATGTGACCAAGCAGGTGGGTACTTGGGTGGGGGGTCTGGCCTCCCACCCAAGTACCCTGGCTGGCTGGGGTGGGCCACACTAAAGCCGTTTTTACACTACGCAGAATTTTGGCCCGGATGAACCGTGCCGTGCTTGACCCGGGCCAGGCCCGCCGCAGAAAGAGCATTTTACCCCCTTTACACTGCACCATGAAAACCGCGCCAATATCTGAATCGCCGGCTCTCCTTTCTGTGGAGGTACGAAATCTCCGTCATTTTCAATATGGCTGCGCCCATGATCATTCGCGGCAATGACGTATTGAGTTCAAGGCCGATAAAAGAGCATGCGCATTCACTAAAGGCGAGTGATTCAAGTGGGCCGAGCCGAGTAGCGTGTTTACACTGTGCAGTTTTCCAGCAGAACCGTGCTCGACCCGGGTCGAACCCACCTCCTGTTGGGGGGTTCGGCCCGGATGAAAGTAGCACCGTGCCGAGCCCAGTTGTGCCGTGCCAACCCATTTACACTATCACCTTTTTTGCCGCGCCGTGCTCGACCCGGGTCGAGCACGGTTGAAAACACGTAGTGTAAAAGGGGCCTTTAATGCTCACCAGCTTACTTACAATTACAGTTACATCCTCTCAAACGAAAAAGAGGCATTGTAAGCATGTTTTGAAATGTCACAAAAATTCCTGTTTGTCACAAAATTTTACTGATCACTTTGTCACATTTTGTCACAGAATTCTCAAAAAGTCACCGAATGTCACAGAATTTCAGGCAAACAAGTTTTGTCACAGAATGTCACCATGTCACAGGGAATCCATTCTCTGAAATCACGTTGGCTACCCGAGGGTTCGAGTGTGGGTTACCTGAGGGTTTGAATGGGTACCTACCATCGTCTCCTACAGCTTCAACCTTGAAACTCTCATCCAAGCCAGAGAGTGAAGAATCTTGAAGTTCAAACACAGTCTGAGTACACGATGTATCATCACTTTCTGTACTGGTACCAGTTGCTACGGCAACAGAATCGGAATTTGTCGGTTCAATTCCTGCTTGTACCTCATCTTCCGGCGATAAAGACGGCGACTCTTTGAGAGAATGCAAGTCTTCTCCAGGTGTTCCTGTTTCCTCCTGCCAAGTGTTGTCAATGGAGACGTATACAGCACCTGATTCATGATTTAGTATTATTGTATCGGGGCCAAGTTTCTGGCGCTTTGAGGCTGCAGGACTGGACTTAAAAATTGGCACAGTTGATTTTCTGATGACAAGTTGACTGTCCGTTTCTTCGTTACCATGGAGATGGTCATCATTCTGATGTTGTGAAGTGAAACAATGGTCCTTGTTTTGAAGAGAAACTCCTTGTTGTTTGAAACTTGTAGAATTTTCATCATCGTCATCATTTGCCATATCTTGACTTCCAAGTTCCACACTGTTGTTTGTGCTCACCAGAGCATCATCAGACTCCTTGCTGTCGGTCGCCATGTCATCGTTTCCCCGCTGAGCCATCACATATGTCACAGCAGACATTTAGGCCTATAACCTAGACTGGACGTGCTGCAAGAAAAAAAGACGGGGAGTTTGATACGGTCACTGGTACGATCTAGCCGACCATGCCAACTCACAGAGGTAGGGGTAGGAACATGAAGGAAACCTGGACTTAGGCCAATCAAAAGGTTATATGTGAGGCGGCCTAGGAAAACCTGGCGGATGTCGCGTTTGAGGAAAGTGTTAAAGGAGCTCGACGTCCAAGTTGTAAACAAACTGGTTTGTTTACAAACAGTGGCCAGCAAACTAGTTTTATTCCTTCGTGAAGGTGGCAGCACCAGTAGCGCCCCGTGATCGTTAGACTGGTGCCCGGTCCAATGCAACTCATTCACAATATTCACATCAGTACATATCACCGACAATAGGTGGCAGCACCACAGGCGTCGCGTGGATAGAGAACCAGTGAGTGAGTGTTTACAACTTGGACGTCCAGCTCCTTTAATGGCCTTGGTGAACCCGCACATTTCAATAGCTGACATACGTAACAGGTAAACTTAGGCAAAGTAGATGAATGCACAGGCAATCTGACACTGCCCTTGTTGATCATTCAGCAACATACACCGGGTTTTCGTAGACCGCCACACATAGGCCTAAACTTCTTCACTGTCTCGGACTATGAATTACTTTTATCTTCCGTGACCGCAACACATGACATCCACAACATGTCATAATACTCACTGTGTGTTGCAGCAGGACCAGAGATCATGTATCTACATTGATAATTGATCATGTATACAATGTATTCCACTAGTGACTGGTCAGTGGTGTCACCTCATTTTCTTCCTCATGCACTCAAAATAGGTCAGGAATCAACGGTTTGATGTATCGGATGCTTTATTATCAGTCTATTCAGAGGTTTGTTTCAACTCTGTAACGCACCATTTGAGAGAAAACGGGGATTTTGTGGAGGTAAAAATTGTCCTGAGCTGGTTTCTCTCTTAGCAGTCTCGAGCAACAACCGGTGTATTATGTATGCAGGAGCTACTTATTGATGCATTGCCATTGAGCGGGACTATGCTACAGGGTGTAACAATAAAAGTGCAACTTTGACTTGTACAGCAATCCCACGAGAAGCATTTATCATATTTATGACACTGAGAGGTTTTTAAATTTAGAGCATTTGAACAGACAATACCACAAAACCGAAGCTGGTCCCACCGATAACCGGACAGGGAGGAAGAGTCGGGAACTGGGGACGAGAGCCGGAAAAGACCGGCCCCTTTAAATCACATTTTGTTGACAAGTAAACCATGTCCCCAAATATCGTTTACCTTTCATTGATGTACACCTTTAAGAGTAAATTCCCCCCAGAAATTAAGGAAAATACCGTATATCAAATCATCAAGCATTTGAAATTTATTTGACTAAGTACATCAAAAATATAGAATATCATCATGTCATGAATATCATGTCATGTCTCCTAGTGTCACAATCATTACGGTAGTTCAGAACATACATGTACAATATACATATACATATCGGTACATCTATAACATATGGTAAATCTAACCGACTCATTGGCATTTAAGACCACTAAATTCATACACTTATCTGAAATTTTTCACTGTCTAGGTACAACATCTCTGAACACTTACAAATTTCTCTAGTCTATCGAGTAAAACTTTAACAACCTCGTTCCCAGGGGTCGTTCGCTTTCTGACAATATGGCGGTCACGTCACTAACCCCTGGCATCAGCTTTGGATTTAACGCACGTGATTGGTTGACGGGAAACCGTCAAATATATCCAAGAATATACCCAAAGAAATTTTCAAAATATTTTGGATCAAACCAGAAGGTTATCTATATCCAGGTTTGATGATTTTTTGTAAAAAGAATTTTAGAAAGCACTGTTTAGTATGTCAAATTGATTATTTTGACTCGTGCTGCCACCTATACTTAGTCCAAGATTCCTGGATTAGCAACCGAAGCTGATTCCAGGGGTTAGTGAGCGAGTGGTCCGAGGTTGTCTGAGCGAACTATACCCCTGGGGACGAGGTTGAAACTTTAAAGGACAGCTCCGACATTGGCTGTTTTATAAGTACAACTAATGATACACCGGTATTTTGAATAATTATGTATAAAATTTTACCAAACACAGTGTTCTCCACAGGATTAGATTCAATGGGGCGGGCCGCCCATTCTTCAATGCATTGGAGGACACTGTAACGGAATGAAGCACATCATACCGGTACTTCAGCAAATATATGCCACGAAACTTAAGAAAATCATTCACTGAACAATCCGCTTGTATATAGTAGGTTGCTGACAAAGAAAGATTTTGCCCCTGTCACATCATTTTCATGATTGAAGAATAAAATTCAGACTAGAGTCTTCGTTTGGAATTCACTGGTAAAAAATAACAGATGAATGCAATAACCTGACAATAACGGTGACTAAAATTTCCTATTTGGCACCACAGTTTCTAATTTAGCTAAGGTATGATGTATGGAACAACACCTCCAGCCAGAGGTACTGAGTATTTTCAGTTGGATATCTGTTAACCCTTTCGGGACTAGGCGATGTTGGAATGTGTACAATTCGTAACATGAATCTGTGATGTCTCTACAAAAACGCGCCTAGCTCCCTAAAATTGCAACCAAAACTGGCGACAAGGCACTCATTCTGGAGGCAACTAAATGGGCCACGATCTCATGGAGGTTTGCCTCTTCCAAAATGTCTGTGAGAGAAACAGGCCAGAGCCGAAGACGCAAGTTGTGCGGAAATAGTCGCGTTCTGCCTACTTTTTCGTCAGGTTTCCAATCTTTAAACGTCCATATCTCGATAACCGTTGCTCGTACGCGTCTGAAAATTGGTCAAAATAAGCTACTTCTTTCTACTCTTTCTTTTGGCGCCAGTCGCGTCGTCGTAGCTGCTTCCGTTCCGGAGATATGGCCATTTTGTCACAACATGTCAGATTTGTACTTTGGAGTCTGTCAATCTAGGCCCCGGGACAAACGTTAAAATGCAATTTTAGCCAGGTTTCTTCAATCAGAGCCAAATCGCGTATTGAGAGGGGAGGGGGGTAGTCTCGCATTAAAAAATATGCAAAGCAGACATCAATCGGTCCACTGGTTACGATTCTATGCCAGTTTGAATGTGCAAGGGTGTGTGGTGCAGGCCAATCTCGCCAAAAGGCGAGACTAGTCCCGAAAGGGTTAACACAATCATGTGTGTCATCCACGCTTCCAAGTCAACAGGATTCTTTCCTTTGACTGAACCACGATGATGATATCCACTAATAGTCCTTAGCTGCTATCAGCGATGCTTCCAACAGTTCGATGAATCGGTAGACGTCGTCAAATTTGTTGTACAGCGGTTTGGGTGCAAGACGTAAGACGTTTGGCTCTCGTTCATCACACTGAAAGACGCAGAAATAGACAATTAGACATGACAAGAAATAATGTCAAGAACTTGTATACACTACTCATCAAAAGTTTGGATTGTGATGCATTGAACTTTTGAAACTGTCACAGATTTCACTGGAGGAGAATTTTACGACAATGTTGACTGATGTTCAAAGGAGACATTCCTTACCATTACACCTCTCTTCTCCAACTCCTTAAATACTTTCTTCACTGGAACGGAAAACATGACTGAGAGCTGACAGCCACGTTGTTCAGGATCCGACGGTGTGATGATTTCCGTGTATGGCTTGTCTGAAACCTCATCCACTGACAACTTTGGGAAATGATATGACAATAAAAGTTCTAAATAAGCGGTGAGTAATACTGACTTCTGCCTGAGATCGGACATGGATGTTTTCTCAAATACCTGAAAATAGAGAAGAATACTTGACATATAGTGGAACCTCTCTAACAAGGACACCTTCGGGACTGAGAGATGCTGAAAGAGGTGTTCTTCTGGCAGAGGTGTGCATTAAGAGAGACAAATGGCTCGGGTTTACCAGGAATACATCGCAGACTGCCCCTTCAGTGCCAGGAGGTAATGTCTGATAGTGTAGGAATTTAGGCTGGCCGCACAGAAAATTTAAGATCTCTGTCTTCTTCGCTGTTTGCACATCTTTATCACTTACATCTAAACTGGCCAAAAGAGGGCAGCACAGGAGAGGAGGTGGATTACAAACACGATAGCCTGCGATCCCCGGAGACAGGTCCAACTCTGCAACAGAAGAAAATTCATATTTAGTGTTGTGATGGTCCTTCTCTCACATCTATAGTAAGTCAATGTCTACTGTGACAATAGTGAGGTTTCGCAAGCGCCTGGTTAGGCCATACGACAACGTTTATCTATTGTTTGGGTACACCCACACAATAGATAAACGTCGTCGTAGGGCCTTACCGGGCACTTGTGAAACCTCACTATGATGAGACAAGCAACACTTACTGTTGTCCATGACGAATCTGGTTGACATCTTATGACCCCACCATCCTCACTATTATGAGACAAGCAACACTTACTGTTGTCCATGACGAATCTGGTTGACATCTTATGACCCCACCATCCTCACTATTATGAGACAAGCAACACTTACTGTTGTCCATGACGAATCTGGTTGACATCTTGTGACCCCACCATCCTCACTATTATGAGACAAGCAACACTTACTGTTGTCCATGACGAATCTGGTTGACATCTTGTGACCCCACCATCCTATCAGTTTGGGAAAGTCGTTAAGGGAGAAACGATTGTTGAGATAAGCTCCAGCTATACCACCAGCACCAGAACATAGATACTGGAAGATGAAACATGATAAATGAAAAGGCAATTTCCAGAGTGTTTGCGAATTTTCGACCCCAACCGGGGTCTTCTTCAGGCTGGAACTTTACAATCCGAAACTCTAGAACAGTCCTAGAGTCCTGTTCTAGAGTTTCGGATTGTAAAGTTCCAGCCTGAAGAAGACCCCGGTTGGGGTCGAAAATTCGCAAACACTCTGGAAATTGCCTTTTCATTTATCATATATTGTGTGTCAATTTTTGTGCTTTTCTCCTCTTTGGAAGATGAAACAAGTGTTAGGTATAGCTTATAAACAGCATCAAATTTTCAAATCTTCAAATAGCTGTCAATATCAGTAGGATCTCCATTACCGGTAACTGACATATCTACCAGGAGGACACCTGCCTGTTGAGGACAGAAGAGGCTAGGCCTACCGCTGTTGGGAGGCACTGTGAGCAACTGTTTCTGACGTCTCCTCTATGTTGCACTGCGTCAAGGATGCCACGACTTGACATTTCACTCTGTTGTTTTTGACGTCTTCGGCACTACCGCTCACATCGTGATCAAAACTAAAGGTGTGAGGGTTTCTTGTTCATAAATTTCTCAGCTTACCTTATAAGTGCACCAGCAGGCAAAGTCTACATCCCAATCATCTAAGAAAATCTCAGTATTTCCAACAGCATGAGCTAAATCAAAACCAACATAGCATCCCTTGGCATGGCCGGCTTTTGTAATCGCCTCCATATCAAACAATTGTCCTGTGTAATAGTGTACACCACTAAAACAAATCACAGCTATAGAGTCTCCTTCTTCTTCAATTTTCTTTAGGATATCTTCGGTTCTTAGACAGTGTTCACCCTGAAGAATGAAGAATAAAAACGTGGATAAGGGAGCCCAATGTGAGAGTTTTCTCCAGTGAGTTACTATCAGGCGGAGCAGTGTGTTTTTGAGTGAAAGATTCTATCAGCCTTTGCGAAGAAACTGCTAAGAAGATTATCAAAACAGAAGAATGACCCACCTCCCTTGGTTCCATGCATATCATGCTGGTCTCTGGATCATAACCATGAACGCGCCCGGTTCAGGCCTTTAGGGCTATATTTTTCATGACGGGTGTTTTCAAGGGCGTAATAGTGATCACTGAAACAGTATGCAGGTTGAGCCATCTCCCAGCTGTTATTTAAGTACGATATAAGGCTAAAAGTTGTATGCAAACATACCATGGCTCATGCACATCCGAATCTCGGTCTATCGATCTACTTAGTAGGCCCGCGTCATCGGCAACGGATTCGCAACACTTTGGCCGACTTAGATTGTAACACGGGATGGACTCGAGCGACCCGAGTTGCAATCGAATTCGCAAGAGATTGGCCTTGGCGTAGGGAGATCACGTGGTCAAATTTGATCTACTAAACAACCCGAGTCCATCCCTCATCCAGCCGAGGGTCGACTTGATTATTCTCGTGACAAGATGGCGGCCGAAGGTGTGATAGACTTTAATGTCCACGTCTTTCTGGCGTCCCCCTTCATTGTTTGCCACAAGATTAAGGGGCGTGGGCTCTCTACAGTTCTATTCAATGGTGCCGCTTAATTCGTAAATGTATTAGGAAACATCACATATCGGGAGACATTAGATATTTCGAGCGGGACTCCTATACTCGTCATGCGCAGTATGGGGTATGAGTCATCACTACGTCATCCCACGCGCTACCCTATTGGACCGTCGAGTTCGCAATCGACGTCGGTCTTTGAGATTTTCCACTCCTCCGCAGAGGGTTACACTCCTCTCGCAGTGTTTTGTTTCGCTCCGTACCTACTCTTCACAAACCGCTGCTTCGAATGGCCGGTATTCTGCCGATTTACCGCCAGATGGCACCACTACTGTTCCCGCTGCCGCGCTGTAGAAAGTGTTTTAGGATTTT
>NMRB01000456.1:0-19994 GCA_002633025.1 Notospermus geniculatus
GAAATGTTCCTGAAAAGCTGGATAGACTTTCAATGATCTTCGCTGATCGGGTTGTTTCTGTACATGTATACACAAGTTCTTCCCCTCTTGCACATTGTCACCTTTTCCGGTAATTCACAAATTCCTGCCATGAGGTAAATCATTATCTCGTTTGGACTGACGTTATGTCTCAGCAGTCTTCTTACTTCGTAATCTGCCTCTAGCTGAAGAAGGCGGAGACGGGCTCCAGGCTTAACAATGAAATGTGCCTTATGACATGATCGGTAGCTAGACTGGACCTGTCAATTTGCCGGAGATGGTACCCACGAGAGTCTGTCAGGATAATGACGCGCTTCATTCATTTTCCTACAAAATCAGAATTTGACATACCAGTAATCGTAACATTAGCCCAACATTTAAAGCCTCGCTGTATTGAATTTTACAATATTTTCAAAGTGTTAACAATGTCCTTATGATTGAGTTTACTGGCTATAACCAACAGCGGGGCGGCTGAAAAATTGGCCTCGTCAAAATCAAACGGAAGTTCGACATTGAACACGGCTCCAAGATGACGTAGTAACGCACCAATGTCTAGCTTTGCGTTCACATCAGCTCCATAATTAATCAGTTCTCTGACTGCATCCAACTTGTGTACATGTAGAGGTTTGTATCTTTGTCTTTAGGGCTTCTACTCTTCAATCGCTGCTGATTCCGTCATCTTCGCAGTGGCAACAGCAATTGGAGGGGTGTATATGCCTCCCGTATTCGGCCATAATGTGTTGTGCCACACACTATCTGCGACGCATTGGGTGCATCTCACACGGTGACATCCAGTGCACTTCACGAGTGCCAACGGGTTCTGCAGCTGCAGACGTCCAAAACAGAAAGGAATGTCGTACGCATCCTCGATCTCGTATATAACCCTCTCCAGGGTAAATCCTCGTACATACCATATACCAACACCATACTCGGCATCCAGACATCTTTGCAGGTAATCTGTGTACGACATGTTCACGATGTTTGCAGGCGGGTTTGAGTATGGTGGGCTTATGTCCATACCTATAATTTATACAAGAGATGAGTCGTCTAGTGTTTCACACATCTACATATACATAATAATCTATTCTAAAATACCTTGGTATCTCGTGCGTATATTTCAAATGGATAATGCATTAGCCTCATTCTGAATGCAGCGGGTCTGGGTGACACATATGACGCGCGCATACCGTCACAATACCTATAATATACAGTTATATATTTATAATTATACAGTTGCCAAATTAATTTGGCAACTGCCAAATTAATTTGGCAGTTGTATTATTATTTTTGAAATTACAAAATTATTTTTGTAACTATCTAAATATTCGGAAATTCTCGGTGAAGATCGGAACGCCATCGATTAGCCAATGAAAATCGAGCTTTCTACGTGTCTTAGGAAGCAATTTTCAGCACATGTACCGGCGATTTTTTGTCACTCTTTTTGTTTACCGGTACTTTTATGCCTAACATGCCTAGTGGTGCACCCTTTAGTTGCTCCTCCTCCACCGACTGACGAAGGAAACCTTTATCACAATTTTTTACGTGTTTGTAGCAATATTGTTGCCGATTGCGTGCGCCTTTTGACCACTGACGATCACGGAATAGCTGACAGCATCAACTTTGCCCGTCAGAGACTTCAGGCAGTTGAAAACAATCTGGCCCGGATGTCTGGAGATCATCCCAGATGTAATGAATTACGTACGTTGATACAGTCACTGCTGAGAGATGTTGATGATTTGGAAAGGTAAGTAGGCGCGCCTAGGCCTAGGGGGTAGGGCCTAGGCCCCTAGGCCTAGACTAGGCTAGGGGGCCTGTGCACTGACGTCAGCAATGGGTATGCCTAGGCCTAGACGGCACGTGTTGGATATAGGCCTACGTCCATTCCACTTTCGAGTGGTGCCGGCTGGGTCAAATTTGACGGAATATATACCGGTATGTCAATCGATTTATCTTTCTTGCCGCTACAGCCATCATCGTTGTCATTTTCCCAAAAAAACGTGACAGAAAAAAAGTTTTTTCGCGAATCAGACAAAGTGCTTGTTTACGGCCGAAATGGTGGCCATTTTGAAATGACGCAATGCATCGCGCACGTGTAAACTGCACTGAACACCATGGTGAAGTGAAAAGGGTTTTGAGAAAGGGATCCGTCATGTCGGCCTTACACAAAAAATGAAGATAGCAGGAAGATACCGGCAAGAACGACAAGTCGATTGATTTATGCTATGTCAATTTTGACCCAGCCGTTGTGGATATATTGGCTGAAAACCTCGCACAACTCGGATGTGGAATGAACAGTTGGGCCTAGCCTACTGGTACTGGTAGGCCTGTACCTCTACTATGTCGGGCAAAAGTGGAAAAAGTAAGAATTCTCTGCTGTAAAAAGTTTTCCCCACCAAAGTGTTTAGTTTAGAGGACACCCCTACCCTATCATTTGTGATTTTCTGCTATAGCCATGAAAACCGGCTTTTTCTACTTTCAGACCTCAATTGGATGTAGAGAATCGGGGTTACTTTTGCAGACGTGTCAGAAGTGGAAGAGTTGGACCATCGCACTATTCTATTTCTCGATCTCAGTTAGAGTATCTATTCAGTCTGAACTTTAATGCTCCATCAATTGCATCAATTTTACAAGTGTCCACTTCAACAATCGAGCGTAGATTGAGGTGAGCTAGGTTTCTTCTAAATTCTACATGTAGGTGCACGTGGTGCACTCAAAAGTGGATGCGACTCGCAAACAAGAATACTACCCACAATTGATTAACACCACGATTGATGGTGATCATCACCACGATTGGGGGTGATATTGATGCATGTACATATGTACTTCAAATGACTCTATACCTTTTTCAGATTTTTCTCATTGTCGTACCGAACTCGTCGGACTGGTATTACCAATGGAGAACTTGACAACTTAATACAGCCAATATGTACATACAATCGTCGCCTTGGGTATCGTTCAGTTCATGCAAGGCTAATGAGTCAGGGCATCTTTACAACTCGTCAGAGGGTACGGGAAAGCATGCAGAGGGTAGACCCTGCCTCAGTGGCGTTACGATGGAGTCAGACGATCAGAAGGCGGACGTACAGGGTTTCTGGCTCAAATGCTCTCTGGCATATCGACGGCAACCATAAGTTGATAAGGTATGGTGTCTTTCACTTGGCATTTTACAGTGGACATGCAGGTGGCATAACGCCCAAATCATCAAAGCCCTGTACATTGTAAATTGGGAATATTACTTGACCCAGATTGCTCATCATAAATAATATGATATGTACCGCCCACTGTCCATTGTCCAACAGGTGAGCACATGGTCCATTTAGAAACTTGTGTACCTTAACTCCTCATACACGTACCACCATCTCTCTTTTTATCAAAACAATATTTAAGGCAAGTAATTTCTTTTCTCCTTCACTTTGCAGGTGGGGATTCGTTGTACATGGTGGGATCGATTGTTTCAGCCGTTTGATGGTTTATCTCACTGTGGCCTGCAATAACAGGGCAGAAACTGTTTTCAATTCCTTTATACAAGCAACTGCAACATATGGAACACCGTCTCGTGTCCGTGCTGATCGTGGAATAGAAAACAACGAAGTAGAGGTGTACATGAATATTATGCGCGGACTAAATCGAGGCAGTATGATTCGTGGACGTTCAGTCCACAATCAGCGGATTGAACGCTTTGGGGTTGATTTGTACAACGGTTGTACAAATGTGTATTATGATTTATTCTATTATTTGGAGGATGCTGGTGTATTGGATATAAATGATGCAGTGCATCGGTGGTGTTTGCAAGATATTTTTACTCCTCGTATTTCTCGTGATCTGCAAAATTTCCAGAGACAGTGGAATTGCCATAGTATTTCCACTGCTCGGGGAAGATCACCATTACAACTATATGTGGAAGGTGCTTTACGTAACCATGGGTCAAATAGGACACATATATCTGAGCTATTTCATGAACCTTTGGATGTTGATGACTTGCAGCCTGATGATATTCCTTCTTACGGTGTCGATTGGAATGGCCCTGTACCAAACAATGATAATGATTCAGTGGTTGTGAATGTTGACGATCCAAACTGTCCAATCAGCAATGACCGTCTTATTGAGTTACGAAATTATTTATTGCCGCTTGAAGATTCTGCTGATCCATATGGAATAGAATTGTACATCTATGCATTACAATTCGTCTTGCAAACATAAAAAAGGTCATTCACAAATGTCAATGTTTTCACAAGTGTACAGAGACACCATTTTTTTCATACCCCTCCCCTCCAATGAAGTGTGCAAAATAACAACGAAAAAAATAAATAAAATTGTTGGGCTTCAAACAGCTCGTCTTTAGACTGCACCAGAGGTCATGTCTTCATTACATTATTTTAAATGTAATACATGTTGAGGGTGAAGCCTTCGATATTTTATAGCGGAGATATTGGCTGTCTTTGTACTTTTCAACAAGACTGTACAGTGTTTTTAATTTCAGATTGCTGTATGCATTTCTTTAAGCATTATTTTAGTTTGTCTTTAATAAAATTGTATTCTTGTAAAAATGTAAGTTGTTATTTTCCTTCTCCCTTACCACCTCTACTAGAATACAGGTGGGCCAAAAAGTGTTTACATGCACCAGGATTAAGAGACGGGTAAGTTTTGTTCAATACTGTGCCTCCAAATAAGGGACATGCTGACAGTTGTGATATTGTCCCTATAGCACCAATCTGTCCGATTTGGAAATGGTACTATCACCAAGGTTGTGACATTGTCCCCAGTGTCTTGAGACTAGTTGTGACATTGTCTCAATGTGACCTAATTTTTCCCATTTGATGGGAGTGATACTGTCATCAGTGTCATTGAACTGGTGACATTGCCTCTATAGCACCAAGTTGTCCCACTTGATGTAAGTGACACTGTCCCAGTGTCTATACTGGTGGTGACAATGGCTGGTATTCATAAAATTTAGCAAATGCTTTTGCTTAAGGTTTGCACAGCGAAGTCCAATATGTAAATGTACTGCATATCTTGAAGAAAAAGCATTTGCTAGGTTTTATGAATACCAGCCAAACCCATTTGATATACGGTACGTACATGTAAGTGCAGATAACATCACCAGTCAGTGTCTATGCTGGTTGTGAATTGTTTTTATCACCAAACTGCTCCATTAATGTGTCTTTATTCTGGTTGTGACATTGCCTCTTGCACCAATCTGCCCCATTTAATGTACGGTAAGTGGTACTGTACCCAGTGCTTTTCAACTGGTTGTGACATTGTCTCCAGTTCAAAAATTTCCCACTTGATGTAGGCCTAGGCCTCAGTGATACTGTCGCCAGTGTCTTTATACTGGTTGTGACATTGTCTTTGGCACCAATCTGTCCAGCTTGGTGGAAGTGAAATTATCACCAGTGTTATGCTGGTTGTGACATTGCTGATGGTGTCTTTGAATTGCTTGTGACATCTGTCCCACGTGATGGTGTCTTTATACTGGTTGTGACATCTCTACAGCACCAATCTGTCCCATCAGGTGTCTTTAAACTGGTTGTGACATTATCTGTATCATAGGACCAACTGTCCGCAGTGTCTTTAAAGTGGTTGTGACATTGTCTCTATAGCACCAATCTCTCCCCCATTTGATGTACCGGTAAATGATACTGTCCCAGTGTCTTTATACTGGTTTTAACGTTGTCTCTGGCACCAATCTGTCCAGCTTGGTGGAAGTGAAATTATCACCAGTGTTATGCTGGTTGTGACATTGCTCTTGGTGTCTTTGAATTGCTTGTGACATCCGTCCCACGTGATGGTGTCTTTATACTGGTTGTGACATCTCTACAGCACCAATCTGTCCCATCAGGTGTCTTAAACTGGTTGTGACATTATCTGTATCATAGGACCAACTGTCCGCAGTGTCTTTAAAGTGGTTGTGACATTGTCTCCATAGCACCAATCTCTCCCATTTGATGTACCGGTAAATGATACTGTCGCCAGTGTCTTTATACTGGTTTTAACGTTGTCTCTGGCACCAATCTGTCCAGCTTGGTGGAAGTGAAATTATCACCAGTGTTATGCTGGTTGTGACATTGCTCTTGGTGTCTTTGAATTGCTTGTGACATCCCTCCCACGTGATGGTGTCTTTATACTGGTTGTGACATCGTCTCTAGCACCATTCGTCCCATTTGATGGGAGTGATACTGTGACCAGTGTTTTTATGCTGGTTGTGACATTGTCTCTAGCATCAATCTGTCCAGCTTGGTGGAAATGAAACTGTCACCGGTGTCTTTATGCTGGTTTTGACGTTGTTCTGGTGTCTTTAAACTGGTTTTCTCTATGGCACCAATCTGTCCCATTTGATGGATGTGATACTGCCCCAGTGTTTTTAAACTGATGGTGACATTATCAATTTGTTCCACTTGATGTAAGTGATACTGCCCCAGTGTATTCATACTGGTGGTGTCATTGTCTGACCCACTTGATGTGGTACCGTCACCAGTGTCTTTATGCTGGTTGTGAAATTGTCTCTATCACCAATCTGTCCCATGTGTCTTTATGTTGGTTGTGACATTGCCTCTGGCACCAATCGGCCCAGTTCAGTGGAAGTGTTACTGTACCCAGTGCGTTTAAACTGGTTTTGATGTTGTCTCCAGTCTCAAAATTTCCCACTTGATGTAGGCCCAGGCCTCAGTGATACTGTCGCCAGTGTCTTTATCATGTTTATACAGGTTGTAACGTTGTCTCTAGCACCAATATGCTGTCGCACTTGATGGAAGTAGGCCTAGAACTGTCACCAGTGTCTTTATTCTGGTTCTGACATTGTCCCCGGTGTCTTTAAACTGGTTGTCACATTGTCTCTATAGCACCAATCATCCCATTTGATGTGATACTGTCACCATTGTTTTCTATACTGGTTGTGACTTTTGGCCGCATGCAAGTACATGTACGGTTGTTACATTGTCTCAAGTCGCAATCTGTCCCACTAAGTGGAAATGATTACCAGTAGGGACACTCCTGTCCCCAGTGTCTTTACGCTGGTTGTGACATTGTCTCTATAAGACATGGCCCAGAAATAACGGGACACCCGGTCCAGTTTTCGACCATCTCCTAAAGATCTTAGCAGAAATCAGATTTAGTTTGACAATAATTTTATTCTTTTTGGCCATTGGAAACAGGATTACTTCTGGATATTGACAATCCAAACATTTTGAAACCCAAATGATAGAAGATTTAGAAAAGAGTGATTTTATTGAGGCAATCATCGGAAAAATGGTCAAAATTCGTGTGTGCGGCGGGCGTGACGTTACGTCATTCGCGTCACGACGCAACAGTTTCCAATGCTTTTCCACGGCAAAAACGTGCATTATGGAAACTTTGGAACTAAAATTTCAGCTTCTATCGGTCTGCACACCTGTGTTGACGAGATACACGCCTTGCTGTTTACACAGGTTAAGTCTACTGGTAATTAGCTACAAGATGAGGGGTCAATNAACAATAGGTTGTCCGCTAAAGGACAACAGTTTGCGTACTTCCGTAAGTTGTGGGAGCTTCGTGAATAAGGTCCCAGGAATCTGATTTGACTGTAATAATTTGTCTCGAGTCCTTAGCCAAAGGACACATACATATATTTACCAAGTTTCAGATCAATTACAGTACACTGGTTTACAAAATGTGCTGTGCTAACACATCACGACGCCGGACACTGACCGATGACAAAAGAGCTTGGGCACCCCAGGTGAGCTAAAAATTAAGCTTTCAAGCTTCTATGCCCAGCGGTTTATTGTTTATAGAGACGTGCCACCCCTGTTAACGACGACGGACACACGCCAGAAGAAGCTCACTTCATAAAAGTTGAGCTAAAAACTATATAAACATTCTTGGCTAACATCAAAAATTCATAATTCCTTATACCGGTAAAATTCCTTAACTGGTAAATTTTGGTAACATGCAAGTAATACACTATGACAATATATAGCAGGTCCTATAATCAAGCCTGTTAAATACATGTAGGGCCTACTAGTTATCATGCAATGATTTAATGAATTCCTTATTGCATACGGAACACAAATATCAACACGTAAAATGGGAGTAACCTCTACTTAATCATTCAACTGAGCACCAACACGTTCAAAAACCTAAAACATCGCCCAATCGTCTGGGATACCATTTCCTTTTCTCCCTGAGACATACATGTCTACCCATTAGTTATTGCACATGTATTCCTTTTTACATGTTTTATGACATCATAGAGAAAATAAAAGACATCAAAATAATAAACAACATATGAAATGAAACAAGAACAAAATATCATGATTCTAGGTTCAGCAGTAAACTTGTAAATGCCAGACTCAAAAATATATTATGTATCGATACTATAATATACGGTAATGTACCGGTACATGTACAGTCATTGACATAAGTTTATCTACACCTACTACCTTGAATATTTCAAATACTACTGGACCAATTTTAACACGGTTTGTACCACATGAAAGTATATAACCTTGGTCATATTTCTGCATCAAAATTTTGGAAATATGTAAATATCATAATTATGTAATACCTCATTAGAAAACCCCCTACATTTTTATTATGGAATTTTGTTTGACTTTTGTTGCAGTTTTGATAGAATGGAACTTTCTAAGGATTTTGGGCTTTGTTTCATCAAAATATCTCAAGTGGTTGCTTAGATATTTGAGATTATCAAAATTTTGATAGTTTGAGATTTTCGTGTTTTTCAGGAAATTCTGACCTTAGAATATGTGAAAATTTTGGAACTTTTTGCTTTAACTGGGCCGAGATATTCATTTTTTTCAGAATATCAAAATGTTGATATGTTAAACTCTTTAACTTAAGACAGCTGTAACTCCCAACCAGCTTACGCTGAACGTTCCAAAACTGCATTCACCTACGTTTCTAGGTGAGCTCTGTCTACTAATATCAAAATTTTTTGAAAAATTGGAAATTCTCAAAATATTTTGATAATCTCAAATATCTCAGCAACCACTCAAGATATTTGGACGAAACAAAGCTCAAAATCCTAAGAAACTTCCAATCTATCAATCCTGTAACAAAAGTCACAAAAAAACTCCATAATAAAAATGTTGATTTTTAGGGGTTTTTCTAATGAGGTATTACATTATTATGATATTTCCAAAAGTTTGATGCAGAAATATGACCAAGGTTATATACTTTGATGTGGTACAAACCGTGTTAAAATTGGTCCAGTAGTATTTGAAATATTCAAGGTAGGTGTAGATAAACTTATGTCAATGACTGTACATGATTGACCGATGTCCCTGATTTTGTTCAATGAATGGTCCCGTATGGCATTAATCACAACAACTTAAATATCAGCTGCTCCAGCAAATGGTCCACAGAGGACGACGGATATCGCATGATGACAAAACCTCACAGGTGAATTAAGAAATGTAGGAATAAAGCTGCATTTTACTTTTGATATCCAAAAATATAAACACATAAGGTGACAAAATGATACTAGAAATTGGCTTTGCAAGAAAACCAAATGACATATCTGACCAGGTGTAACGTTTTTCAGTGTGGCCGTATTTCTGTGCGATACCTATTGTTCAGAACACACTGGGAACCGGACTCGCTGTTTCTCTGTGTGTCGACCATTGTCAAGTCGCCGCTTATTCCGTCAGTCTATTGTATTGTCACACTGGCACCCGGGCCTCACTGAAAAACGTTACACCGGCACAGCAAAATGAGTCGGAAGTAGCACAGAAGAAGACCGAAGGTGGAACCAGACAGCAGCCACAGAAATCGACCAAGTCAAATTTCACAATGCGCAGACAATCCTGAAATCAGCAAACAGTTGGTGTCACCTGGGACATGTTGGGTCTTCTTATGTGCGCATTCCGACTCATTATGTCACATATGTTAACCCCTTCAGGAAGGGATAAAGTTGACAAGAGCAACCGTGACCATGAGTTCCCATACTGGATGGAGGGCCTACTGTAGTTCATTGAATAGTGACTAGATGGCTCCATTTGAAACACACAAAAAGTAATGAAAACACATGATGTATTATACGGGTTTTCAACTTCAACAACGTTTATCGGTCACACAGGTCAAAGTTCCATTTTCCAACCATTTTCCAAAATGGCTGCCTGACAGCAGTCTGTCAAGTCTGATCACGCTGAAATTTGCTGTACACACGAAGGCTACAAAGATACATATTTGTTCAAGTTCGGAACATTCTAGCTCCAGTAGTTACCCAGCTATGGGCCCAATACCCAATTTCCTAGATCCTTTGTGTACCTATTGCAGGGGCGGCACGTTCAGTGCCCGCCTTCAATATTATGAAAGGTGTGTTAAAAACACGAAACCAGAGTACACAGTATGTACCAAGTTCCACATGTAATAGTTGAATACATCGGACAATGAATGTTCACTAGAATATGGCTTCTATGGCTTTCCAAATCCTTTGCTACAAGTTATAGCAGTATCCATGAGTTCTTTCATTTCCTCAGGATCATCACATCCCCTTGGCAATTTCAGCAACAAGACACATGTGGATACATATGGGTATCGTTTTGTTGGAACTTCCTGACCTGTTCTATCTGTCTCTTCCTGGTTGAAAAAGGATATTTCGATTTGGGATGAAAATCCCAGCGGGGGAACAACATCAGCACCAGTGCAGAAGGCCAGTAAGTCATTAACAGTGATGTCATCTCTGTCTATATGAAAATAGAAAAAGATGTGTCAGTAATGTGTTACAATATACTACCTGGCCATGTCAGGGAAGTCACAAGTACGGTAGACTAGACTAGAATGTGAAAAAATAGAAGTAAGCCACTAACCTTCCAATTCAGACACATACACCTCAAAGGCATACATTGTGTTCTTCTCCTGTACATAATCATTTGGCAGATCATCTTTTCGGGAATATTTAACGAAGTACAGTTTCCTGAAATCACTTTCTTTCATTTTTCCAGTCGAACACATTATGTCATGGAATTTTAGACCATTTCCTTTGACTGTTTTGGTGAATAGCTGACCGATGCTATCCATTCCCGCAGTGACTTGATCGAGTGCGGGTTTTATCCTGGAATGCAAAAGTAATAATGTGCTTGGTGAAATGGTCCATGGACCTGGTTGAATGACAAATGTTAAAATGAAATGTTCCATAGAAGGTAGCACAAAAACTTACCTGTAGTACAAAAAATAGCGGATGAGGTTCCTTATATCAAGATCCCTTTGGGAAAGTGTCCGTCCTTTGTCTATTTCTGGACAACCACAGTCTGTTGCCCACTCTCCAAGCTCCTCGCAAACTTTTGAGTAATCTGCATCACTCTTAGCACTCTTCATCTGAAAAAAAGATTTCAATTAGCCTACTTGATATAACTTTCTACAGAACACAAAATGAACTCAAGGCCGACCCCTGTTATTACGATTTCGAAGGAGGGGGAACACAGCATTCTTCTAAGCAGCGTTCACCACATAACCTCATTGAAGACGGCATATTGAAGCAGCTGCAAGCATTTGCAGGAGACTGGCCTTGGCGAGCACATTATGATAATTAACCCGTAGAACCTTTACTTGGTAACTGCATTCTAAAGCCGGTGACAGACTGGTGCGTATGCGGCACGTCCTGCACGCGTTCCGCCGATCAAATTCTTTAGTAGGTGATTCGGTCCGTGTTACCGCCTGCCTGATTGGTTGAACGCTTTCGGACGCGTTGCTTACGCGCCAGTCTGTCACTCCCTTAAGGGTTAATAATAATATTATGACCACTCTCGCCCCAGGAATCTAAGTGCTTTGTCTCAATGCTTAAGCTGTAAAACCTGGGTGCTGGAAAGTATTTTCAATATGGACACATTTCACCTGTTTTCGAATATATAAACCCTTTTACACAACATAAATGATAAACCTTATCGAGAAGGAACAGTAGGCTATCGATTGGCAGTAACGACAAGGTTTGCTTCCCGAGTGGAAGGATTAATGATAGCGGCTCATTTCTTCAAATCAGCAGCAAATCTCCAAGAAAATATTTTCTGAAAAATTATATGCCTTGGATCCATATTCGTAAACATGCTTAAGTCTAAGTGTCCTTGTTCAGCACAAAAGATAAGTATCACACATTGACTTCAGAATGTTTATTAATATGGACCCTGCAATCTACGTTATTCGGTGGTCTCGGTGACGCACACTGCTGCAAGTGCGTGGGGGTACATGACATCATGAATAGTGGTTCAATGACCTCCTGCTCCCTCTGCCTAAGAAGACAAACTCTGCCCCAATTAAACATTCCACACGGGCAAGCCTACGACATAGGTGATGCCTCTAGTTTAGAGTGGCCAAGGGAATAATGTATTGGCAGGGGACTTTCACAAGATCTTTTTGGGTTATCATTTTACAAAACCCCGGAAATGGAATTAAATGTAAAGAAAATTGAAATAAATGCATACCATTTCCAGGTTAACAATAGCTTGAGGATCAGGGACCTGAGTTACGTCATTAAGCACAACGTCTGTCTCTGTCATCAAGTCCCACATGTGACTGCTCATATGTTTGTAGCCCGGGCCACCATGCAATAGACTCCACGCCAAAAATTGTCCAACATGGTAGTATTTTTTGTTGTCAAGGCTGTGAATGTTCATTATGAGCGCTTTCTTCTCATTGTGACCATTGAAAAGGCTGGTGTCACCAAGGATTTCGGCCAGCAGAAGTCTGAAAAGAATACCAGTCAATTAAATAAAAATACCTTGTTTGTTATGTAATATATTTTTATGCTGGAAATAATACCTATCAGTTTTTATCAAGCAACTACCTTGTTTGTAAAAAATACCTTGTTTGTTATGTAATATATTTTTATGCTGGAAATAATACCTATCAGTTTTTATCAAGCAACTCCCCTGAATTCGCTACTCTGGAATGCATGAAATCACTGAAAGACGATATTTATATTGACTGATAAGTCACGGCCATTTTATCGGGGCGTTCTTCAGGCTGGAACTTTACAGTATGAAACTATAGAAACTCTGACTTTTCTAGAGTTTCATATTGTAAAGTTTCAGCCTGAAGAAGAAAATTTGCAAAGTATTCTGGAAATTGACTTTCTGTATTGACGGAGTGAAGGTGACTCACTCTGGTTGACTCAACCAGAGGTGGTGCAATAATTTTTTCCAGAGCTGTATATATCAGAAGGTTTTATGAAAAAAAATACATTTACCGAAATGCTTCTCTGGTGGGACCACCATAATCATCAGCATCTTCCCCAGCAAATCTGACATTTGGTGTCCATGAAAAATGGAAACTAGTCTTCGATATGGCTCTCAAAACACTTTTGAATACAGCATTCCTGTTTATGATTACTTTAGCTCGAAGATCAGCATTTGCTTCTCTGGCACGCAGTTGGAATTCTACCAACAGATCCTCTGTGGTCTTATTCTTCACTTGGTTACTCTTCGTAACTGAGGCAGCCAGTGCCTGCATTGGTACATCTTCATTTTCCGACCTGCTTTCAAGAAAAACACATTTGAAAAATTATTTCAAGTGTCATGTAGCATCTGGTAAAAGATAGTTTGACAGCTGTACCCCAAGGAACACATTTTAGAGTCAACTGGGGAATTCCCATTTGAGCAGCTCCACCCAAAGTAATACAATGTATATATCTGAGCAAAAACCCATGGATCATGTGGCTCACAATATTTGAAACAGGGGTCATTAGCTCACCTGTGAGCTTTAGTCCATCGTCTGTTGTCTGTCATAGTCTGTTAGTCAGCAGCAGGGCACCCCTGTAACCACTGGGCCTATTAGAGTTGTCCTCTGAACAGGACTGTTACACAGTTCCAACTGCTCGATGTAATCTGACCATGGAATTACATATTAATGTAGTTCTTCTGGGTTTCTCAAATTTTCAAAAGTATAACCAAACCCTGTCATCCCTTCTCTCGGGACATCCAGAGACAGCATAAAATGGTGACATCATCAGCAGTGCATAAAGGCTGTTCTTGCCCACAGGAAGTAATTTGACATCATCCACAGACAGAATAAATGGTGACATATCAAGTGGGAAATTCAAATACCCCTGCTTCATATTTCTGCAGATTGCATCCACTGGTGGACAAACATTGAATGAAATGGTCCATGGACCATGTGCTCACCCGTTTGAACATAATAGTGTAATGACAGAGAGAGGTGCATGTCAGTTATGAGCAATCTGGGTCAAGTCATTCCCAAGTTGTAGGACTTCAATGATTTTGGGGTTATGCCACCTGGCGGCCATATTGGATGTCCGATCGGTCCAAAACTTCACATGCACATAAAGGTCATCTAGAGGGAGCCACATAGCACATTTGAGCGCTCTGGGTCAAGTCGTTCCTGAGTTATAGCACATTTGATGATTTTTGGGTTACGCCACCTGGTGGCCATATTGGAAGTTTAATCAGGCCGAAATTTGACGTGCTTGTAAAGGTCATCAAGAGGGAGGTAAATATCAAGTTTGAGCTACTCTGGGTCAAGCCGTTCCTGAGTTTTACCACTCGGATGATTTTCAGGTTACGCCACCTGGCGGCCATATTGGATGTCCGATCGGGCCGAAACTCGATATTTTTGAAGGTACCCCTCTGATACACGTTTATGCAAGATATGAAGACTCTTGGTGAAATAAAAAAGAACTGTGGCAGGTTCGTTACTTTTGTCGAACTTTGACCCCTATGACCTTGAAAAGTAGGTCAAATCAAAAACCCGTTACATATGTTATGTATCCTAATTAGATACACCTATGATAAAAATTTGGAGATGATCCAGTCATTAGTTCAGGAGTTATTGCACTTTTTGTGTTTTTGGTTTTGGCCACTTGGAGGCCAAGCCAAGAATCGAATCGGACCGAAACTTGGTGTCATAGGTCATCTGACCTAGGGGTATATATGTACCAAGTTTCAGATCAATAGCTCCAGCGGTTACGAAACGTGCACTGCTAACGGACGACGACGACGGACGCAGACTGACGACTAAAGCTCACGGGTGAGCTAAAAATTTACCCCCACAGAATGTGTAGAAATAATTAAGCTACACCCTATCAATTACAGTTTGTTGTATTTTCTCTGGGCTTAGTTAATATTTGGATTTTCCATTTTATGGAAAATAGGTCACATCGCGATAATTTTTGGTTCTGTTTTGAGTCCTTCCTAGGGCCTACCTCTCCACCAACTTTCATGACCCTGGGCCTTGTGGTTGTGAAATGTGCCAGTTAAACAGATGACACACAGATGGACGCCACTCAGTATACTACATATGACTAGTTCCACTGACCTATGGTCAGCGGAGCTAAAAAAACTCTCTCCTTACATTCAAGTTGCCTGACTGACCTACATCTGCAATTTTTCCATTTTAAAACCTCAAGGGAAAATGGGTCACCCTTATCTGCGTGCCACGTGCCGCGTGCCATTTTTTATCAAAATTTTATAAAAATTGCTGAATTGTAATATATCAAAATTAGGTGTTGGGGTGAAGGTGGATGGAAGATGAACTTGAGCATTGATCAAGGGCAACCCCATCCATGTGATTTAAATACTCGTATTGACACTCCCAACATTGCCTGGGAACAAAGGTGGCCAACAGTGAAATGAAATGCTCATAATGTTTTGAAGGTGAGGATCAAACTGAGGGGAATCCGCCATGCATGTCACACGACTGAGATCTATAAAAAAGACCAGCATGGGCCTAGGGATTATAGGCCTACATGTATGTGGGGCCTTCAGCCCGATTTTGTGGCAATAGATGCCTACATCGTTCAGTGGCATTCCCGGCAAAACTTCCATTCTTCAGGCTCCCAGGTCTAGTTTTCTGGCTGGGGCCAAGCAGGCAATGTTTCCATCAAAATTGCAGGCATGCCGGGGCCTAGTGAAATGGGTAATATAGGGTAGTTTGTTGATGTTTCAATGAGATTGGCCAATGCAGTAAGCTTACATGTACAGTATCTACGGCAAAATAACTTTAACAACTCCTGCAAAAATTTTTGGCCATCAAAAACATCATTTACTCCCTTCAACATGTTCAGTCACACTGCCCAATGTGAGTTCAACTTAACTTGGCCAGGCTGAATCAAACTGACTAATAAAATGTAACCTAGCTTTTCTAGTGGTGGATACAATATTATGCACTGTTTTTGTAATCCCTTCTTGTGTGGATATTTATGTTAGTTGGTTTGTGGATAATTAGCCCTTTGTTCCCAGACAATTTTGGCAGCGTCAATACGAGTATAAATCACATGGATGGGCTTGCCCTCAATGCTCAAGTTCATCTTCCATCCACCTTCACCCCAACACCTAATTTTGATAAATTACAATTCAGCAATTATTATAAAATTTTCATAAAATGGCACGCGGCACGTGGAACTTGGCACGCAGCACGTGGAACTTGGCACGTGGCACGCAGATTAGGGTAACCCAGAGAAAATGCCTTTTTTGGCATTTTGCAGAAAAATAAATCCCACAAGTTAGCTAATTAAGTACTCACGGACTAGAAGGCTGTTCCTCTGTTGGAACTGGTGGAAAAGGTGAACCTACTGGCGAGTCATGATTCTGCAAATGGAAATAATTGGTTACTGGGAGAGAAGTTTACCATTGGATTTATGGGAATGGTCAGAAAGGTATTGATTTTGTTCTACAGACTTGTGAATTTATATTTCATATACCGGTATCTGGCAACTTATATCGATGTTTACCACATTCACACCATCAGTCCATCAAAATCATCCTAATCACCATAAGTGTTTAACCCTGACTTGGGCTTTTTCATAATTAGCTTATCATTTGATCTCAGTACTGGGTCAAACACCCCAGACGGCAGGCATTTTCAGGGCGATAATATGAAATATTGGTGAGCACTTAAAAATGCACGTGAAAATAATTACTCTCTGTCTGTAAAGTTCCAGCCTGAAGAAGACCCCGGTTGGGGTCGAAAATTCGCAAACCCTCTGGAAATTGCCTTTTTATTAATCATAATCAATCTGTCTGCCCATAAAGTACATAATTAGGTATCATATCCAGAAGTAAAAAAATTTTAAACCGCTTCATAGCCGAATACCATTCATTTGAAATCTGACCCCCAAATCCAAGATGGCCACCGTTTCCATGGCAACAAGTGATGCAGAGGCAACCCCGACACTGTCAATCTGTTCAGCAATAGACCCTTCTTCATGGTGATGGAAGACGAAAGTTTCAACCACAAGCTAAGATATGAGTGAAATCTTACCGAGATTTGATCCTCAGCTACAGCGGCAATCAGATTTCTGGCGACTGTTGCTGCTGACCGCTGTGGGCGTCGTGCCAGTATCTGCAGATTAAAAAATAATGGCTATTTTTGGAGTTAACAGGTTATGAATTTAAACATAATGAAAAAGTGATGTCTAATATAACCCCTTGAAAACAAAGCCACTCCCCCTAAGGAAGAAAGACTCAATGGCCAGTGGCAGACATACTAAAACCCCTCGGTAACCAGTGCTACAATTTAAAAAATCATACTCACAGTCGGGGTACCAAGTGGTGTGTATGTCTGCATGTCTGGTGTTTCGTTAGGAGTCTGCAAAGGAAATAGCACCAAGGTTTGGGCTAAAATTACAAAAACGTTACACACTAAATAAAAGGCTCAAAAATCTATTTTGAGCCTTTAACTTGGTATGTCATCAGTCTGTAAGATTTACTATGTACCCAGCGATTACTAAAGCGTCTCTGAATATGGAAGCCAACTTTACAATGACAACAGACAGGTGGCAAGTTATCTTATAGGCTAACAGGGATGGGATGTGCACTCAAAGGCCTTAGTACTGGGTAGTACCGGTAATCGCTAATGAAAATGTAATTTGCAACCAATTTTCTTGTATGCTACCAAGATTTTTCCCCTCAGTAGTGGATGTAGACAATAATTTTTTCATCCGAGTGCTGATGGGAAGCGAGATTAGCCAAAGTGAATGCATAAATACTGCAGATCACATACTGGTACATTCTCTGTGATGAGGTCAGGCAACTCGAAGTCCCCCAAATTTACATCGCTGTTGACAACTGACACAGTATCATTCTGCAAATTGAATGCAATATTGATTTAATTGTATCAAACTTATTAAAAAAATTTTAGAAAGAAATAAACATATGACCAGGGTTTCTGCAAAATGTCTTTTTCTGCTTGGATTAGCATGTACCTATGTAGATTCCTTAATCTTGCATTTGTAACATCACTGTTCGGAAGGCAAGGTTCCCGCCCATGGTATTACCATAATCATGGATATTGAATGCTCTTGAAAAACCACAAACGTTCAAATAAATCAGTTTAATGAACATGCCGCCGAAATAGAACATATTAGCTGGTGACGGTGCCAATCAATCCCAAATTGGCCAAATCTGTTGACAGTCATTTGTGACTGTTGGTCTTTTCTCTTGAGAAATATGTATAATTGGGTGTCATCTGCAGAGAAATGGTACTCCAGGCTGTGACCCCTAATTAAATCACCGAGGGGCTTGGTGTACATGGTGTACAATTTCGGCCCAAGCACAGATCCCTGTGGCACCCCAAATGGTGGATTAGGCCAGATAAAAAAATCTTTAGTTTAGCATCACCTCCTACTGCAGTGATCGGGAAGAACCCATCGTTTTTTGGTTTGTGCTGTATATGTACAACATTCCTTGACTAATATTGAAACTAACAAACATTTGGTATCAACCTGCCAAGCTCACAGCGACATATGCCCGATTCTAATAGAACAGGTCACATATGTCCATTAATGTAAAAAAGCTTATGTCTGGACCACCAGCCCGAGGTTGCAGGACCTCAAAACTTCACTAGCCCCTTTCAGTTTGAATTCGGTTGACCACTGGCTAGCCTGATCATCAAATCAGTGACTCTGGTTTTCAAAACAGTTGATTTGTTTGCCCCTGCATAGAAGACTGTGCACACTTATACTAGTTCACATGAAATAGTGAACTTACTTACCACGGCATCTGTAGCTGGTACTTCATCAGACCAAAAAACATTGAAGGTTGCACGTGACACAATGCCAAATTCGGACAATTTCCGTTCATCTCTTAGTGCCCTTTCACTGAAAAACGCACATCCAAATGGAGATACGCCCCCGCCTCACGATTGTAACGAGAAATTTGATTGGTTGCCCGAAGTCATTTTCGGTGAAATCCGATGAAGAGCGGAAATGGACGACTATTTTGCATTTATAGAATTCGAATATTGCAATTGCAAAATTAATTTAGCAACTACCAAATTAATTTTGCAAATGCAAAAATAATTATATAACTGTTTAATATTAATTTTGCAATTGCAGAAATAATTATATAACTGTATATTATAGGTAATGTGACGGTATCGGCCCGTCATAATTACGAGATGTTATGTTGTAATTACGATATGTTATGTCGTAATTACGAGATGTTATGTCGTAATTACGAGATGTTATGTGGTAATTACGAGATGCTATGTCGTAATTACGAGATAAAAAAAATATTTCACATGGCACTAATTGGCTTCCGTAGTTATGATATACATTCTGTGCGAGGCATGTAGGGTAGGCTGAACTCAACTAGGTTGAAATACCGTCGGCATATCCATGTCAGTATAGCTTGGCTACGAAACTCCATTATATTACATACCGGTTGGTCATTATACGTGTAACTAATCTCTTGTTAGGTTGAGTTGGGGAAGTTGCGCTCGTTCAGCATTGTGTTGTGCGTGATACAATCTACATGACTGTAAAGCATGCCATCTTAAGGTGACTCAGAATGGCGTTCGCTGATTGGGCGCATTTTATCAGGCGCCAAATAGCCCGCAAATCAGGCGGATGTCGTCAGGGGTTTGTTTGCGGTGACGAAGGGAGCGAGTGCTAAGAACCTCTGATGTTCTCAGGATGTTTATTTGGCTGGTAGCCGAATTGGCCGAGACCAGACTATCGTTGCCCAGCTGTGTGCGGGTGCACCAAGTATCAAAACCGATTGGATTGAAGGAATGTGGCAGCGGCCCGCCCCCTC
>NMRB01000456.1:20006-57185 GCA_002633025.1 Notospermus geniculatus
CCCCCCCCCCCCCGGCGCCGTCACGTGTATAGCCGTGGCATTTTTGATTTCGTGGCTATGTCGTTTCAAAGAAGGCTGTGTCAAATGCGCCTGAGCAATATTCTAGTGTGTGTGTGTGTGTCAAATGCACTTAATCAGCAATATTCTTATGTGCGTGCGCCTGCCTAATCGTGTGTGTGCCTAGCTATAGAGAAGCGAGTTGCGCCATATTGATACATATACATATGCATGTACATGTATGTACACGTATTGTACATTGATAGATTAAATTTTAAGAGAGACTACTGTATATAATGTGATTTTCATTATTTAGCTATGCCGTCCTTTCTAGGTTTGGGCCAGGGATTTATCAAACCATTATTATTTACAATGAGACTTAATGATATTATTCCCGGCGAAGATTACGAGGTGGCGGGGTATCGTGATGGAATACTCGTTTTATTTGTCAGTGATAAAGCCATCTTGGGAATAAAGCACAACTCAATAGGAAAACATTCACACATGCAGCTTTTCGAGTTTCTTTTTATGAAGGAAATAAAGAGTGGTTTCGTTGAAGCATTCTTTTTGAAGTGTGATCGGTATGCAGTACTTCTCGAATTCGGCGAGGGAGAGGGACCTTGTTTGTACACAGTTCATGGTGAATTTGTGGCTACATTCGGTCAAGTGTGTCGTTCACAAAAAAACACCTGCAGAAAACGAGAAAATGTACTTGGCGCAAAAGTCCTAAGCTTAGAAGATGAATTCACTGGAGGAGTGTTGGCTGCATTTTTAAGAAGAAAGAATTTTGTCGCTGTCTACACATTTACCAAACGAAACATAGAATTCAAACTGCGGTATCAAAGTTCGATATTTGATGGCCCGGTAAGGGGATTTAGCAGCATGTATCTGTCAAACGGAGACAGCTTTCTTGTGATCGACACCGACGAAGACTCGGGAAATTTTATGTATGTTTTCCATTTACATGTAGGCCTATATCAGAATCAAAGAGTGAACAAAACGTTATTGCTAAGATATTTGCAACCCGACTTCGTTGACGAAAATTTGGGGTATGACTCAATAATGCACCGCATTCTTGAGGTAGTGCGTATAAAACGACACCGCCATCACGAGGGGCTGACTGCATATATTCTAATGCCTTGTAATTCGCAATCGCGGAGGAAAATCCGTCGCGTTTTCATATGGGGGCAGAGTGTGGCTCAGGAAAATGACATGTACTTCATAAGTGAATGTGGATACCTTTTTAATGTTGCGGTCACTGCTGGTTCCATACGGGTTGATCGTCTTGTACCCGAAATATATGTTGGCCAAAAGAGATATCATGGCCTTAAGTTGAATGATTTATTAGCGAAGTAAAAACAGAAGTTTTAACTCATTTCTTCAGTGTGATATTAAGTCAGTGTGTGTAATTGTAATGATCAATGTGCATATGGTCAATACTGAGTACATTGTACTGCGCATTGCACTTACACTTATGGGTAGCGAGAGTCGATTAAAGTGCCAGCACGAGGGATGCTTCAGAATCCCTCCCCTGGCGGCGGGACACAAAAGGCGATGAGCGGTGTCATGTACAACCCATACATAGCCAGTGGTACCAACTAGGCCAGACTGATACTAGTGACAAAACTTCCAGGTGGCACAAGTCCGATTCGGATGGTGAGCATAAAAATTGCCGCCACCTTTTTCATCATTTGAAAAGTTCGACGCGCTGTGATATGATTAGTAATATCTTTTACTCTCTCTATATAGCAAAAGTTAGGAAATGATTTTGCTGTGTTCATGCTGATTTTGCGAAAGTCCTTTGTTTTCGTGAAAAACGCAGTTCAAAAAAGATTTTTCACATGCCATTATCTCTTTTATATTACAAAGTATAACACCAGAAGGTTTTTTGTGGAAATCAGTCGTCTCTGAAGCCAAGGTCACAAATACACCGGGCCCCCTACGATTTTCCCCACCCAGCGGCTTGCTGCGGATTTTAGAGAATGATACTCGGATCTAAGATGAATCATGCCGAAATCGCCTCAATAGATAGGCGGAAAGTAGGCTGGATCAACATGGGCACCGTAGAAATTGGCCAAAATATCTGTTTTTACTCGCCGTACAGGCCCCGGAGTGGATATGTGACTGGGGCTTAAGGTTATGAAAAATTAGAAAAACGGAAAAATTTTCCGAAAAAGAACATGCCCTTTCAACAACAACAAGCGATTACTATAGAATGGCGACCGTCTTTCCACTCCGGTTCCGAAAGAAGCTAATGCCATACTTCACGCTTTGCGCGTTGCGCAATGGGTCGGCGCAAGTGCAGTTTGCGTTTCGCATCGCCGTTCATGCTCAACTCGCATTGCGCGTCGACTCAGTCTACTCGAAGCCGAGTCTGCCACGCTACTCGCTTCCGTTTATCAATTCATACTTCACGTGCTACCCGTCCGTAGCCTTATTTTGCGCAATGGATTCAACAGACGAGGAACGCAACGCGCAATGAAATGGTCCATGGACCATGTGCTCACCGGGTTGGACATAACAGTCTAATGACAGTGGGATGAGCAATCTGGGTCAAGTCATTCCCGAGTAGGACTTTGATGATTTGGAGGGGCCACCTGGCGGCCATATTGGATGTCCGATCGGGCCGGAATTTCACATGCACATAAAGGTCATCTGTGGGGGGCCACATAGCACATTGGTGCACTTTGGGTCACGTCGTTCCTGAGTTACAGCATTTTGACGATTTTCGGTTTACGCCACCTGGCGGCCATATTGAATGTCCGATTGGGCCAGAACTTCACATGCACATAAAGGTCATCTGCAGAGGACCACATAGCACATTGGAGCGCTTTGGGTCAAGTCGTCCCTGAGTTACAGCACTTTGATGATTTTTGGGTTACGCCACCTGGCGGCCATATTGAATGTCCGATCAGGCCGAAACTTCACATGCACATAAAGGTCACCTGCAGGGGGCCACATAGCAAATTGGAGCACTTTGGGTTAAGTCATTCCTGAGTTACAGCACGTTGATGATTTTTGGGTTACGCCACCTGGTGGCCATATTGGAAGTCAAATCAGGCCGAAATTCGACATGCATGTAAAGGTCATCTAGAGGGACGTAAATATCAAATTTGAGCACTCTACGTCAAGTCGTTCCTGAGTAATAGCAGTTACATGTACTTGATTTTCAGGTTACGCCACCTGGCGGCCATATTGGATGTCCAATCGGGCCGAAACTTGGTATTTTTAAAGGTACCCCTCCAATGCATGTTTATGCAAGATATGAAGTCGCTTGGTGAAATAATGACAAACTGTGGCAGGTTCGTCACTTTTGTCGAACTTTGACCTCTGTGACCTTGAAAAGTAGGTCAAATCAAAAACCCGTTATATATGTTATGTATCCTTATTAGATACACCTATGATAAAAATTTGGAGAAGATCTAGTCATTAGTTCAGGAGTTATTGCACTTTTTGTGTTTTCGGTTTCTGCCACCTGGTGGCCAAGCTAAGAGTTGAATCGGACCGAAACTTGGTGTCATGGGTCATCTGACCTAGGGGTATATATGTACCAAGTTTCAAATCAATAGCTCTGGCGGTTACGAAACGTGCCCTGCTAACGGAACACGACGACGACGACGGTCGACGGACGACGACGGACGACGGACGCTGCACCATCGTAATAGCTCACCCCGGTGAGCTAAAAAGGTGACATCTATTCAAGTCAAACGGATTCGTTGACGGAATGTACGCGCGCAGCAACTGACCGGGTGAAATGTGATTAGCGAGTTCAGGGCGTTCACTGCGTTCTTCGGACTCGATTCGTTTCTTGCATAACCACGTCCGTTGCTGGTGCGCCGACCAGATTCTCCGTTCCACAACCGAGTCGCCGCAGAAGTATGAATTCATCTTGTCCAAACAAGGCTATCGACTCCGTATGAACTCCGTCTTTAGCCTTGTCAGAATCATGACATCTTTTCCGTTAATGCATAAATTATTAATGAACCTGACCCCTACTTGACCCCGCTTCCGAGCCAATCAGAACTTGCGAAACAAATCACCGTTGGACACTTTCTTTGCTCTTCACGCTTGAATTTGTAACACGGATTTTGATTGGCGCGTCGATTTTCCTTCGTGCCCCGATGATTGGCTGAGGCTTTCACCACCTCAGAAACGGGAAATGTGGTGGATTCGAACCAGGCTAGATGGCCGTCAGGCCAGATAGACTGGTGAGAACCAGATGTATGAATTGGGCTTGTCACACTTTTGCGTATCCTAATTATGGTTTCCGATCTCAAGATTGGAAACATATTGGGCCGTATTTTAGAACGTTCCTTAACATTAAGGTCCACCTTCAATCTATTGTTCTCCATGCTTTTACTATAGACTTAAGGTCGACCTTAACGTTAAGGAACGTTCTAAAATACCACCCACTGTGTTTGGTCATGGTGTCTGTCTGTGTGTTCAGTCAGTCACACCTGTAACTTTGTTCCTGCAAGAGCTACAGACGGGTGTCTACAAACCAAAGACCTAAGACCCACTACAAATGTAAGACCCCCGATTTCTACAAAACGAAGAACTAAGACCCATCGAAAAACTGGCGGGGTCTTAGTTTTGTTAAAAGGGGGTCTTACTTTTGTACCTACAAAACTAAGACCCCCCCCCCCCCACTTCTACACAACTAAGACCCCCATGTGTTTTCTTCGTGGACATCAGTCCCAAAGTTAAATTACCTTATTTATTTAAAGGAAAGGTAAACCCTGGGATTTTAGAGTATGTATAGAACCAAAGTATAAAAAGAAAACTATGCAAGTTATCAGCCATGTACACTGAACCTACATATAGTTTTTTTAGTGATAAAAAAATCGGCAGCCCGTTTCGCTGGGTTCGCGTTTTCTCTCAACCGGAAGTGACGAGTGCGCCCCCCAAACAATAGCAGGCCTATACACTACATACATCATGTACAGACACACAGGCCTACATACGCACATGATGCACTCCAATGTAAAATGTCATAAAATCTTTTGGATAAAATCCTCTCCTATAAAACTGTTGAACAAGACGCGTTTCGAGAATAGTTCTTTCTCTTCCTCAGGTGTGTCTCAGACTGAGCAACGTTTGTGTATAACAACATTCTATTTACTACTGAATAAACATGTCACGTTCCGAGAATACATGATGCACTTCGCTGAACAGCTTGATTGTGCATGGTGCGAGTTTTCTTTTTCTGTCACATGGCCGCGATTAAATCTGCGAAATGGAATATCGCAGTCACTGATCAATTTGATCCCCATCCGCGGCATGCAAACAATGCAACAAAGCCGCCATGATGGTATTGTATGGGTGGGCAAAACGTCATAATCGCGCTAGTCCTCGCGAGAGACGGCGGTAATTAGACAAGAATGGCGCGCTTCATGAATTGGCTAAAAACATCAAAATTGCTCAATTTATTCCTATACGGCGTATTATCAGTAATTTTTTCAGGGCATAAACGTTTATCTATATACAGAAAACGTACAGAACGAAGGTTTTGGCCAGGGTTCACCATTCTCTCTCTGCAATATGCACCTTTTACATACAGATTGATTCTGTCAGTTATCGACCTGCGACCTATCGCCTTACTGACTGCGACGGTCATGTTCGGATCCCTAAGGTACTTACTCACAGCTGCGGCGCCGTGACACAGGCCTACATCTCGTAATTCAAAGTGTCCCTCTCAGTCCCTCTCAGAACCTCCTGTGTCCGCGGATGTGCTCTGTTCCGGACAGAGGATAACCTTCCTCAGCCTGCACCCCTTCCTCTGCCAGATCCAGAATAAAGCACAGGAGGCAATCATAGATGCCAGTGAATTGCTGTGGGTGAGATTTGATGGAATCTGACTAATTTACTACATTCTCACATTGTGACATTTTTTCTTCAACCGTTTTTCGTCGGCACATCACCGCCTGTTTTTGAGCTAGATACGATGTTGTAAATCCAAACGGTATTCTTCTCAACATCTTTTTTTTATCGAGCAACCTGATGTTCAATTTTGGATATCCTAACGACGACTGAAATGTTGTTTAGCTCCTTGGCATGCGAGCGAGGAATTCAGCCCAATTCGAGGGCTGGGATTAAGATGGTTGGCAGTTTATTCATGTTATTAGCCTTGTCCAAGTTAGCAAGGGCATTCACAAATATCAGGAGCAATAGGGAGGTTAAGATAACGTTCCGAGTTCCGACTTCGACTCCAGAGGACTCTTTTTGGGGGAACTACGTCATCATATACAACGGGGTTTCCCAAACCAATGGTGTGTACTCATTCAGGAGAACGAATAGAACCTGCCTGAGTGATAACTTTCTCGTCGACTTGAAAAATCCGAATTTTAGCACCTCGGAGTCGGAGTGGGAGTCGGACCAGATCTTAACCTCTCTATTAGCTTCCTCTGCTGTACGCGTAGGGGTCGACTTGCGCATCATTTTCCAATGAGGATATTGCCAACTTCGTCTCACAACACCTTTTTGGCACTTATCGGGAGGGAAAAACCAACGACAGCTTTGGTGACGTTCGCCACCATTCCTGACTGTACGGCAAATAAAATGTACATATAGGCTAATAAAGGCTGACAGATCACGTTATTGAGGTCTTTTGGCCCAGAAATAGTTGCAGGCTGGCTGATCACATCATCAATGGTCATCTCATCCTCTCCATCGCTACGAGTATCATCCTCTTGAGTACTTTTTGCCACTTTGGCATCAGGGCTGACACTTTCCTGCGGAGAACGTTCTTTACGTTTTTACCTCTCTGCCTGGAGGCAGCCAGAGAGGTTATATGGTGGTAAATGTGACGTCTGTCAGACCAATGTGCGACTCGCCATGCTCGCCGCGTAAACAGTGTCTGAGCCGAAGTGCAGCCGTCTCGAATGTATGCATGCGCTCACCCGATATAGTTCGTGTGTCGATATCCGTGCTATGGCTCACCCCAATGGCAAGTAAGAAAAAGATCCTATCGGAATTTTTATTAGGGGCATACACGATAGGCCTAACATTCTGTGAAAGTACCAGGTAGGCTTAAATTGTCTCGCGTAGTGATAGGTTCAACGATCGATGTTCCTTCCGTTTCAACGGTGTCTGAACCAAAGTGCAGCCGTCTCGAATGTATTCTTGCTTTCACCCATGATATAGTGCGAGGGAAGTGTGGCGATATCGTATAACGATATCACTGCTATGGCTCACTCCAATGCCATTACGACAATCAAGTGAGGAAAATGAGCCTCTCGCTGAAGTGAAAAGGAGTTAAAATTTCGTGAAAAATATTTTCCTCTCGGAACTTGTCTCGCGTAGTGATATCCGTAGCCGATATGCACGGCCCTCATTAACATAAACACATCTCATGGCGAAGCTGTCGGAGTTGTCAACAGTCCTAGGCCTACTTCCTCCGAATTTTCAGTTTATTCTCAGCCATATCATGATATAATGTCGACTACCGCTGCATGTGATACCTAGGCCTAATGGGATAGAGATTTTATACGGCTGAGAAGGTGATTTCAGCGTTCTTTCTTGGGATATATCGCCATCGCTCCCTACCAACTTCGCGACACACGCCAAATGCATACGGGATGCACTTCAGTGTACATACTACGTGTAGCTACAGTGTATAGGCCTACTATACTACATGACATGCATGGATCCAAGCTCATGAGCTATAGCAGGCTACATGCTATCAAGCTAACAGGCACATGGAGCTGACAACCGTGCTAATTATTTTTGATTAATCAGCTGGGTCTATTAACCTGGCCTAGGCCTAGGCCTACAACTGCGCACTGTACATGCTGTACTGAATATAAAATGGCTGCCCAATGCCTGAATGGACCTCGACTGCCTGTCAAGAGCAGGCCTAGCAGCCTTTTTGTGCTTGTGTCTTTTGACAATGTTGTTTGATACATTGGCATTGCCATTGTTTGGTTGGTTTATGGTTGATCGAGGTATGAGGCCGCCTACCAGTCATGCCAGTGATGACACATGAAGATTATGTAGGTACCGGTACAGCACTGTAGTCATGGTAGTGTAAGCTATTACCACTGACCGAGTCTTTTTATTATTTCAGGCTGATGATTGATTATTTAGAAAACCAACTCGTTGATTTTGGAGTGTTTCATTTGCAACAAAACTAGCATTACAGTAGTGTTGTCTGCTCAACAAACACCTGAAGAAGTCGAAGCAGAAGGAAGAAAGGGTGCTGGTGTTCAATCCAAAAATGTACGTTTCGTACACTGGTAATCATGTACCGGTACTGGTATTAATATTTGTTGACATCATGGAGTAGGCTATTGACATGGCATTCTTACTACCTGCCCTCCACCCCATGACTGGTTTACCGGTATTCTGAAAATACCGGTACATGAGGTTGATATATGCTAAATGCAGTTTAGACATTCAAGTAATATCAACTCTTCGATTCCACTTTTGGTGAAAATTTAAAAAAAACATGTCACGAGGCACATGTGAGTGAACCTATATCATAGATATCATTATCTTGGCAAAATCACCAAAAACTCTTATTTTGCAGCAAAATTCAAAGATTCCGTGGGAAAAGACAAAGGGACAACTCACCAAGTCTAATACTAAAGTACGGTACTATGAACAACCCGAGAATGCTCCAACAGATGCCAAATGTGTTCCTGGATTCCTGCCATTTAACGTTGAGGATTAAGCTCGAGAAGCCATGGCTCAGTGGCAGGCTATTGAAAGTTGGACAGACTTGCAATCTGGGCCCGGGAATGTGGGACTGCAGTTCCTCTCTAACCTGTACAGATAATATTGCACCGAGCATCTCACTTTTTCATATGTCATTTGACATGCATGCAATAGCCCACATTGTTTTGAGGGAACTTGACTTTAAGTACTTGCCTGTTTGGTTATATCTTCCTCCAAGTATATCAATAAATATTTGTTTGCTAAATACATTTGTTGAGTTCATTTTTTTCGGTCCTGTTTGAATTGTTTTACAGCCAGGAGAAAGACCAGTGTAAATGCTTGTGACAGTTAATGATGATAGATAATAAATGTACTGACTCTTCCAATGGGAAAAGGTAGTGTAACTGGTCTTATCTGAAATCATAGGCAATACTGAAGATGATCCGCACTCAGTAGTGGACCTACTCATCATACGTGACCCACGGCAGCATTGTATTCTCTGCTCCCATTCCGCTACATCATTCGTCTATCGGCAGAGAGGTCGCTGGCGGCAGCCGGCTCTAGTCTGTTATCAACAACCTCGGGGGTGGCGCTCACCTCCAGTGAACACGATTGTGACGCGCTCGGCTGGGCGGCCTTTCTAGCCTGGGAGTTGCGCCGCTCATGCTTAATTCCTAATTACAGGGTGAGTCAAAAAATGTTCCTCCAAATTTCTTGGCCTGCCATACAATGTTTATGACAGGTACTGAAGCATAAATGGTGTCATCCTTTTCGAATGGAAAGTCCTGTGTAAAAATCATCCATGTGAGACCTGATGAAGGCCCGATAGGGTCGAAAGCTTGTCTCAATATAACCTAGTTGATTTAAAACACGGTGCTACCTATTTCATTTCTACTCTGACCACGCATATAGTCACCAGAGCCCATTGTTCAATGGTGACCAGAAATGCAAGTTACGCAATGTTGGTCATTTGTCTGAGGTGCGGACAAGGAATACCGGTAGTCAGAAAGCCGTACATTGTGTAACTTGCATTTCTGGTCACCGTGGAACAATGGGCTCTGGTGACAGGACCCTGGTGTCAGTCCTCAACAGTGACCCTGGATATCTAATCGGAGAAAAACACAGGAGCATTCGAAGACACGTCCGACACATGCGCCGACCTTGACCTAGCTACAAAACTAAGACCCCCCATTTCTACAAAACTAAGACCCCGCCAGTTTTTCGATGTGAAGTGGTCTGTGTATTTTTTTCCGTTAACTGTGCCACTAGGCAACAGAAATGACACTATTTTATCCAGTAAGTACGTTGGTCAGAAGAGGGATCCGCACATGACCGATGCAGTTAGTAAGGCGATGGGTCGCAGGTCGATCATTTTCAGAATCTGTGTGTAAAAGGTGCATATTGCAGAGAGAGAAGTGAATAAGGTAATTTAACTTTGGTACTGATGTCCACGTAGAAATTAGATGTGGGTCTTAGTTTTGTAGCTACAAAACTAAGACCCCCAATTTCTACAAAACTAAGACCCCGCCAGTTTTTCGATGTAAAGTGGTCTGTGTATTTTTTTTTCGTTAACCGTGATACAAGGCAACAGAAATGACACAGTATGTTGGTCAGAGGAGGGATCCGCACATGAACGATGCAGTTGCTAAGGCGATGGGTCGCAGGTCGATCACTTTCAGAATCTGTGTGTAAAAGGTGCATATTGCAGAGAGAGAAATAAATAATGTAATTTAACTTTGGTACTGATGTGCACGTAGAAATCAGATGGGGGTGTTAGTTTTGTAGAAGCGGGGTTCTTAGTTTTGTGGCTACAAAACTAAGACCCCCCCCCCATTTCTACAAAACTAAGACCCCGCCAGTTTTTCGATGTAGAGTGGTCTGTGTATTCTTTTGGTTAACTGTGCCGCTAGGCAAGAGAAATGACACTATTTTATCCAGTAAGTACGTTGGTCAGAAGAGGGATCCGCACATGACCGATGCAGTTAGTAAGGTGATGGGTCGCAGGTCGATCACCTTCAGAATCTGTGTGTAAAAGGTGCATATTGCAGAGAGAGAAGTAAATAAGGTAATTTAACTTGGGTACTGTTTGTAGCTACAAAACTAAGACCCCCCATTTCTACAAAACTAAGACCCCGCCAGTTTTTCGATAGGTATTAGGTCTTCATACTAGTGCATGCTCAGTTTTCCAAAAAAAGAGATAGGACGTGTGAAGTTGAGATACGACTACATCGAATTGTCGTCAGAGATCCTTGTCATCTCAAAACAATGAAAGGAAACACTGGTGTGTCAAGCTGAAATAGCTAGTGTTTCGGACTGAGAACCCGAAACACTAGTTGAGATCCATAATCATCTCCTTGTTACATGACAGGCATTTCATCTCAATCCGAGATGATTATTTTTTTTCTGTGGTGCTTATTCGAGCCAAAATACATTGGTCCAGTATATGGAATTGGATTGGATTATTCAAGTGAATAATGAAAGCTACAGAAACTGCAGCAATATTGCACCACGACGTTTTGTAGTCATGTTATGGTCACGTGACAGTAATTGACCAATCAGCGCGGGGTTACATGTTCAAAGTAGATCTTAAAAACACGGTTTTCTCCATTTGCCATAGATAATATCGAGTAAAAGGCACTTAAATATTCTGTTTGACACAGAAATAATTAAGAGAAGAATAATTTTGGGAACGTTTGATAGTGACGGTATCATAAGCCTGTCTTCCAGTGGGTTGAGTGTATTACTACGCATATATGGAGTGACTGCATTGAAATATGGCGCGAAATTACCCTCATATTTTCAATACCCCCAAACCCTGAAATTATCATGGTCAACCCACAACGAAAACTTTATGGTTTGAAGTATTAGGCTAGGGGTATGTTGTCTCCGAACGATTTCTTCCAACGAAACTCTGGGACCAATCTACGAGCACGGGCATCTCGCCATTTCTAATGGTAAATGCACTGGCCACGCATTACAGGTACGTGAACTTATGTCGATTTTCTGTAATACGCAGTACCTACTGTATTGATGAAATATGAGGGGCAGTGAGCAGCAGTACAAAAATATTGATCCTTTGATTTTTTACAAAGAAAAAACTTGATTCTTATAGCTTATATTCCTGGGCCTTGTTTTTAAATAAAAACTAATGCCATATGTTGTAGTCATGTGATTGTTTACCATGATGTGCAAAGGCAATGTGATATGAGTGTATATACATGTATTATCGGTACGCAGGACTTTCGGCTCACGTGAACCAATACCTACTTCCATCTAAACCAATCACAAATAATTTCTTTCGTGTCATTACGGAACTTTCGCCCTCCTCCAATCATACACATATAGAAATTTACAGAATAATTCATCTGCCAAAGTAAGATGAAAGCCCAGTATTCGATCTTCAACCGTAAAAACCAATAAATGTCCTCCATTTTGTACATAGCTTTAATGGAGGGGATCGTCAGATATACATAGTGTATTCTCATTGGTATTGAAAGAAGAACGTAAGCGACGCTGACCAACACGAGCATGCGCATCATGTACTTGCTTTCCCTTTCACGTGATTTAATTATTTCGAGCTTTCCACCAGACGGCGCAGCAATTTGTTTACGTTTATCTTCTGCTCGCCTGACTCCGAGGATGATGATTATGTTGCAGACAATGATGATAAGAAAGGGCAGAATTGTTCCTACGATGAGTTGATGAAGCATAGAAAGGGTGGCAAAGAGTGGGCTTCCTGGGGTCTTCCACTCTATCAGTGTCATCCCTTAAAAAGATAGATTATATTGTAATTGTCTATTTGTACTAGCCAGGCGGGGTTACCATTTCTACAGTGTGCTAGCTTCTGTTCTGGGGCCGGTTGAACAAAAGTAAAAAATCACTGTTAGTTTACCTTGGCGTTAACTTATCCCAAAATGTTAGTTTTGTAAGTTAAAACAAAGTTATATGAAATAGAATCGGGTTTCTGAGGTGAAAGACAATGGGCCGTATTCAAAAAGGGTGATCATCGCGCGATTAAGGCTGTTTAGCCTAATCAGCGTACAAATTCTGCATTACACAGGTTAAAGGCCTAGAAAACTATTGTCTGATGTCTGTATAGTGGTTCACCAGAAGCGTTTACCCGCAGTAAATCACACGCGTCTAACTATCCTGCGTCTAAAGGCCTAAAGGCGGTGACAGACTGGCGCGTAAGCAACGCGTCTGGAAGCGTTCAACCAATCAGGGAGGCGATAACACGGACCGAAACACCTACCGAAGAATCTGATTGGCGGAACGCCTGCAGGACGCGCTGCGTACGCGCCAGTCTGTCACCAGCTTAAGTCCAAGAGTACAAAGGAAATGTTGAACGATCAGGCAGGCTTGTCTACAATTTGAACACCACTTTCTTTTGTCCTCCCACACTGAGACGCAGGAATGTTAGACGCGTGTAATCATCGTGTGGGTAAATGCCAGAGATCAGGCAGCATGCAGAAGGCAGAACAATAGCTTTCTAGGCCTTTAACCTGTGTAATACAGAATTTGTACGCTGATTTGGCTAAACACCCCTTTTGAATTCGGCCCATTGCTTCCCTACCAGATTCGAACCCATGGACCCTCGCAAGAGGCATCAATCGCCAGCACTAAGGGGCAGCACGCCCTGACCACTAGGCCAAATCACCATCTAAAACGAAGTTAAAACAAAGTTAAGGATTTAACAGGAAAGTTAAATTAGCAGACTTTTATTTTTTCAACTTTTTGTGCAACCGGCCCCTGATCCGAACGAATTCGCGCAAATGACGTCAGGCAAAACATGGAACTAACGGCCGGGATTCGGAAATATCATTAGTGTTTCAATTTTGTAGACATATTTTAAGAAACTTGCTATTATAAGCCATGCCATCAAACTCTTAATTGACTACCAGACAGTGTGAAAGTTCTAGAGAAGGAGCTTGTGCACGCGGTCCCTGAAAACTCATTCCATTCGGGGTTTTGATGGCATGACTCCAGCCTGTTTCCTACTTCATGACCATTTGAAGAGCCTAGAGCACAAAGGACATACTGTAAAATCGGACTTGTAACATCACTTCAGGTATTAGAACGTCCAGCCCACTTTAAAGCTGAACTGCCTGCATAAAACCAGGGCCTCGCACGTTTTTAAAAGACGCCCGCGCCACAGCGCGGGCAATACCTGAAATAACTTGGGACATCCGCCATGTTTTAGTGGGACTCCAAACATGATAGAGTACCCAAGCATGTAGATGGCAGCACCTTATTTGCCTCCTGACCACCAAGAAGTGATCAACGCTGTTAGTGCATGTGCATGTAGGCCAACATATCAGAAAAGCGAAATACCGAAAAAGTGTTCAAATGAAAAAAGGAAGAGCCCGGATCCGGATTCGAACCTCCAAGTATTGGCTTGGAAGCCCGGCACGTTTTCCACTACACCAGCAGTTCGCTGGTTTATTCGTGCCCTTTTTCTAAGTGAAGTTATTGCGTATTGGGTATAGTCGTCTCCAGGTTTCGCAAAGGAGTAAATGCCTATGTAGGCCTATTGTTCGTTCATCGAGTATTGATCATATGGCCGAGGTTACAAGAAAAGCACAATAGGGCCATGACACGTCAACATTCGGTGGCGAGGAATGTTTGTGAGGAGTCTTCCGCTTGTTTTTGGTTTATGTCGGCTACTTTTGACTATCAGGATGTGTAAGGTGAGCATTCATAGTACTGTTTTCCGTCTTTTTCATTTCGGCCTCGGTTCTCATATTTGCTAGGCCTAAATTGGGGTGTTTTTGTTCGTCCCTTAGCTCACTGTGTGCATGCATGTTCCGGAGGCCTATGGATAGGCGGGGCCCGATAGGTGAAACATATGGCAAGTGAATGTTGTAGGCTAATTTTTGAGTTTATGATAGTCGTATCAGGCCTAGACGTATAACCAGCTTCTGTTATATTTGTTTTATTACAGCTCTTTCGCCTTTTCATGAGATGGGCGTGTACTGTCTGTATAGCCTGTACATACCGATGGCCTACATGGGCTTCTGGTATGTAGGCCTACATGCACATGTACATACAGCGCGACTTCCACTTGTTGATGGTCAGGACGCAAATAAGGTGCTGCCACCTACATGCTTGGGTACTCTATCATGTTTGGAGTCCCACTAAAACATGGCGGATGTCCTAGGTTATTTCAGACACTGCCCGCGCTGTGGCGCAGGTGTTTTTTTAAAACGTGAGGGGCCCTGGTTTTATGCATGCAGTTCAGCTTTAACGACTTTGGGGTGGTTATTCTGTTTACGATTACGCATAGTGGCATTGATAATCTCAAATATCTCAGCAACCACTCGACAGGTTTTGATGAAAATGGGACGAAAATCCTCAGAAACTTCCATTCTGTCAGAACGACTATAAAAACTGAAAATATAGTTACAAAATAAAAGATGTTGATTTTCAAGTTTTTTCTCATAAGCTATTACATCATGTTGATAAATTCCGAAATTTCCAAGATTTTGATGCAGAAATATGACCAACATATTGTCCTTTCTTATGCAACAAACCGTGTCAAAATTGGTTTGGTTGTACGGTACCGGTATTTGAAATATTCAAGAAATCAAGTGTAGATAAATATCTGTCAATGCCTGTACATGGGCCATGTAGAATTAGCGGAATCAGCAGATTTGGCGGATTTAGCGGATTCTGTATAAAATTGAATAAAATTCAATGATGAATGGAAACTAATTTTAATTATATAATTTAAAAGTTATATAATTGTTCTTGTGTGCCACAGATTATAGAGGACTGCAAAAATACCTGTTACAGTCGGTAATCCAAATAGGGCTACAAAAATGGTCTGCAGGAATAGTTCGGCCAGTTGCCGTTCGCGACGCTGTTGCGGCCTTTCCTTTATAACCTGTGCAGTATTATAGAACACGTGAAAAAACCCGGGCTGTGAAGTGGAAATCGCTCTGAAGCCCGCAACACGCGGTGAGAATATGTCTCATGCAACACTAACAGGATGGTACGGTACGTGTGCCAGTTTCCTCAGTTGAATACTCATTGTGTGGCCGCGCCCGCGCCTGAACGTCCAAGACCGAACTAGAAATTGACTTGTCAGACAATTTGAAAACCGCCCTTGGATATTGGGAGATTAGAAAAGGTTCACTGATAGCAACATAGTTGTCCAGCGTAACGAAATGTAGAAAAATGTAAATGTAGAAAGGTTGCGAAGATATGAAGTTAATGGGTGAGGTTCATAATAGACACGATCAAGAGGTCATAAACTTTTAACATGTTTAACATACTGAACGATCAATAGAAGAATTGCGCATTGAATTGAAAACCACAATGACATGTTTCATTTTTGTCATTATCAAATTGCACACAATATACACCCACATATAGGTTATGTCATGTAGGCCTACATATAGTGACATAACCCCAGCCGCTCCTGCATATACCATGACTGTTGTTGACTGCAACCAGGAACAACTGCAAAACCAGACTGGAAACTGGTGAAGTCGAAGATGAAGATTTTCCTTGAGAAAAATGTTTGAATCTACATGTAATGTTTTCACCGTCCAGTTCAAGGATTATGGTGATAGATACACATGTAAATCACATATACATTGGCACCTGAGACTTCGAATATTAAAGAAATCATCTTGCAAGAAGTTGTGATTAGGGTATGATTGTGACTGTCTATTATCATGTCGTGCGTTGGGCCAATTTCTTCTGGACAACAGCATCAAGTCCTATGACAGTAGGTAGCAAGATGGCGGATGGATCCTTTGGGTGCATTCCTTTTTGAAAACTTTGTGGCTATTTTGTGGCTCGTTCATACTCCGAGGTCGTCAGACCGAGGGTCTGGCACAGAACAAAATTCTCATTGTAATTGGGTCAGTGACCTTATTCCGATGATTCAAAATAGGGGAGCTTCGCTGATTGGCTAGTCACTACCAATGCATCATGGGTCTCAAAAGTTGGTGACGTAGGCTGCAGGAGCAATATGGCTGCGCCCAGAGAACTTGAAGCGTGGAAAATTAGTTATGTGAATCGCCTCAATTTGTGTTCCCAAGACAATTTCTGTGGCCCCATGCATGAATAGGATAACCCACAAATCCATGTCATGGGAAATAAGTACATTAATAGGCCTACAGAGAGTATAATGTGGCAGGGTCAGTTTTGTCAATTTCACCAAATGTGGGTTATCCTGTTCTTGCATGGGGCCACAGATTTATAATGTCTTTCATTCGAATTTCAGACAAGTACATGTGCGTTAATATTTTTTCGATTGGGGAGGAAGTTATACTATAAAAAGAGCGGTAGGCCTAACAGCAAGGGCTACAAAATACTTCAGTTTTACTCGCATGCTGCATGCGTTTTGCATTGATTGTGCATGCATGCATGCATGCATGCAGTGCAGTGAAGTTGTGTTCTACGTCATCGTCGGCAGATTGTCCGCCATGATGGTTTTACAAGTGAAAGCAATCATATGGACCATGAAATTTATGTCTGACATTCACACCAAAGAAGTACACGTAGCTTCGGTATCAAACAGTATTAAACAAACTTGACCCGCACAGATGTGCATTAATGTTGGTGATTTCGACAGCGTAGAGGAGACGAGGAAGCACTGTTTTGGAACAGATAGTAGCGCCGCGGGAATGGAGCGGCAAAGATGAGAACCAGTCTCGGCGCCAATGCAAACGCTCATTAAGTCTCGACAGACTACAGTTACTGAACGCACAACCCGCCGGTTTGTGTGGAGGTTGGGATATGCGAATACGATACATGCGATAAGACAATAAATTTCATCAAAATTTTACACACTTTGTTGTATTCGGATGACACCAAGAATCAACAGGTTTCTGTGTTATATGCATATCGATTATTCCTGAATGTTTTGGCGCGATACCTGAAATACCTTTTGAGTTATTAATCTGAAACCACAGATTGGATGGAGAGAGAGACATCGGGAGAAAATCCGCAAAAACAAGGACGACCGCCCCATTCACATGGGGCGGTCTTAATAAAACATGTACCGGTAACATGATGGTTCCGAAGGACTGCGAAACTGAATATTGAAATTATCTGATGTGTCCGTGCGTTCCCATTGGTCACCTGACGGGCATTGCGTGCAACAATGTCTCGGGTCGTCTCCACACGCTGAGTAACTTCCGCCGAATGGGTCAATGTCGTCCTGGGTATACCTTATGTTTACCCAGGATCATCCTGGGTAATCCTTTTCTTTACCCAGGACGGCCCTGGGTAGACATAAGGATCCTTAACATTACCCAGATTGGAGTTCCCGAGTGGTGTAGTGAGGTTGATATTCAGAGTAAATCATGAAATGAAGGGTGGCCTCGAAGGCTTACTGTATTTTGCGTAATATTACGCCGATTTAGCGTAATATTGCGCCAAGGGAGAATTCATTATTTTGCTAGCATAGAAAGTAGTTCTTGAAAACTCGCGCAGTGATTCCATAACTCACAGAGTTACCCGCGACCACGTGGCTTACGAAGTAAGCAACGTGTAGGGGGCCTACAGGCCTCAATGGTAGGCCTATGATTACTTGTGTCTGTAAATAAAGGAAAATGTAGGCCTAAATTAAAAAGAAATTAAGAAAGGGAACAAATTGTAGGCCTTGGCTAGTCCATGAGCTCGAATTTAGGACTCAAAACAAACTTCCGATTCAGCAACAGTAGGACCTAGGCCTACGTCCGGATTGTACGCTTACCCGCGGATCAGCCCTCCTCGGCGTCAAGGCCGAAAATGGGCAGGGGCGTCACGTATTTAGGAAAAAACAACGTAAGCTCCTACCGATAGACCTACTCACTTTTGCCACTTGTTTCAGGATTGCCTCGCCAAAGTCAGTATTACCGCATTCACATCACTTTTCGTCTGTTTTGGTGGTGAGTACATGCTAAACAAACAAAATAAGGATTACCTAGGTGGGCAGCTGATACTGTACCTTCAACAAAGGTGGTTTATCAAGGTAATTTTGCATCGAATCGAGAAAAATATGCTCGATTTTACAGATATTAGCAATAGTGAACACTCCCTCAACGGAACTAACTGACCTCGTCCCCGAGGTGCCGCACATGCATTGGGTGTATGTTTCTGCATAGGCATCGAAAAAGGTACCATGTTTCCCGGTTTTCCCCACAACATTACGCCAGACGTAATGATTACGCAAAATACAGTAAGCCGGCCTCGAACTAGGCCTATAGCTCCTAAGTCCTTGAGAATTTACTATCGGTCCCTTTTGAAAAGTTGTAGGGATTGGTCTTTTCTCCCTATTCCACACCCCGGAGCAGGTATAGTGGTAATTTTCAGCCCTTTCGAGTTATGATCGTACTGCATGTTCTGCAAAAAGTAAATTCATGAAAATGACGAAATGCACACGGATCATACATGTTCTACCTAGGCCTATCGCTCCTAAGTCCTTGAGAATTTACTATCGGTCCCTTTTGAAAAGTTGTATGGATTGGTCTTGTCTTCCTATTGCAAACCCCGGAGGAGGTGTAGCGGTAATTTTCAGCCCTTTTTAGCAATGATCCTACTGCATGTTCTCTACCGAAAGAGACGCACGTACAGCATGATTCGGCGGGAACTCCCAAGCTGGGTAAAGTTAAGGATCCTTATGTTTACCCAGGATGATCCTGGGTAAAGAAAATGATTACCCAGGATAATCCTGGGTAAACATAAGGTATACCCAGGACGACATTGACCCATTCAGCGTAACTTCCTCGCGAAGCAAGAAAATATCCAGCATGTCAGATAATTTATCGCACTGACACGCGTATCATATTTTGGGCTGCGTATCGCCCCACAAGGTGAGTATTTGCCTGGCAACTGGCAGGCGTGTCAGTGCATGAGACAGATTCTTACGGTGTGTTGCGGGCTTTAGGTGAGACACCAGTCTACCTTGGGTAACAGGTTGGTTCTTAAGTATATCAATAAATACCTGTTCTTCCTTCAATGCTGTACGACTGGACCCAGAACAGTTGAATATTACATAGAAATGTGAAGAAGGCAGTAATGGCCATGACCTTTTTGCACTAGAACAATCATTTGAAAGGCTGGTGTTAACGGCAGGTAATCACTTCGGCAAATACAGAAACGGCTTTGACTTTTAATTTTATGAATGTAGACTGATAGATGTCCAAAGAAAGAACGGGCACAAGAAACGACACACAAAATGATAATACATCTATACAGAAAGTCAACTTCCAGAATTTTCGACCCCAACGGGTCTTTTTCAAGCTGAACACTTCTTTAGCAGAAACTTCTGAAGAGACAGAGAGATTGTTTGTGGTCTCGTTCAATATATAGTATGAGGTGCCAAATAATAATAACTGGTTTATTAGGCCTAAAGGTGAAAGGCATTGCTTCCTACCGGACTCGAACCCACGGAGCCTCGCATTAGGCATGAATTGCCTCAACCAGCAGGCCAAATTCCATGTTCAAAAAGATGGTTCAGTGACCGATGTTAAACGAGTTGTTGAAAAATCAAGATTTTGAAGTTCGATGCATTTTGGGGGGCCACCCGGTACATGTACGTGAGAGGTCATTTCAAACCTTGCAAACTCGTCTCCAATATCCTCTGTTAAAACTTTGCTCCTCAGTACATTGCCAAAATACTAGAACAAAAATTCCCATTCAAAAAGCCTCGAAAGAAAACAATTTACCTCCTCAATGAACAAGCCTCATGGGGGGCGGGGTGGGGGGGGGGCAGAGTCCACGGCTTGTTGCTAAAATCGGAAAAGTTTTATCCACAGATGTTAAGTGATCAGAATGCTGTTGGTCGTATGGCTGCTTCAGATAGTGGTAACTTTACAGGGAGTAGGATCCTCTCTTTCATACCCATGTCAAGTACACAGAAGTTGTTCACGTGGCATGATCAATTCACACCTGAGATGCGTTCAACCCGTTCAATATGCGTCAGTCCAAACCGTAAATTTGGTAGGAGTAAGCTTGGTTCAATTACATGTACTTGACAAGTATAATTCCTCCAAGGATAACTGAGGTCGTCAGTGACTCAGTTCTTTCATGTGACATGTAATTGCAGCAGTTTGGCGGAACAAACTATCAGCTTGGGTTGCAGCCCTCTATGTAGTTTGATTACGTCCCGAACTGTATCGGCCTACAGAATTAATGAACTCTAATCCACATTTCTTATACTGGCAAATTCTCTCATCTAAAAGTGTTTCTTTGCAACTATATCCTAAATTTCTTTGCCTGCTCAGTAAGTCGGGAGCTCAGATTTTTTCCTGTTGGCAATATTTACTTAGTTCCAGCTCAGCAAGTTTTCTCTACTCTTGTTACCTAATCAAGGACAAGTTAATTTGCTAGTTCTGGAACTTTTTCTGAAAGGTGCATAAGGGGCCTACCAGTAACTCCGACGAAGTCCCTTTTACCAATATTTATTTCATAACGTCTTAGAATGGATGCTTTACCAAGCCAGTGCCCAAATACTATTTCATTACATTACCGGTAATTATTTCAAGAACTTCCAATATTTTTGTGAGAAAAGGAAAAACGAAAAAGAAAACAATTTGGCCTCCAGTCCAGGTGAATTGAACCCCCGACCTCGTGGTTAAAGTTGTCTCATCCTTTGCACTAAGCCAACCGAACACAAAACCATGGAATTAATGACCTGGTTCAGGACAAGGAGGGCAGCAGCTCGACGTTTCACCCAAATTTAGCAAGCCAGGCTCGATGAAAAGCCACCTTCTTAAATTTGAGTGATTATTTTGCCAATTTTATACCGTCTGCAAGTCAAAGAGCTAGAAATCACGCTCATATGTCCTTACGACACAAGTATAATATTCTATACAAGTATAGGTCAACAAGGCAACGTAATGGCTCAGCCATTTGTATTGCTGGCCAGAAAATTCCACTTTTGCGATAAAGTAGAACGTTCTCACTACTGCATTGAAAGATATCAAAAGAATCTTGTTTGGTAACTGGCTGCGTCATCCTATTTGACTTAGACTTTCAACATCTTGTTATTGGCCTTCAGTAATGCTTCAGGGAGTTGTCATGATAAGCAACTGCATTTAACATACACTAAATACATCTACATTGCTTTAATTCAGGAATCTTTATAGCATTCGGAGGAGATGGGTACATAATTCAGAAACGCCACTTGTACACATACAAGTACATGTACACACTCGGTAAATGTAGGTGTCATAATCCATGTTTAATTAGGTTTCACTGATTTAAGACTGCGCAAATATGCCATTGTGAGCTGTCATAATCCAGGGCCCAGTTTCACAAAGAATCTTAAGTCTAAAGTTTGACTTAAGTCATCATGTGACCAGGTTGCAGCAAATCAGATGACTTCATTTCAGACTTAAGTTTTTTCTTAGACTTAAGATTCTTTGTGCAACCGGGCCCAGATTAGGCCTCACCCAAGACGGGATAATTGACCAATTGGCAAGACGAGGCGTTATACGCAGGGCAGCTTACCAACCCGCTACGGAAGGACCTACGGAAAGACACGGGTGCGGATTGGGGTGTCACACTGATCCGGACAGGACTTTTTTCGCCCAGTGTACGCCCAATGGGGCAAGCTGGCAGCCGACAGATTTTCCTATCTCTTGAGCTTACCTGTGACTTATATCACACACTGAACATGGGCTCTGAAGTGTAACGACAAGCACGACTGCCCTTGAAAAGACAGGGGGCATCCTGTAATGGGGTGCATTTTGGTCTATCATGGCTGTAATATTATTAAATGCACCCCTTCCTCAAATGCCCGGGGGTGCATTCTATAACGGCCTTCGGCCGTTATAGAATGCCCGTAGGGCATTCTGTAACGGGGTGCATTTAATAATATTACACCGGTATTGGGCGGCCATACTTGGCAGAAAGCTGCCAGGTTATAACGTCACAGAGGATTCCCCTCAGTACTGGCCGACTTCGATTGTAACTCGGGTTCGACTCGAGCGACCCGAGTTACAATCGAATTCGCGAGAGTTTGGTGACGTAGGGCGATCACGTGGTCAAATTTGACCTACTAAGGAACCCGAGTCCAACCCTCTTCCAGTCGAGCGTTTGACTCGACTAAACACGTGACAAGATGGCGGCCGAAGGAAAGAAAGTGTCACTTCAGACATGTCAGACCGGTTTGCGTGTTGTTAAATAGGCCTACGTCAAACACTTCTCATTTCGGGGCGAATGCAAGACGGATTAAGTTTATACCACTGGAAACAGGTAATTGTCGAGTTCGACCAAATTTAGACCGACATTCCGGACTTAATTCGCAATGCACCCGCCACAAAGGTCACAAAATTCCTTGCTCAACTCGCAGATTCTGCCGAACACCCGAAGTGCCCATCTCAAGCACTGAGACGCACAGCCACACACAAAGCGTTTGAGCTCGTCAGATGTGGACTTTGGTCAAGAAGATAGAACATTTCATATTTAGCGCCGCCATGTGTTGTGCCTGTCATCAACTCGAGCGTGTTCGAGTGGAACTCCTACTCGTCATGCGCAGTACGGGGTATGAGTCATCACTACGTCATCACAGCCGAGTTCGCGTAGTGTTCACGCATGGTTCACGCAAGTGGTCGCACATGGCACGATCACTGATGCGTGCCGAATTTTTGAAAATTTCAAAATTCTCTCTACGACATGCCACGTTCCCCCGCACCTTTCACGCACTCCTCACGCTCGTTCCCGAAGACTTTAATCATTGGCACGCCAAAGTGTGTGCCATTGCGGGAACGAAAATCGTGCAAGTGTCAGGGTGGCGTTACTCGACCCTCGAGTTCGCAATCGAAGTCGGCCACTGAGAAACAGCTTACCTACAGTGTAGCCAAGAATTATTTGTACACTTTGAAAAAGGGCTGTGGATGTTATAATTTTTGATAAATCCTTTCAAAACTTGTATATAACATGCGTAAGCATGCCCTCTATAAACTGTATAAGAAACTTTGATATTTCATCGAAGGTACATGCTCTATTCGCCTTATCTCATTTCGCCTTTTCCCATTTCGCCTTCAAAAAGTGTACATTTCGCCTTTCCTCGATTCGCCTTCTCTCATTTCGCCTTCTCCTACTTCGCCTTATCTCATTTTGCCTTTGTCTCTATTTGCCTTTTTCTACCACGCCTTGTCCTGTTTTGCCTCTGTATCTTCTTGCCTTTTCTTAAGTGGCCTTATCTAGTTTTGCCTTTATCTTAATTTGCCTTTGTCTTTTTTCGCCTTGTCTTAGTCTGCCTTGTCTCAATTCGCATTTGTCGAAATTTGCCTTCTTCCTAATTCGCCTTCTCTCATCTTGCCTTTGTCTTTATTCGCCTTACTCTTATTTTGCCTTCTTCCTATTTTGCCTTGTTCCATCTTGCCTTAGTCTCATCTTACCTTTTCCTATTTTGCCTTCATTTCATTTTACCTTTTCTAAAAAACTGCATTCCATGACCTTAAACTAATATTCTACACCCAAACATTTGTCAAAGAGTTATTCCGTGTGAGTTTTCAACAAACATTGATGTATGATGAGAAGTAATGCAATATGTATTAGAGGGTAAAGTAGGATGTGGCAGGATGGGACGAAGGTGAATTGAGAAAAGGCCAGTAAAGACAAAGGCAGAATAAAACAAAGGCAAGATAAGCGAAGGCAAAATGAGAAAAGGCGAGATGGGAAATGGCAAAATGAGAAAAGGCAAATTGGGAAGAAGGTGAAATGGGACAAAGGCTAATCGAGAAAATGCGAAAAGAGAAAAGGCAAAATAATACAAAGGCAGAATAGAACGAAGGCGAAATATGAGAAGGCGATTTGGGATGAGGCGAGATGAGATAAAGGTGAATTGGGAGTAAGGCAAGTTAAGACAAAGGCAGAATAATACAAAGGCAAGTTAGGCGAAGGCGAATTGAGAAAAGGCGAGATATGGAATGGCAAAATGAGAAAAGGCAAAATGAGAGAAGGCGAATTGAGATAAGGCGAATAGAGCAGACACCTCATCGAACGGCCTTGGAATATTATATAATGTTGTGATTTTCCAAAACCAAAAATTATTTGTATACTTCTATGCCTCCAATGTTTTGCGGGAGTTTTCACTTTTAAAAGTTAAATTATGAATTAAAACTTTTAACTGGGTTGCAGAGAGAAATGGGAAATCAGAATGATCAAAGTTACCAATTAGGGACTGTGAGTGTTGCTACACATAGAAAAATGAGTTGAAGCATGTTACCTTACCTGATGAAGGGTCACTCACGCTATAGCAGCAGGTTGAACTTCTCAAGTGGTGAAGTGAAGGCTGGTCGGCCATTTTGTTTCGACATTGTAACGTTGTCCATCCTCGGTGTTATCACTGCCTAAAATGTGCCTTAATCCACTGAATAACTTCAGATTCTACAATAAATAAAATTATCCCACCGATATTATGCGCAAAGAACCCATTTATACGTGAAAAAGTATCAGCATTGTTCTGCACTACTTCAAGTGCGGAAGGTTACGGTCAATGTCACAGACGACCCACTCACTTGCGGCGACTGAATTATCTCGTGATTTGCGAGATGATTACTACGCATTCGGCTCGGCCTCGCCCGGCCTCCTTCGGGTACTTCGGGATTTGTCGGGAGTCCGGCTCGGCTGTATAACAATACGCGCCATCTTGAAACGGAAGTGGGTCCTCAGTTCCGGCGATTTACTAACCCATTCGTCCGCCGGATAAAATATAGTGCCCAGGTGATGGTGTCTAGAATTACACGATATACGCATATTTTTTGAAAATTCATCATTGTATATATGAATTACTTAAAACTATAGATTTATGCGTACATAAGATCAAGAAAAGTATGATATTTATGTTGCTGGATGCTGCATGTTGTCTCCCAGTGGTTTCCATGGTTTTTGTCAACTACAATGGCTGCGTCTACGCATGCGCAGTACGTATCAAGTAGTGCTCCTAACGCGGATGAATGTCTATCCAAGATGGCGGTATTATTCATACAGTAGAGATACTTTTCGGCTCGTCAGAAGTGAAACATCGAAAAAGTATCTCACAACGTAGAATGGATTACTACGCCGAGGCTCCTATATACAGTCGAGGTAGGTTACGATGGCCGCCCGAATGTAGCCGAGTACCTCCGAAGATGACGTCGATTGGTCCTTGAGCTATGTTAGGACCGGGAACCAGTCAAACTCTAACCCTTACACTTACGCAACCATTAACCCACTATTCGCTTCGTTAATTTCATTTCGCTATACTGGTTAGGAATCTATACCGGTTAGGAAAAAAATCCGCACCCCGCTCTCCCCCACATACACATGGTAGGTCAGGATATGCGACGGAAGTATGAGGCAGTACATTCTGTACGCTAACACATGAGGCCAGGCGGATAGGAACATAGGGACATGTACCAATGTTAGCAAAAAGCACGCCCTGATGGCCCTATACGCCCGTAAAAGCACCCTCACTGAAACATCACGGCGTGTTTTGGCTAAGATTGGTGCAAGTTCATCAGATAGGAAGTAGGCGTATAAGACTGTAGATCTACACATGGTAGGCCTGGATCGACCATAGAATGATAGCCAGCGTTTTTTTGCCGGCTCTCTAGCTTGCCCAATCGAAAAAAAAATTTGCGCTTTTCATCTTTCATTGGCGATAAAAAAAATGAAAAACAGACGTTCACCATGTGTTATATCTGACGATCCTTGCTTTAGGAGGGCGGTCATTTTCTACCCTTCTGGGCCAATGAATCAGCTCCCCACGATCAATGAGAAAGACGAAATGAGATTTATTTCGTGAAATAATAGTAAGTGCACCATATGCAATTCGTTTATGTCTTTTCATCCTCCAGTCAAGATGCCACTCCTTTATCATATAAACTTCATAAAGTGCGGGAATCTGACATCTTGTGTGTGTTGATATGGAATCATACTCAATCAACACCACTACATCCCTAGATAGAACCACGGCTTGGCTCATTTCACGTTCGCACCAAACCTGTTTGAAGACAGTCACATTTGTGACGGCATACATTTTCCGTTTGTCTCTCTGAGTTACGCTAAATGGCTGAAACTCAAAAGTGTATAGATTTCTTTTGTAGTCACATTGAATGTCCAACAAGAAGATTATGCTGCTGTAATAACCAAAGTCATTCCTTCTGTAAATGCGTTTGTAACCCAAATCTTTTACATAATCTAGCCTAAAAACGAATCCTCTGTCTCTGATCTTAAACCATTGTAGATCGGAAATCAACGTCGTGTTCCCTCGTCCTCCCTTGTTGAAATACAATACTTCGACAAAGGCGTTGTCAGCGCACGTGGTCAGTCTAAGCATCTTGAACTTTCTTCCACGATTCCTTAATCTCCTTTTGATATCCGAGTACGGAATGAATAATTCTCTTACAGAATAGCCATATAGATCGAATACAAAAGCTTTATTTTCCACAAATGTTTTTTGTCCTATTTGTATTCTTCCTCGTGTGTTTCCAAAGCCAATGACATCATTCCCAATTTCACCTGTGATGTAAATAACACCGGGCATTTTAAGGTGGCTCTTCAGCTTAAATTCGAGGCGCCACTTGTCGAAAATATATACAAAGACATTTCTTGGTGACGTCAACAGAACCTTTGAAAGATCAGCCATCATTATAACAGCTTGGCACTTTTGATGGTAGTATATATTTGAATTTGACTTTGGAAACTCTCCCGTTATTTCTATGTCCTGTTCGATGAATACGAAATTGCTATGAATTGATATATTACATTTACATCCCTTAGGGCCGTATGCACAGAGCTTCCTTGAGTGTGAGGTCGACCTTTAGCTATTGTTTGCAGGGCCGGATACAAAAGATTAAGGTCGACCTTACACTTGAGGAAGCTCTGTGCATACGGCCCTTAGGCTCCACCAACCCATCGGACCCCTGTGAAACCCGTTCAGAAGGGTCGAGATAACAGAGCTGAGATGTTGATTAGGACCAATCCTATTGTTTTCCTTCTCTGCCTAATTTATAGTAAAATGGAGAAGAGGTATGTGCACTGTCAAAATCTTTTCCAGTTGAGCTGAAAATGCTTTGTTAAATCAAAAAATACCGTTCTATTCGAACTTAAGAACCCTCGCCTGTAGGTGTAAGTTGATTAATGTGTTCATTGAACGTTGCATTGGTAAAGAGAAACGACCAAAAATTTGTGACCACCTGTGGAGTGATAAAATAGGATTTAATTTGAAGGCGCTACAACGGTAACATCAACTAACTTAAATTTCAACAGAGTTTACGCTATTTGATCTAGAAAACATTTAAAAGGTATAGGTGAAATAAAAATCCGTCAGATTTGTGATGAAGGCTTTTCACATGTACACTCATGGACATTAGTTTATCTACACCACCTGGTACTTTGAATATTTCAAATACTACTGCGCCAATTTTAACACGGTTAGTTCCACATGGAAATTTATCTTGTTAGTCGTATTTCTGCATCAAAAGTTTGGAAATTTGAAAATACTGTAATTGTGAGCTACTCTGGCAAACGCAGTCGCATGTCGCTCAGAAGGTGAGCCTCAATGAACTAAGATGACACCATGGAAGAAATAGATTGTTTCAGACTTCAAAATAGACAGACAGTATTGAAACTGACAAAAATTTGGTCTCAAGCTGCCAAGCTCAGAGCGACATGCTACTGCTTTTGCTAGAGTGGGTCACAATTATGTAATAGCTCATCAGAAAAAAAAACACTGAAAGTCAAACGTTTTATTTTGTAATATTTTTGCGATTTTTGTTGCTGATGATAGAGCGGAACCTTCTAAGGATTTTGGGCTTTGTTTCATCAAAATATGTTGAGGAGTGATTGCTGAGATATTTGAGATTATCAAAATTTTGTGAATTTGAGATCTTCGTGTTTTGTAGTAAATTTTTATGCCAATAGATAATGCTAACCTCAGAATGTGCATTTACAAACTTTTGGACCTTTTCCCTTAACTGGGCAGAAATATTGCCTTTTTTTCAAAGTACCAGTATCAAAATGTTGATATTTTGAAAAACATGCTTAACTTCTAAGCAGTTTCGGCTAAACGCCCCAAAACTTCATACTTCTTGGTTTTTTAGGTGATCTCTGTCTGCTGATATCAAAATTTTGTGAAAAATTCAAAAAATCTCATATTATCGAAATTTTGATAATCTCAAATATCTCAGCAACCATATTTTAATGATACAATGTCCATGATATTATTATTATTTTTTTTTTATTAAAACATTTTATAGCACCATATTCAAATAAATATTCGCTCTACAGTGCTTTACAATAGAATAAATGCAAACCAGCTTAAAACCAGATACATATAAATCCCTCAATGGAAATAAATGCAAACCAGTTTAAAACATTGGACTATAAGACATTTAGATTATACATTAAAATGAGTTCTAAAGAGGTGAGTCTTCAATGCACGTCGGAATTGGCCAAGTGTGGAACAAACACGCACTCCAATGGGAAGAGCATTCCAAAGACGAGGACCAACCTGACTAAATTACCTTGTTCCATATGTTTTGGTTCTCGTCTTTGGAATTTTCAGCAGACATTGGTCAGCTGACCGCAGAGTGCGTGTAAGCTGGTAGTAGCTGACCAAATCACTGAGGTAATCAGGTGCCAGGCCGTGCAATGCCTTGAAAACGCACACTAAGATCTTAAAATCGATACGGCAATGGACAGGGAGCCAGTGAAGCTGTTTCAATACAGGAGTTATATGATCAGTTCGCTTGGCACGAGACACAGTGCGCGGAGCACTGTTCTGTACGCGTTGCAACTTATTGATCAGATCACAGTTAATTCCATGTAACAGACCATTACCAAAATCAATCCTTGAGATCACAAGTGTATTAACAAGTGATTGACACGCTTCTTGAGACAAGTACTTTCTGATACGGTTTATGTTCCGGGGGTGGTAAAAACAGGTACGAGATACAAGATTCACCAGCTTTTCCATGATACTTAGAAGGTTCCACTCTATCACAACTGCAACAAAAGTCACCAAAAAAATTACATAATAACAATGTTGATGTTAGGTTTTTTTTTCTGATGAGCAATTGTCCGCGCCTCCTAGCGCTTCCTGAAAACCACGTGCTAAGCTCCTCCCATGAGGTCAGTTTCTGAGAACCATGTGTGTAAACTCCTCCCACTTTTTCTTTGCTTGGCCAATCATTGTTATCTTATGTACGTCCTGTATGTTTCTTATAATATTGTGTGAGATCGAACCTTATACCTACATGTATGCTTAGCCATACATTTTGGTGCCGTGGCCAGGATGGCAGTCGATACAATACCAATGTATAGGACCAAAGCCGTCAGAGCCGCCCATCGGGGCCAAATTGATTGGAAGAATAGAGGAACTACTGAACGCCGCAAAAATCAAGAACCTTGAGGAGAAGAGGGGTCCAAGCCAGTACAGCCGACGCAACCTCACCACTTTTATTGTGGAATTCCAGGGGCGGATCCAGGATTTTCTCGAGGGGTGGGTTCTGAAGGTAGAGGCACCAGGACTCTCTTGTGCCATCCCTTCGCCGCGTGCCTCGTCGGCGCCGAATTGAAAAATGTTGAAAATTAGAAGCTCTGAGACACGATTTCCTGGCATCTGAGGTTGAGAAAGTCTTATACAAACATTTTTTTGAACAGTGTGATCTTCCAGTTCTTACCAGCCAGCCCTATGCCACGCCTCTTAGGCCCCTTTTACACTACGTGTTTTCAACCGTGCTCGACCCGGGTCGAGGGCAGTAGGCTTCACTACTGTAGGGCAGTAGTTTTCACTACAACTATCATAGATCAGAATGCCCGCTGATACAGAATGCCCTGTGTCGGATTTCATGCCTTCACTGATCGTATTCAAGCGGACCGCTGCCAGCCGTCCCCAGTGGGTGTGTGGGTTTAGGCCTGTGTACTAATGACTTTCTTTCCTTTCAGATTTCGACTCCCTTGACCGTAGGTTCGAACCCCGCTAGTAACCATTCTTTATTTGAAATTGTTATCACTTATAAACTTTATTTACATAACATATCATCATTTAACTACTAATTTCATGTCTTCCAACAGCAACCAATACACATTTGTTTATTATTATCTTCAACCACCCTCTTTTTTGGGATTCTTTTGAAATCAATGAAATTTTTGTTGTGCGCTTCAATTTTTTGCTGTGTGTTTCAATATTCTTTCCTCTGAAAGACTTCAACGATATACATGTACATATGTTGTTCTTATTGCGAATATTCTTTTTAATTCCAAGTTTGGTTCAAAAAGGCACCCTGCCCAGAAATTACGACATTATGATATTCTAAACCAACACACTCAGGGACCTGACGCCGTGGAAGTTGTAAATCCTAACCCTAACCCCAAAGCCAAACCCTAACCACTCCTGAGTCTCAACCCTAATGCGGAAGTTGTAAATCCTAACCCTAACCCTAAGCCTAACCCTAACCACTCCTGAGTCTCAACCCTAATGCGGAAGTTGTAAATCCTAACCCCAACCCCAAGCCTAACCCTAACCACTCCTGACTGTCCACCCTAACCCTACCCTACCCTTTGGGGATCAAAACCCTCCTGTAGTGTAGGTGGGTAGTGTACATGTATAATAGGTGGGTTAATCCCTTGCGTAGATTCGAAGAGAGTAAAACAGATGCTGAGAGTGAGACAAATCCCAAACCAGCTATATCCTTGGCTTAACCAGTGCTATCTACCTTCCACTGCGTCACAGGGCCTTTATATACATGTAGTAAAGAGAAGGATTCGTCCAACGAATTTGAAGAGAGCCTGAATCAAGAGGGCCAGAATGCATTCTTGTACTTGATGAATGATTCAGCTACAAAATACATTGCTAGTCCTATTTATAGACGATTTGTAGACGATTGCGGATGGATTCTGCACAGCAGTAATAGCTCACCATTTTCAGTTTTAAACTGGTGTATTTCAAAGAACATTTGGTGGAAAAATCTTCTAAAAATCCATTCATTCGTTTTTTTAAGAAATATCAAACTAACCACTCAAAATGTTCCCAGTGTTCAGGCCTTTTCAAAATCATGCTGGACTCCCAGTCTGAGTGAACAGTCAAGTTTCTCCTTAATCACAATATTCCAAAAAAACGTCAGGCGACGAAAATAAAGATGAAGTTCTATGAAATGAGGATGTTTTATATTAAAGCATCAATACAGTTGAGGTGCAGAATAGACAAATTGTACAATGCGTGAATGGTGTGTAGGGCTACATGCATATAAAGATACTATTATATGAAAAATCCCGACGGAGATTCGATCCTGGTACCTAGAGAGCCTGAAAAGAAGAAACGAACGCATTAAACCACTACGCCATTGAGGCGAACTGGACGACCCACCTTTTTTCATGGTGAAAAAAGTGCACAATGCGCACGCCTACAATAGCCAGGAAAAAGCCACTGTCACCACAATATTATAATGTTATTCGACACGTTTCGTCATCTCTAGCTAGGGCAAAAAAATTCAGTTTTCTAAGATGAAGCGTAAAATTCGTTGCCCAGGGAGGGCAAATATATAATCAGGACTTAGTTTATTTTCATTGCCCTATCGGACAACTAATATCGGAAATTTTTAGTACAGGATGCCCGGCCGGGCATCCTATGTGTAGGGCAGTCTGATCTATTACACCGGGTCGAGTACGGCACGGTTCAACCAGGCCATAATTCTGCGTAGTGTAAAAACGGCTTTAGACATTTCGAAATAGTGCAAGCATACACAATGCAGTAGGCCTACCAGAATAATAGTAAGGCAACAGGGGAAGAGAATTTCGTCGAATCATCGATGCAACGACTGTACTTTGCGATAACTTAGCGATTGTTGGTATTTGCGAAAGCTTCGCAATGACTGCGCAAACCTTTCGCTATTATATAGTTATCGCGCCGTTTGTGAAGGATCGCAAGCTGTTATTAGTCTCCGCCACGCCACGTAGTGGCCGAGCGGAGACTCTTGTGTTAGCTAGGAAACTTTCTCGGCCACTTTCTCGGCCCAAACCAACCTCACACCAGGAGGCTTACGTGCCTATGCGTGTGTGCATTCTGCAGTGCTTCACGGGCTCCTTGCAGTGTCGTAATTTTATCACCATATAACACGAAGTTTCGACGAAACTGTCTTTCAATAAAATATTCCGGTGTCAGGATTTGTGACTACTAGTATTCTTTCATTTCCACGTCGGGTGTATGTTGTTTAATTCATCCATGCTGATGTTTACGACGATGTTTTGCGCCACGACTGCCGTATGATCCCAGCCTGACAACATGGACGACATGCTAACGAACATGACCAACATCCAACTCGGCTAGGCCTATATCCGCCATGTCCTCGGCCCATATCCCCCATTTCCCGATCGGCATTCTGTTTTTTGGTAGGCCCTAACGAAACTGTCATTCCTTTTGACATTTTGGCCACAAAAAGCAACTGTCCGAGGACATGGCGGGATGGGGATGGTGTCCGAGAATAGGACCGCCGTCACTGAAAAATCTATTCTCGGACACTTTTGGAAGTCAAATTGCGCGAGGCAGAGTGGATTAAAATACATCAAATAAACAGTTTCCGGTTCAGTTTACGTCACTTTCATCAATAAAACCTTACATTCGTTCTTTCATGTGGTATTGCGGGTCAAAATTGGCCGTGCATGTCTCTTATAGGCCTAGTGTGACATGCGACGCGTGGCGGAGACTCCAGAGTCTGCATGCAGACTCAACTGACAACTCTAGTTTTCTGGCCTTCATACAGCGTGTACAGTTAAGTTCGGTTGGTGCAGGGAGGTTCCGCATTGTAACGAATTACCAATCTCGAAACGATTTCAGCAAGCTGATGATGTTACGTCATGACTCGGTTTCTTCGTCTAAATCCGTGGTGATCCGATCTTCGGCCTTGTCAACGATGTGACAACCTCTCTAACAGCGCGCCATTGCCTTAAACAGATATTTGAAACATTAGTCCACCGCTGAAGTGTGCCAGGTATACACAATTATCAAACTTGTGCTCAGAAAAGCCCCCAAATATATTTCGCGTCAATGAAAATTAGCAATTCGCAATTCGCACATTAGGGAGTTTCCGCAACGCTTCTTCGTTAGGATTTAGGAATATGCTTTGATTATGACGTAATCACTTTGACGTATGACGTTGCGTCGTTTTCTTGACGTTGTAAATTCGTTTCGTCTTGACGAGGATGGCTGTAGGTCTTCGTAGGTACGAATAGCGAATTGGTAACTTTCACTTACAAGACATGTTTTCTTGGGCCTGTCTCAGTATAGAGGTGACAATTGGATATACCTGGCGTACTTTAGCAGTGGAGTAATTGCTTGAAATGTCAGTGTGATGTAATGAAGTGGTGTGAAATGGAGTTTGTCCGATCGTTCACATGGCCGAAAGTAGGACCACCACCGATTCTAGACGAATAAACAGTGTGATGACGTACGGCATGAACGTCCTGAAATCGTTTCGTCATTCGTACTTCGTGACTATGCAAAACCTCCCTATTAACCGTAATCCTCGTCAAGACGTAATGAATTTGCACGACGTCACGAAACAGACGCAACGTCATACGTCAAAGTAATGACGTCATAGTCGAATCATATTCGTATTTCGTTATTCGGAGACGTCGCGGAACCTCCCTTTCGCCTATGTATTGGCGATTCGAGTTCACCCTGAATTAAATCCAATACTTCCAAAATCATATGTCGCGGCATCCTATACCTTTTGAATTACCTTTAAGTCAGTAAATGTCTCTAATGGAGTAAATCGGTTCAGGTACACCCCTCCCACGACGTAAATTCAGCCGCATTTCCTCTTCACAGACAGCAGTAACATCATGATGTTAGTCTCGCACGGTTTAGCGAGACCTCCAGACCTCCCGCTAAAATCGTGCCTTTAGCGAACCGTTTGCGCACATTACGATCTCTTGCCTTAGGAGCAAAATGCCGTTCATACCCCGATCTGCGGCGCAAATCGGGGTATAATTAACGGCGGATTTGTGGGCTGGGTTGTTTACATAGTCAACACAAGTGCTCTCTCTTTAACTTGGCTAAAAGCAACAAATCATGAAAATAAAATCGGGGCACTTCTCAAAGTCATACAGTCGAACTGCAAATTCTTTTCTATATCAAATACTTCTTTTAAATTTTAAAATACGCCAAGAAATAATGATTTTGGAGAGGTAAATTTGCGACAGGAATAACGCAACGGCTGTTGAGCCATTCATTTCCATCCCCACTCTGTCTTCAGCTGGCTTGGGCCGGTGTAACGTAGTGTATTGTGTACACTACAGTGTTCATTTTACATTGGAATCTGTGTAGAAAGATCGTGAAGCCGGACCTACGGCATTTGAGCGGTTTGGTGAAAATCTATGAAGAGTTGGATTGAGTCAATGATAGGAATAGGCCTGATGAGTTCCCAGAAAACATTGGTTGCGATTAGAAATGTGATTTGAGCTGTGTGAGAAGGAAAATTCTTGCAAATTTTGAGTGGATTTTAGCAGTACGCCTACGGCCGCCATCTTGGTTAGAATTTCGGCAAATCTTGAGGCAACTTTTGGCTAATAACTCAACTTTCTGCTGATGGATTTTATTCATAAGTTGGACATGAATTCTGATGTTAGTTAGCTTTCGAATCATTACGATGATGTTTGATGATGATGCCATGGGAACTGTAGAATAGACAATTTTGAGTGATTATGCCCAGGTGATCATGTTGGCTACCACAGGGCATGCAGGGAGGGAGGCTCGAAATTCAACAGCCAGAGCGATTAAGCAGACTGGGAACTCAAGTGTGCCAAACGGCTCAACGCTCGACTGAGTTTGAAAAGATTCGCTTCATAATCGGGCAATAGAGGGCTCTGTATTTTTTCAACAAAATTCCTGGGGCAAAGATTTCCTAATGCAGGCTTGGCGCGATCGCAAAGATAGTGAGGCGTTCGTAAGACGCCACATTTGAGCGAACTGTTGCGATGAAATAGCGAATTCGCTAAATTTAGCGTTGTGCTTGCGAATTTTTGCGATGCGCGTCCTTCGTAGATACGACATTTTCCTTTGCGGGGTCTTTGCGGGTACGCTAATTTAGCGAGACTTTCATAAATCTGGCCCCAGAGGCCTTTGGAAATGACAGGCTTGAGTCTGACAAGTCACCAAAACGCCAACGGGCCCCATCACCACTTCCCCAATCGCCACCAGCGAAGAAACGCGCGACTGAGAGCAGCCAAGCAGTCTCAAAGTCGCCATCGCCATCCAAGGATACATGTACCTTGGAGCTGCAGGTGACCATGGTGACTACTGGCCAGAAGTCTCCATCACCACTGAAAAGAAAGGAGCCACCACGGGAGGAAAGTTTTACACCCATCGCATCGACGTCATCAGTGGAGGAAATACAAGAATTCCGGCCGCCTACTCCACAGCCGTCGTCATCGAATGAAGAACAGCCATGCACATTGCCTTCTCCCCTGCTTCGCCTCAGGCATTGTTTGAAGAGCCAGTTGCTGCTCCCGAACCAAAAACACCTCCCCAAGTTGCCCCTGTGGAAGAAGATGACACAGAGCCTGATGTTATGTCTAGAATCAGTTCCATGGAGCAAGTAATATTTGTTGCTTTTTTACAAACACTTAAGTATGATTGTATGTTTCCCAGATTTATCATTTTGTATGTCCGTCGTTGTCACTCTCAGCATACATCAGAGGGTACTAAGGGCACTAAGGTAGTAATTTAATTTCCAGGGCTTCCGCTAAGCAGCGCGCCAAAACACCCGTGTCACCGCAAGAAAAAATAGTCAAAACGGGCCATTCCCGCACTTGTTTTCAGTAACAAAAAGCCTCCATGGCCGCCATTTGCAATGCAGGTGTCGATCACTAGACAGTTTTGGTGAGGTGTCACTACACATTTACAGCATATCGAACACCTTCAGTGTCACTGGTGGTGTTTGTATCCCCACTGAAAAAAAAATCTCCCCAAAAAGAGCTGAAAAGGGGCCAATACTTCTCTATTCAAATGGCCAACGTTGTAGTCCTGGTATGGCTACCAGACTTTGCCAAAGTCATAAGGGACAAACACTGCGTGAGCTACTGCGAGACCCTGTCCGCAGTCACCTGTACCTCACAGAGGACAGGAATATGGACCATGCAGGTGTAAACTTGTATTAATAGATCGTGGTATGCCGGGCTGGCCTAATACATTAGTTTCGCAGAGTGTCCCTTATGTGTTCATGCATTAATATGCATATGTCCTATGATTGAGGTTTTACTAATTACCGGTACATTTTTAGCTCAGCTGACCAAAGGTCAGCGGAGCTAGTCATATGTATACTGAATGGCGTCCGTCTGTGTGTGTGTGTGTGTGTGTGTCTGTGTGTCTGTGTGTCGTCCGTTAACTGGCACGTTTCGCAACCGCAAGGCCCAGGGTCATGAAAGCCGGTGGAGTGGTAGGCCCTAGGAAGGACTCGAAATAGGACCAAAAATTTTTGCGATCTGACGTACATTCTGCTCTCCAGGGGGCATTTTCCGTAAAATGGAAAACCCCAATAACTCAGTCCACAGGCAATATATCAAACTGAAATTGATAGGGTATGAAGCTTGATTTTT
>NMRB01000456.1:58937-100752 GCA_002633025.1 Notospermus geniculatus
TACTTCCATGACCTAGTGACCTACTTAAAGACCAGTTGAGCCAAGGTAGTCATGTATGGTATCAAACTGATGGTAATGAAGTGTAGGTTTGAACTGACCTACTTCCATGACCTAGTGACCTACTTAAAGACCAGTTGGGCCATGGTAGTCATGCTTGGAATGAAGTGTAGGTTTGAACTGACCTACTTCCATGACCGAGTGACCTACTTAAAGACCAGTTGAGCCAAGATAGCCATGTTTGGTATCAAACTAAAGGTAATGAAGTGTAGGTTTAAAGTGACCTACTTCCCTGACCTAGTGACATACCTAAAGACCAGTTGAGCCAAGGTAGACATGTTTGGTATCAAACTAAAGCTAATAAAGTGTAGGTCTCAACTGACCTACGTTCATGACCTGGTGGCCTTCTCTTTGGTAGTCAATTGTCAGCTGAGCGCCAGGCCCGTGGGCCTCTTGTTCAGGATGCCTATTCACTCCTAACGTCATCTTCTGTGCACCTCATCAAGAGGCAGAAAAGTTTGGCAAAGCAACGTCAGAACTCTTACGCTTACCAACCCCTGGCATCATATCTGAATTCTGGCCTGTGATTGGTCGCCCGAAGTAGGAGGCAATGATGTCGCAAAATCGTGACTATTATTAGTAAATAAAGCACGTGGGTTGCATAGCGCGATTGTCAATGAATGAAAATGAGATTATAGTGATTAGGCCTATAGCCCTAGTTAGTAGAGCCTACCTACCTTAGAACATCACATATACATCACATTATATGTTTCGGAACGGCAAGCTGCTGACTGTCGATAGCTCATTACCATAATGCGCACCACATTGCACAGACGGCGCCACAAGTCGGTGGTTACAATCATTAAAACCAGGGTCTATTTCAGCAATACTTTGTTTTCGCCGTGGAAAGTAAGAGACTGCACATATTAATTACAACCTTCGGCATCCGGCGTCGGCAATTTCCGTGAAATCCCCAAGTTCTGGGGAATTGAGATAGTGATTCCAGGGGTTTTTAATGAGCGAGTGGTCCGAGGTTGTCTGAGCGAACAAACCACTGGGGGCGAGGTTGAGTTTTTACTTGAAAACCTGACACATTTAAAGGAAGTCAAGAGGCAGATTTGTTATTAGGCTACTTCGTCACACACACCATATTTATCATCTGTGCATTATTAGGCCTATTATTTATCATTCACACAATGCTGCGACTGCGCTCAACTTCAGAATCTAGTCTTAACAGTCGCAATCTGAGAGAATGGCAATGGGTGTGGAGTTGACCCCCTAGAAATTGATGAAATTTGGTGCAGGCGTTGATATAGATATCTTATGGAAAAGCCCAAAGTTGTAGGGTCATACTCCCACTATTCTGGCTGTAGCGCCCCCTACAAGACAATAGGCTGGGCCCAAAAACGAGGAAAATTGTGAAAATCAAGGCCAAATCGATGAATTATTATGGCAAGTTGGGACATTGTCCCAAAGTATTAATGATGGTAAATGATCTGTCAATACTTTAGGTTTTTTATAAAAATACGTACCACCTAGTAGCATTTTGGATAACCTGCTGGAACCCTTCTTTGTTTTAGATTAGGAAATGAAGAGTTGTTGCAGATTTAAGTGGAAATAAAATTTTTATCCAAGAGTACCATTTAAATTTGATAAGGAGTTGATAGAAGGATGTCCAGCGAATAAACAAAGAAGAGTTCACATAGGCATAATGCTGGATTCCCAAGATATTAACCCCCAAAGAAGCTTATAACTGCGATTTCACCCAAATTGACAAAAATATCCTGGTATAATCCAAAAAGATATTGGGCGAGCAAAGGTGTTTTTCTCTGCTCCTATCCCTGTACTTTACAGGGTGTTTCAAAAAAGGCCGGGGCTATTCGTACCGTGACGGTGCAAATAACGCCAAACCAGATCTTATTCGTACCGTGACGGTGTGAATAGTGCGCCGTCGGTTCTTATTCGTACCGTGACGGTGTGAATAGTGCGCCGCCGGTTCTTATTATGGTTTCCGATCTCAAGATCGGAAACCATATTGTGTTTGGTCATGGTGTCTGTCTGTCTGTCTGTCTGTCTGTCTGTGTGTGTATCTGTCTGTTCAGTCTGTCACACCTGTAACTTTGTTCCTGCAAGAGCTACAGACCTGGAAATGTGACCTACCCCCAGGTTTCATGACCTGAGCTACAAGATAGAATGAAAATTTCCAGTCTCCGATACCTGGTTCATGGTGAAATTGATATATCAAAAGTTGAGATTTTGTCTGTCACACTTCTGTTTCTTGAATAACTTGTCTCCGACGCCAGGTAGAGCACTAGTAACAAGTTCCTCCCCTATGTTTATGGCCCTTGGCAAGATACTGGCATCAACAAATTTATTCTCCAGTGTCAGCATCATAATGATATTGATATATCAAATTTGATATTTTGACAAATCGGGAGATCTGCCACAGTAAGCGACTTGAAACTGGTATCACAACATCATTGCTCATCCACGGATGTTATTGCAACTGAAATTTTCAGTTTGCACCTGCTCGGTCGCATGATATTTGCTGATATCGTCGTGAGATTTGATATTCAAATTTGATAACATGACATAAGTCAGAATCTGGTGATGGTAGAAACCTAAAACCTTCACCTACACCTAGGTTATCAAGGATGAGCTTTCAGATTACGCAATGACCTTGAAGATCAGAGGTCAAGGTCAAGGTCAAACAGTTCTAAAGTGCAAATCTGCTCAGAATTTCAGGAGAAAACTAATTTGAAGCCTGAATTATCCATCTCCTATAAGTTACGCAATACTTCTCAAGGTCAGAGGTCAAGGTCACAGCCAACTGTCACAGATAACATGATATAACTCAGAACCTGGTAATGGTGGAAGCCTAAAACCTTCACCTGCACCATGGTTATCAAGGATGACCTTTCGAATTACGCAATGACCTTTACGGTCAGAGGTCAAGGTCACAGTCAAACAGTTCTAAAATGCAAAGCTAATCAGAATTTCAGGGGAAAACTAATTAGAAGCCAGCATTAACCATACCCTGTAGGTTCAATCAGATCCCTGTTCCAGTTACGCAATACTTCTCAAGGTCACAGGTCAAGGTCACAGTTACTTAGCTCTAGAGTAGTAAACTTCTCATCGGAAACCATTGACATCGCTCCGATGTCCTTTTCTTGTTCGTACCGTGACGGTGTGAATAGTGCAGGAATGGCTCTTATTTACACCGTCACGGTGGGAATAGTGCGTGGAGGAATGATTATTCGTACCGTGACGGTGATGTATAATTTCTGCACCGTAACTCGGACAGTGAATGTGGGCAGCAGATCTAAAATGATATTTTAGCCTGGGCAATTTTTTTCCTTTGACGGGGTCCAGTGAGTGTGACCCCATCTTTCACAATCACAGTATGAAATGTTGGCCTCTGCTGTCTGATGATGAAATATTTTTCATAGGCCTAGGCTAGGCCTAATAGGCCCAGCCCCTAACTTTAAAAAAAAGACATTGGCTCAAGAATTACGCAGTTCCCCGTTTTCCGACAGTCACACGGATCGATATCACGATATCGACAAAAAGACGAAAAGAAGAAAAAAGGAGGTGAAAGAAGAACTAAAAGAAAAAAATAAAGAACTGTCATGACCGGGCTCGAACCCGCGGCCTTCAGTTTGATAACCACCCACGCAAACCACTCGGCCACTGCGGCTCATGCTGCGAACAGCGGGGAATCATTAGATACTTTAGTAGGCCTACCTTGCCCAAAAGCATTGATTATAAAACTTTTTTTTCTGGTAGTGATTATAAATTAACGTTTTCATCAAGTACATGTATATTGAAAAAAAATCCGCCATTGTGCGAGATGATACCGGTAACTTCATCTGGCATGCCGTGAATGAAGCTCTCTGATTGGCTGTTTACGACGGTGTGAATAAGATCTGCTTTGGCGTTATTTGCACCGTGACGGTACGAAAAGCCAGTGCGTTCAAAAAAAGGTAATCCAAATTTAAGAGGTTAATACGACCAAACTACATACCTTTCCGCAAGGATCATGGTATCATCTTAAAGTAGAGATTATGAGCGTTAAAATGACACCAAGGATTCTTGTCCAGGTAGTCCGGCAGAAGTAGGGTTGGACCCGGAAATGTCTTATATAATTTTTTTTCTGATGGATTTGAGTAGCCCTGGGGGTCAGTTTTAAGATTTCACCGAGTGGACTCCGGTCACCCTTGAGCATTTTGAGAATTCCAAGATGGCGTCCAAGATGGCCATCGTTACATGAAATCAATCATAACTTCCATCATATTTACCACAGGCTGATAATTTTAGTGTCTAGGCATAGGTTTTGGAGGTCAAGGAATCCAATAAAACTATTTTCAATGTCGGTAATATATTACGTAACTGTTAATCCAAGATGGCTGCCGTTATGTGAATTTTATTCAAAATTTCTTTCATATTCACCATACAAAGACTATTTTGGTGACTAGACATAGGTTTTGGGGTTCCAGCCATCCATTAAAGCTGAACTGCATGCATAAAAGGAGGGCCTCTCACGTTTAAAAAAAAACGCCCGCGCCACAGCGCGGGCAGTACCCGAAATAACCTGGAACATCCGCCATGTTTTAGTGGGACTCCAAACATGATAGAGTACCCAAGCATGTAGGTGGCAGCACCTTATTTGCGTCCTGACCATCAACAAGTGGAAGTCACGCTGTATGTACATGTGCATGTAGGCCTACATACCAGAAGCCCATGTAGGCCATCGGTATGTACAGACTATACAGACAGTACACGCTCATCGCATGAAATGGCGGAAGAGCTAAAATAAAACAAATATTTGAGAAGCTTGTTATATGTCTACGCCTGACAGACTATGATACACTAAAACATTAGCCTACAGCATTCACTTGCCAGATGTTTCACCTATCGTGCCACGCCTATCCATACTAGGCTTTCGGAACATGCACACACTGAGCTAAGGGACGAACAAAAACACCCTAATTTAGGCCTAGCAAATATGCCATGAGAACCGAGGCCGAAATGAAAAAGGACGGAAAACAGTAATATGAAGGAATGCTCACCTGATACACATCCTGATAGTCAAAAGTCGCCAACAGCGGAACATTTTGTCCACAAAAGTATTCCTCGTCACCAAATGTTGACGTGTCATGGCCCTATTGTGCCTTTCCTGTAGCCTCGGTCATATGATCAATACTCGATGAACGGACAATAGGCCTACATCGGCATTCACCCCATTGTGAAACCTGGAGACGACTCCAATACGCAATTATTTCGCCGAGAAAAAGGACTCGAATAAACACAGCGGACCGCTGGTCTAGTGGAAAACGCACCGGTCTTCCAAGCCGAAACTTGGAGGTTCGAATCCGGACCTGGGCTATTCCTTTTTCATTTGAATACTTTTTCAGTTCGGTATTTCGCTTTTCTGACATGTAGACCCACAAGTACATGCACTCACAGCGTTGATCACTTGTTGATGGTCAGGCCGCAAATAAGGTGCTGCCACCTACATGCTTCGGTACTGTATCATGTTTGGAGTCCCACTAAAACATGGCAGATGTCCCATGTTATTTCAGGTACTGCCCGCGCTGTGGCGCAGGCGTTTTTTAAAAACGTGCGAGGCCCTGGTTTTATGCATGCAGTTCAGCTTTAAGACCATTTCCCATGTCATAATACACCTCTGACAATCAAAGATGGCGTTCAAGATGGTCGCCATTCATGAAACCGGTCATAACTTCCTTCATATTCACTATACAATGAATATTTTCCTCTCTAGACATAGGTTTTGGAGTTCATGGGATCCATTAAGACTACTTACCTTGTCAGAATACACCTCCGACAGTTAAAGATGGCGTCCAAGATGGCGCCATTACATGCAACTGGTCGCAACTTCCATATCATAAAGTTTGTCCCAGTTTGTTTCATGTGCCAGCGGCTAAAAATAGCACACGATGACGCGGCGTTAGCTTGAGGTGGGCCGTTCCATTAGCTTGAGGGGGTGTGCGGTAGTAGGCCTAGAAGAAGCAAATGGGTCTGAGTATCCAGGTTCAGAAGTTTGGATTTTAGGGGAAGATTAGAATGGACAAAATCCTTCAATTAGGCCACGCGACACAAAAGTTATATTGAACTGGCAGTACAAAGCGTTTGATGAATACCTGTCATACCTGAACACGAGGCTACCACTTGGGTGGTGGGCTTGGTATTTGTGACCGTTGACACGATATTGAATAGGCCAATCAGATGATGGTCTTTGAAAGGTCATAGGGTAAATATTAAATATTCAAGAACTGCTTCTGATGGTTGGACAGCGTGCTCCAGGCCGGCGTAAAGGCGGGAATTCCCAAGGAAACCCCCTGTTTTTTAGCAAAAATCGACCACTTTGGAATCAAAATGACACATCAATCCACTGATTTGATCGTTCTCTGATAATGAAATGAGAATTATTACATTGTCATCTTACGTTATTGACTTTTGATGGTGTACTTTCTCAGCCCGTGCAGACATAGACAGCGGATTTTAATCGTGACTTTCGGTTTCTTTCATTGAAACTACATTGCGTTATATCTCTCCGCTAGATGGCGAAGCTGTACGATCTCGTAAATGAAACAAACTTTCTGATATGTTCATATTGAACATAGGGTGATAATTTTGGTGTCTAGACATAGGTTCTGTGGGGCAAGGAATCCATTGAATTTGAAACCAAATAGAAGGTTGATTAGTCATTGTTCAATTCACATGTTGTAACATAGTGTAGTGTAATCAATTCTATTTACCTGTTTCTAACTCTTCCCTATATGGTCATGAGAAATGTTCCTTTCATTCTAATTTGTAGACAATACTAATTCTTTGAACACAGTTATTTCATGGAAACTAATTTGCTTTTTTCTGGCAGTAGCCTGTACCACAACACGCATATTGTGCAGTTCAGTTTAGTACTAGTGCAGCTGCAAGCACGAGTACCGCATGGGGTGGCACACTTGCGCGTCAACATTTGATGAGACGCATGATATACTCGGGAGCGAGTTCTGTATTCTCCGGGAGGTATGTTGGCTTGAGCGTTTTTAGCTTTGGGTCCTTTGTCCAGCCAAACATTCTGGATCAATTTCTGGTGGATGATTTTCTTCCAATGAACGCCACACAGTGTCTTGGTAATGGGCCCTTTTAACATTCTCCACAAACGCCTCATTGGTTGGAGGAAGACTGCAAACTTTGGGAGGTGTTGACGATCTCTTTCGTGTTCCCGATGCTGGTTCTCACATCTAGGTTTGTGGATGCCCCAATAGAGTATGTTATAGCACAAGCCGCTGCATTTATGTGTCAGCTTGTTATAGACAAAGCTCAACTAATTCAATGTCAGAAACACGATAGAAGGTATGGGTATCAAGAACAGGAAAGACGTCCTCATCACCTCCCAAACTTTGCAGTTTTCCTCCAACCAATGAGGCATTTGTGGAGACTGTTAAAGGGCACATCACCAAGGCATTGTGTGGCGTTTCTTGGAGGAAAACAATCCACCAGAAATGGATCCAGAATGCTCTGGTTGGACAAAATGACCCGAAGTTAAAAACGCTTAAGCCAACATATCTCCCAGATAACACAGAACTCGCTCCCGAGTATATCATGCGTCCTATCAAATGTGGACGTGCAAGTGTGGCACCCCATACGGTACTCGTTCTTGCAGCTGCACAATATTTAGTGCTTGTTATGGTACAGGCTGCTGCCAGAAAAAAAGCAAAGTTTCCATGAATTAACTGTGTTCGAAGAATTTACTGTGTTCAAAGAACTAGTATTGTCACAATTAGAATGAAAGGAACATTAATCATGACCATATAGGGAATGTATTTAGAAACAGGTAAGTAGAATTGATTACACTACACTATGTTACAACAGGTGAATTGAATAACGACTCACAACCTCCCATTTGGTTTCAATTGATTCCTTGACCCCCAGAACATATGTCTAGACACCAAAATTTTCAGCCTATGTTCAATATGAAAGAAGTTATGACCATTTTCATTTAATGGCGGCCATCTTGGACCCCATATTCTCAGGGGTTTGTGTGCGGTGACGAAGGGAGCGAGCACTAAGACCTCCTGATGTTCTCAGGACAATTTTGTCCGAAAATCAACAGGTTCGTGTAGGAATTGATTTAAATTGAACACGCTGGACTGGTACCGTCTTCAGTGGAGAGTTTACGCTATTTGACCTATTTTATCCCGCCTGGTATGTGATGAAGGCTTTTACATGTATTTAAATTTGAGCATCCTCGCTCGAAAACGAAGGAATTTGTCGCCATATCTTCATTTTTCACAAAACGCCTCCTGGTTGCCAAATGGACAGTCAGATTTGGCAAAAATCGATGGGTTTGTGAAAGATACTGTATACTGTACACATACTGTATCCGATGTGTTTAGTAGCCGCGGCAAGGAAGATCGTCGTGCCTAGATTTTCTAAACTATACACGTTCCCGGCCACCAAGCAGAACGCATAGGCGTAACAAATGTGTTTGAAGCCTTAAGCCGGTGACAGACTAGCGCGACGCGGCGCGGAGCTAAGCGTTTTCTTTTGTGTTTTCAGGCACCACTGACCACCATGTGCAGTGGAGCGCAAAAACACAAAAGAAAACGCGTCGCGTATGCACTAGTCTGTCACCGCCTTAACTTTACATAACCACATTGGTCAGACGTTCCATATCGTTTTTCTCATAAATGAAACAATTTTCTCTTCAATTCTCCATGCCCATGTAGTCGTCGAACAGTGACCTTGTCGGATTGCGTATCATTCACTACTACGGGCCCTTTTGTTAGGTTGCATTTTATAACGTGCCGCGAACGTGTGTATTCAGAAAATCTAGGCACGACGATCTTTCCGGCCGCGGCCACTAAACACATCGGATACAGTATACACCTTTCCAACAAAAATAAGAAAAAATTGATTTAATTTGAATGTGCCAGTGCGGTAACGTCATTTTCACAAAACGCCCCTTGGTCGCCAGATGGAAAAGCTCGATTTATTCGGCCGAAATTCGATAGATTCGTGAAGGACCCGCATATACACGTTTAAACCAAAATCAGAAAAATTGGATTTAATTTGAACGTGCTAGAGCGGTAACGTCTTCAATGGACGGAGAGACAGACAGACACCCTTGCCGTGATACACATGATTGCTTGAACTGTACCACTTTAGAGGATTGGAATGGTTCACTTATATCCAGAGGGGTGCAAGGTGTAATTAGGTCAGCGGCTCAGATCAACCAGATGATGTAAGATGATTCGAAGTGGGAAGTGTACCGTACTTCTGCGACAAATTTGCTCAAGGGCCGTTTTGACGGGCGTTTTTGTCGCGGCGATTTTAACACTGTTGACGATATCGCATCAAAAACGCCCGTCAAAACGCCAACAGCGGGTGGCATCGCCAGCGAGAGAAAAAAGCCATGGTAAAACTCGTCGGCAGGAAATCGCTATAACTCTTCGGCAATGAAATCACTAGTGAAACCATCAATCGCAGCGAGATGCGATATCGCACTTCAAATCACCAGTGAAAATGATGGAAAAGCCACGAGCGATGCCTATCGCTGCAGCGACAAAAAAGCCATGTATTCACATGGCAATTTTGTCGCAAGGGATGACGAATCCCCCGTGAAAATCGTGTCGCTACTCATGGCGATAAACCAGCTAGTGAAAACGGATAAAACCCCCCGTCAAAACGGGCCTTAAAGGCCAACTTGACGGGCGTTTTTATCGCGGCGATTTTAACGATGTTGGCGATATCGCATCCAAAACGCCAACAGCGGGTGACATCGCCAGCGAGAGAAACAAGTCGCCCATGGGCAATGCGCTCACCTGACATATGCAGTTGATTGATGAAGCACTTCAAGTTATGGAGCAGAATGTAGCCTATACCATCCAAGAATCAAGACGGCCACCTGGCGGGCATATTGGAAGTTGGAGCACAACCAAAATTGACACGATGCACGATCTGGCAATAATCACTATGCATGGAAAATATGAAGCTGATTGACCAAGCCGTTCTCAAGTTATGGAGCAGAGCACTAGACGCAAGGACCCTGAACACCGCGGAGCGGCAAATGCGCGAAGCGCGACAAAACACGGAGGCGGGTCACATCGATTCATACCACCTTAGAGACAAAATCTGACCGCCTGACCAAAAACTGCTGAAATGGTCGTTCTAAGCGGTTTGAAGGCGGGATTTCTTTATGGAGGCCTGCGGAAGGTTATTCAACGCTGTTCAAGTCGGGTGGGTATTTCAAAGCAATTGTGAAATATGATTCACAGGCGAAAAATAACCCAAAAAATTTGCCGTATACGCCATCAAATTGAGAACTATATATTCATCAGCTCGCCGAAGGGCTTCCGAAGTGTGCCGAAGAACGCTCGGAACCTGTCACTGTTTCCAACGCATAAAGGCCCGTTTACACATGCAACTTTTCATATGCAACTTCGTTACCTACTTTCCGCCAAATCTATTCCTTACAAGCCGATTAAAGCGAATCGATGGCGGATTTTGTTTACATTTGTCTGGTGTTTGTAAACACAAAATTCAGCCAATCAGAATGCACGAAACTTTCTTTGTTGACATTCTGGAGAAGTTTGTTTACATTTTTTCCCGAAAATTCGTCCCCTTTCAAATTCTATTTCTGAATCAAATTTTTTCGATATCGATTCGCTTTGTGAATTAGGCCATCGCAGCATTTGTATTACTAAATATTCCCTGCTGTCGGTGGAGTCCGGTAGCCCAGTCACAGTGGTCCTTAACCGGAAGAAAGTGCAAAAAAATTTTACTCAAATAAAACCTACGTCAGAATATTCCTAAGACAACGTAGTTTCATTTGCTGAAGGAACGAAAAAAATCTGTTGGGAAAATTTTGAGAAAATCCACTTTTTCGAAATGGCGGCCATTTTGGATGCTGGAAATTTGAGAAAAAGTGCTGCAGTTGTCAATATTCATTCTGAACTGGCGGATTTCCTCAGGGAATGATAGTAGTGGCCATCCTACATCAATATACAATGCAAAGCACCCAATTTGGTGNCAAGCTAGTTATGTATGGTATCAAACTGATGGTAATGACGTGTAGGTTTGAATTGACCTACTTCCATGACCTAGTGACCTACTTAAAGACCAGTTGGGCCATGGAAGTCATGCTTGGTATCAAACTAAAGGTAATGAAGTGTAGGTTTCAACTGACCTACTTCCATGACCTAGTGACCTACTTAAAGACCAGTTGAGCCAAGGTAGTCATGTATGGTATCAAACTGATGGTAATGAAGTGTTGAACTGACCTACTTCCATGACCTAGTGACCTACTTAAAGACCAGTTGGGCCATGGTAGTCATGCTTGGAATGAAGTGTAGGTTTGAACTGAATGAAGTGTAGGTTTGAACTGACCTACTTCCATGACCGAGTGACCTACTTAAAGACCAGTTGAGCCAAGATAGCCATGTTTGGTATCAAACTAAAGGTAATGAAGTGTAGGTTTAAAGTGACCTACTTCCCTGACCTAGTGACATACCTAAAGACCAGTTGAGCCAAGGTAGACATGTTTGGTATCAAACTAAAGCTAATAAAGTGTAGGTCTCAACTGACCTACGTTCATGACCTGGTGACCTTCTCTTTGGTAGTCAATTGTCAGCTGAGCGCCAGGCCCGTGGGCCTCTTGTTTCTTTCACGTACGTTTTCTGTGCTTGTCCCACTATTATTTTTTTTCTTTTCCCTGCCCAAAACCGCAGCAACTCCACTCTCGCTGCATGATCTCACACCACAAAACGTCACTTCGCGAACCTTGTCGCCATCAGGCTGGTATATGGCTAAACACGTAGACACCTCTCCTAACACTCGACAGCTATAGTAAAGCTGTCGGGTGTGAGGAGAGGTCCACATTGCCCACTTCCAACATGATCCCCAACCAACACTGGTCCACCGCCCCCTGTACCCATCATTCTGGGTCCAAGATGGTCACCAGTTAGCCATATTGGAAGTTGGAGCGCCCCTAAAACTGACATGCTGCACCATTTGACCCATATAACTACGCCTCTAAAACATGAAGCTGACTGACCAAACGGTTCTCAAGTGTGGAGACGTGTCGTTTGTGAAATCCAATATGGCCACCAGGGGGGCCATATTAGAAACTGGAGCAGACCTAAAATTCACATGACGCGCGCTCTCGCCCATATCATCACTAGGCCTCTAAAAACTATATGAAGCTGATTGACCAAACGGTTCTCATGATGGAGCAGAATGCGAAATCTTGAGTCTTGCATGGGACCATCTCTCCTGACGCACCTAGGAATGGAGCCCGGGAACACAGACAGTGGATCAGGTGAACAAGGGACTGGTTCTCAGTTCTCAGTACGCCTAGGACTATGTGTAGTTTGTTGACCGTCTCTCCTGCTGAGACTGAGAGTTCAACATTCACTTCACTTCGTTGAGGAAGGATAAGCCACTCCAGATTCTGTTTGCATAGGGATAGGCCTGCACCTCACCTTTATCATGTTTATCCGTAAAAGTATAGTTGATAGCTATAGGTCTAACATGCCTCAGTAGCTAGGCCTGGGCCTAAAATAGACAAAAGATGAACAACTCTGACAAGTGAGTTGATGAGAAGATGAGATAAAACATTGTGAACATGGTGAGCTGTGCAGAAAGGCTGTTCTTGCTTTTACTTGTCAGCACAAGCACACAGGAAGTAGTTTGACATCATCCAGAGACAGCATATGGTGACATCATCAAGTGAGAAATTCAAATACCCCTGTTTTACATTTCTGCAGATTGCGCCCCCTGGTAGACAAAAATGGAAAAAAATTACCCCCACTGGAGGTGAAGAATTAATTAAGCAGCCTAACCTAGCAAATGAAGTTTGATGTATTTTCTCTGGGCTGAGATATTTTGGGATTTTTCATTTTTCGGAAAATGGCCCTTGGAGGGCAAAATGTAGGTCAAATCGAAAAAAAAAGGTTCTGTTTCGGGCCATCCCTAGGGCCTACAGCTCAACCAACTTTCATGACCCTGGGCCTTGCAGTTGCGAAATGTGCCAGTTCAACACACACACAGGCGCATACCTGTATAACTATACATGTGCGGACTTTACTTTTTCAACCTCACCGGCATGCGATGACCATTTGCATTTACATAGCAAAAATCTATGTACACTCTTGTAGGAAAGTAAAGGGACAGCAAGTTTTCCTAAGTATCTCAAAAACAATTGGAGCTACGGCAATGGTATTTGCACCCAGTCTGTAGTAACATGTTGGGCATAGAACCATGGTGTTTTGCCAAAAATCAATTTTAATTAATTAAGAGAATAATGACATTTTGTGAAATGAAGTTTTTCACAATTTTTGAAGAATCGTCAGATTTCAAATTTTCTTTCTTCATTACATTCAACCTGCCTGACAGACCAACATCTGCAACTTTTCCCTTTTAAAATATCAGGAGAAAATGCCTCTTTTCGCATTTTGCAGCAAAATAAATTCCATTCATACAGTTAAGCAGACAACACCTCTGGGACAGCCCCTCTTACCAGGGAATATTGGCGTCATAACAAACAGTGATCAACAAAACCTGTGATCGCCCAAGACTCTATTTATATTGACATTTACCTTGTTTACACTACATAAAAGTCCGGGCTCAGCCCGGGCTTTTTGCGTTCACACCTATGAATCGCCGTGCCTAAATAAAGCCCGTGCTTTTAAAACCCATACATACCGCATACATGCTCAAAAAGCCCGGGCTTCGAAAAGTCCGGGCTTTTCCGGACAGGTGTAACCACGGCTAGTGTGACCTCCTTTTACAATAAAAGCCAATTCATGGTATTGATGAGGATACGCACTGAAAATACATGAGTTGAAATCAGTGTCACTTCTCATTTGGTGCACAACGTGAGAAACTGAACTGGAATATCCCCAGGCCTAGACTTCGGACTATAAAATCCGTAAAGAGTGTCTGTCCGAGAGGTGTTTCTACATGACTGTGTGAGTGGGATTTATTTTTGCTAAAAAATGCCAAAAGAGGCATTTTCTCTTGAGATTTTAAAAAGGAAATTTGCAGATGTTGGTCAGTCAGGCAAGTTGAATATAATGAAGAAAGAAAATTTGAAATCGGACGATTTTTCAAAAAAATGTCAAAAAAGTGATGCTATAAAATGTCATTTTTCTCTTAATTGGTCAAAATTGATTTTTGGCAAAACACCATGGTTCTATGCCCAACATGTTGCTACAGATTGGGTGCAAATACCATTGCTGTAGCTCCAATGGTTTTTGAGATATTTAGGAAAACTTGCTGTCCTTTTAGTTTCCTACAAGAGTACATAGCATGTACTTTAACCCATTGAATGCCTGCTATACTTTGGTCCTCACAAGAACAGTATTCTCAGAGAAATACACATGTACTGGTCCACCCCCACTGTAGAATGGTAAAATTTCAAGTTTGTGCCATTATAATACACACCGACTCTCGAGGACCATGTTTAAACGCTAAAACATGCAAATGTACGTGTCCCTGCGTCTTTCTACGGGTCGACTTCCGAGGACCGGTGTATAAGTCCTCGGAAGTAAAAATGGTCCTCTGAAATCAGGTGTGTTTTCCCGTTTAGGTCCTCACAGATAGAGTGAAACACAGACACACACACAGACAGACATTTTGAGCCATTTTTGAGTCAAATGAATAGCTCAGCTGGTCAGCTGAGCTAAAAAGCCATGGTAAAACTCGCCGGCGGGAAATCCCTATAACGCTTCGGCGATAAAATCTCTGGTGAAAACACACAGTCGCAGCGAGATGCGATATCGCTCTTCAGATCGCCAGTGAAAATGACCGAAAAGCCACGAGCTTTGCCTATCGCTGTAGCGGCAAAAAGCCGTGTCTTCACATGGCTATTTTGTCGCTAGGGATGAAGAATCGCCCGCGAAAATTGAACACGGCGGTAAACCAGCTAGTGAAAACAGTCGATGGACCTCGGAGCGATATCCATTTTTACTGAGCGTTAAGGGCCGGTTTGACGGGCGTTTTTATAGCGGCGATTTTAACGCTGTTGGCGATATCGCATCCAAAACGCCCGTGAAAACGCCAAAAACGCCAACAGCGGGTGACATCGCCAACGAGAGAAAAAAGCCATGGTAAAACTCGATCAACAGTCGATCGACCTACGGAGCGATATCCGTTTTTGCTGAGCGTTAAAAAAGTGGCGATTATCGCGGCGATAAAAACGCCCGTCAAACCGGCCCTTTAAGGGCCATTTTGACGGGCGTTTTTATCGCGGCGATAATTGCCACGTTTTTATCGCTCAGTCAAAACGGATGTCACTCCGTAGGAGCATTATCCGTTTTCACTACCTGGGTTATAGCCGCGAGTAGCGATACGATTTTCACGGGTGATTCGTCATCCCTTGCGACAAAATAGCCATGTGAAAACATGCCTTTTTGCCGCTACAGCGATAGGCATCGCTTATGGCGTTTTGGTCATTTTCACTGGCGATTTGACAAGCGATATAGATCTCGCTGAGATTGATGTTTTCACCAGAGATTTCATCGCCGAAGCGTTATAGCGATTTCCCGCCGGCGAGTTTTACCATGGATCTTTTCTCTCGCTGGCGATGTCACCCGCTGTTGGCGTTTTTGGCGTTTTGACGGGCGTTTTGGATGCCGACAGCGTTAAAATCGCCGCGATAAAAACGCCCGTCAAAACGGCCATTTAAAAACGTGGCGATAAAAACGCCCGTCAAAACGGCCCTTTATGGCAATCAGTAGGACGATGTCGGCGCCTGAATTTGAGAGCTCGTCGGACGGCGACGCTCGTCGATGTCAGGCTTGACATATATCGATATACCAGTGGAGAACCCGCATGACTGTCGATGGCGCAGTCAGTATAAGAGCCGAATGACGTACTGACGTCACTTTTTTCGCTGTTGACGACACGTCGTCAAAGCATGTGTACCTTTTCTACACAATTTTCCGTCGAAATTGCCCCAAAAGACGTTGTCAGTATTGGCATCCTGTGGCATTTCTGACGAAACAAAGCAGTGATATATGGAGAACTTTGAACATGAAACAGGACAGTGTAATTTAATCAAAATTGAACCATGGAGAGTGGTTTATTTTGGGGCAAGAAGTCAATGGAAATACTGTTAGAAAACAGGACTTCCGGGTCTTACAGTGACAGCGCCACGTCGTGGCGTAGTTCTGCGGGTTCCTCATTAGACTGCATCAGGTAAAGAAATCATGGTCAGGGCCCATATTCATGTGGCTAACAATCAGGACACTTGTTAGCCAACCTTGTTCTTAGTGTGGCAACACGCCAATTAAATCAACCACTGTGTATTTTGTGGTTGGAAAGTATTAGGAGCGAGGATGGTCACAAATAGTCCAGCCATTCCATCAATTACGATTTAGCCACTACTCGCAGGAACTCTGCTGTTGAACAAAAATAACGAATCTAAAACAGAGAATGTAAGGGTACAGAAAGACTGTGGGGCTGTATTTAGATACGTTCAGATTTATTGCAAATGTTAACGACCTGTGATGAAAACGGTTATTATAAAACTAAACGCGGGAGTTAGTCCGCAAACAGGAACACCCACATCGAAACAGCTTACCACAGCGAGGTTCGTCAAGGGTTTGTGTGAGCGTAGTCGGACGGCGTAGAGATGTCACACCTCGGTATTCAGTCAAGATGTCATCAAGCAGAAACTTCTGCAACTATGAGGAGAGTGCTGTTCTTTAGCAACAAAATTTACCTTTATTGACCACAGTACCACTCCACCTCTGCTTCTTGTCTCGTTGCAATTTGCTATTTGTCTTGCAACACGGCAGTTACGTTTCAAAACACTCGGTCGATACGAAAAGAGTAGACAATTGTTGGTGTAAACGCAACGAAGACAACACTCCAGGGGTGACCTGGCGTAAGCAGCCACTCGTGTATAATCAACACATCCAGAATCGTTCACCGATAGCATGAAAATAAGTGGAATCATTGTGGCTCGATTTGTGGTGGGCCCGTCCAGCTACAGGTCCTAGCGGTAGTAAAGATTCAAATGCCGTCGAAATGAACGCAGCTACATGTACATGAAAACACCAGTGACCAGCTACGACATGAACAATATAATGTTTTGAAGCGCAATTTGCTAACATACTGATTTGTCGAAACGAAAACAGAAATCCATATTTCAGAAACGTGGCCTTGATCCCACATCCAGCTGTAGGACCAATCCCCCGACACCTTGCATTCAAACGAAAAAATACAGGTGAAAGAAGGAAGCAGACGATATCGACAAAACACGATGAAGTATTATCATCATTTGTCCACCACAATGTGAAGTGAAATACCCGACTGGATATGTAGTGATGAAAGTACGACCTCAAAATAAGACAACCACGGTATTGCTTGAAACAGTTGTTTCTCTCACCAGTGTTATTGTCCATTCTGTAACGATGATGTAAGACCTCGTTTGAGCACGAAATGGGCGGTATGTTGTGGACAGACAGGATAAAATACAGGTGTCTGCAGCATCAAAGAAATCTTAGCAATAAGCTTCAGACTCAGTGCTACATTGTTTGATTCCTTTATGATTATATGTTTCGTAATGACCACTGGCACGCCTGGTCTTACACCATTGCAATAAATCAATTCAATAAGCTCGATCACCATAAAAGGAAAATGTTTCAACTAAACAATATCATTGATAATCATAATGGCATGTAAGGCTTTTTGAATGTACCTCATATCCGGCTAATTATAATATCAATGACAATGATTATGAAGAATCGTTTTGGAGAAAACGACTATTTATTGAATGGTTGGTTATTTTTCAATCAACAGAGGGAATTTAATCAATTCTTAGTCGGGCAGGTAAAGCTCCCCTCCCACGGCCAGATAGCCCGTTAGCCTTTCGTTATTTCTGGCTCGTAACCACAAGGATTTCTTTGATTTGTTAGTTGCCGTCAATTCGTCACAATGACGTTTTTTTTTTAAATCCAAATTACTCATTTTTACAAAGAACTCAAGGTATTCACATGTACATTATACAAATGTACACAGTATCGCACAAGGCCGAGCTGAATAAATGTACTCGGCTACATACATTAAGGTATTATAATGTACAGTCCTTCAAATAAGTAAATGGACAAAGGAAAATCGAATTTTCTCAAAGACGGCCGGCGATAAATCGATGCGGTTTGCGGCATTTGATAGGACATAGTTGTGCATCATAATATCTACCACTTGGAAATTTGCCATTTTATCTAATAGTGACTTTCGTTAATTTAAAAAAGGTCGCAAAAGCAACATTTTATCCCGCATTTTTGGGGGCAATTTTTATATAGTGACTGGAAGCTTTTGTTGAGTTATGAGTGAATATCAAAGAAATTCTGCAGTGTTCAGTTGAACCTGTAACTTATTAACCCATTTGTGCAAACGGGCTTTGGCACCCAGTCTTCTATTACTGAGTTGCCCCCTCGTCACACATTATTCGCCTGACCCATATGGCCTACTGGACAACTGGAATAAGGTCATCAGCTCATTTCAATGGGCTTGCTTCATGTGCCTCTGAATAGCTCTCCCTGGTCTGTAGTTGTCATTCCACTTCCATTGGCAACGGACACCCCATTTGATTTAAAATTGCAGGCTATTCAACATGGTCATTGGGCCAATTCATAAAAACTGGATTCAAAATCGTGTCATGTCAGGGTTCAATATGTTCTAATTCAGTAGGCTTAGTGGTGAAGATCACCAGGGCCTTTCTCCAAAGTAATTCCCAAGTCGATCAACAGGGTGGAAAATTTTGAGATAAAAATGCTATTTTCCCACCAAGATATTTTCATCAGACTAACGGGGATGTGGGTTTTTCACCATGGTGATTCATCCCATCAAGAAAAAGTATGGAAAATACCGGAAACAAAAAAGTTGATTTTGGGACCTTTTATACATCAACAAAAGTCACTATTAGATAAAATTGCAAATTTCCAAATGGTACATATCATGATGCACAACTAAATGTCCTATCAAATGCCGCAAACCGCATCGATTTATCACCAGCCGTTTGTGAGAAATTACGATTTTCCACTGTCCATTTACTTATTTGAAGGACTGTACATGTACAGTCTTTGACATAAATGAGCTGTATACTTAAGGAACGATTGTACCAAGTCATTTTTAGGTATTAATTGTTGGCATTTGTATTAAAAATGGATGGAACATGTAGTTTAGATATCACTCTATATTGTGAAAGAGGAAAAATGTGACTATTACATAACTGAATAGTCAAACAAAGGAGATTTACAAAATGTCTGAAATGAAGCAGAAACACTCAAAATAATGAATCTGTATCAATTATTGATACTCCACGTTCTACAGGCACGTAACCTCATTTTGCCCAATGGATTCGACAGACGAGGAACGCAACGCGCAAAATTTTAAAATCTATTCAAGTGAATCGGGCTCGTTGACCGAATGTACGCGCACAACAACCAAGAGCCTGGTTCTTATTATCTTGCTCTTCATTTCATTTTTACACGTCAAATATGTTATCATCTTTTCATACGTTTGCTTATTATAAATAACCCTTACTATAATTTATAAAACCCCTTTCCTTTCAACCTAGTCAAGCTTTACATTCACTAATTACATACCTACTATTAGCTGTTAGGTCGAGCAACAAATTTATGGGGCTTGGACTCTTTTCATTCCTTAATTGTTGACCCGTCCTGTTTGTGCAGGATACTTCAGATCTACATTTGGGTTTCAGCTCAGTCTTTTCTAGAGTTTCATATTGTAAAGTTCCAGCCTGAAGAAGACCCCGGGGTCGAAAATTTGCAAGTATTCTGGAAGCTGACTTTCTGTATATTATTATTTTGGAATTGTGTGTCAATTTTTGTGCTCTTTCTTTCTTTGGATGACTAATTTTAATGTTTACATCCGCGACTTGGTTCTCTTTTCTCCCGAAAGCAATTATGATCATATTCAATCAAGTATCCACATAATAAAAACCGCACGATAAAAACGTGCATGCACTGCTGCTGCATCGGGAGATGGTGATGATATTCGCGCACCGAATATTTCGCCCCAAATTCGCAACACAATCGCACAGAAAACGCCTCACAGTCGCAACCAACAGCCGGAGCGAATTTCAGATTCGGACACGACGGCGAATATCCGTGCAGAATATTCGCACAGAAATCGCGACCCAAACAAATTCGCAACTGCCTATTCGCAGCGCAGATGCGAAATTATTCGCATGTAATTCGCACGTCGCGAATAGGTGCGAAATTTGGACAAGGTGCCTAGTGGTTTATATAACTAGCCATATGGAATCACACAGAGGGGCCTTACCGAACGATTACATGGCCATAAAAGATGGGGAAAATTCGGAAGCGTCCGGTCCGACCAAGCTCGGAAACGCGCCACTGCAGCGGTTTGGACAATCTTACTTGAATCACCACCTGGCTAGTTCACCGAAGGGAATGTGCTAGAGGTCTAGCCAATCAACGTACAGAATTATTGTGGTCACATGGTTTCTATATTTAGGTTCCCGCAGCAACTTCCAAAACCTCAGTTGAAAATGACGTCATCAGCCTCCTGTTCTAAATAAAGGCCCGTTCCCACATGAGCGTTTTACGCCGCGTTTTGACGCTTCGTCCATTGTTTGGAAGCAGAGCGGCGGAAAATAACAGATTTGACGCATCACGCAGCGTGAAATGCTCATGTGGAATTAAACGGGCCTTAATATGGCAACCGAACGCGCGATTTTGGTCACGTGACAGTAGATGGTGTTGTAATGAAAGCGTAGAAAGCTGGGTTACGCGGTGTCTGGATCACGGAAGAATTTCCGATTCGATTGGACATGGCGTTCAGATGATTGGGACTTTAGTTTATTTCTTTCGAGGTTTGGCTGATTGCTGGATGAAATTGCCTTTGAGTGTAGCTGTTTCTGTGATTTTATGAGCTACTCTGAGGACTGATTAGTTTTAGCTAAGCAGTGTGAATGAACAATATCAACGAGGGATAGGATTTTGCCTCATTTGACGTGCCCGGCCAGCATTCGTGACTGTCCTACTCATCATAGTGACCCACGGCAGCATTATATTCTCTGCTCCCATTCAGCTAGAGCATTCATCTATAGGCAGAGAGTTCGCTGGCAGCTGCCAGCTCTAGTATTAGTCTTGCACCTTACAGAACACAATGTACGGCCAACTGAATTCATATCTTTATGAATGGATTGGAATCCAGATTCTCTGAACAGTCCAATGGAACTCCATTGTCTAGCAAAGCTTGGCAGATGAAATATCAGAACATTTAGTTTGGGAGTGATAGCTCTCTCAGGGAACAGTACAGAATATACTGCCCCAAGCAGAGACACTGCAAAGCTTGTATTTCTTCGTTAAGGAGAAAGCGAGATGCAAAGACAAATAATTGTATATCTGCGAGAAAAGTTTAAGAACTGAATAATATTTCTCCCTTACATTGGGGTGCTCACTGAAACACGAGACAAGAATACTTGGCTTGTCGGTGTCCCCTTCGATTTGCAGTAGTCATGGTAGTTTGTGGATATGGTTACCCACAAACGCCTGCGAATGGTAGACCTGTCTGTCAACACCCAAGTCCTTCAAGCTTTTTCCAAAACTTCTTTGAGTCGGCCCCATGGAGCCCTCCATCTTCACATGCATATCTTGACGAGGTTTTTCCATTGTTGCCAAATTTTGGGATTGAGTGTTGTATTCTGCCACGGAATTCCTGATCACATTCTCAACACACTGTTTCAGACCATCCCAAGAGTCTATGATTGACTCACAGACAGGACAGCTGTATTACTCAACTTTCTCAAACACACCACGATCAGGAATTCCACGGCATATTTCATGATACCCATTTACCGCAGGTTTCGCAATAAACCCACGCAACTTCGGAATCACTGACTATTCCATCTGCAGCTTTAGTATTCACGATGCAGCCGGATGAAGCACACCGCACATTGACACAACGTCTTCTACGATGAGAGCAGAGAAATTCATTTAAACCATTAAGGATTACCATCTCATTTTCTAACTTCTTTTTGATACAGTCAATTTCGGATTATTTTTCATCAGTTTACATGGAAATTTCATGGACCTGTGCATTATGGTCTCCATTAAAAGTCCCATCCAGGTCAATACCTTTTTGCTCCATCATTTTGAACATCATCTTGTACCGTTCCAAGAAAAATATGCATTGGGACTACTTGGTCAATTGGACAAGGGTGTTTATTGACGGAACTAACTGAACTTACTACTGAATTTCTGTAACGGAACTTTTATTGCAAAACTATTTTTATACAATATTTTTGTAAATTTACAGTAAATTTGTGATGGTGCTGTAAAATGACTGCATTCCACTGTATTTAAAGAAAACAATTACAGCACTGGCTGCAATATCAAATATCAAATACATGTAACATCAATTTCATTTCAGTGATAAAACCTACAAGTAAACTTAACATTAACCCTGGATTAAAACTTCAGAACTTATTAGTTAAAGTTAAAGTTAAAGTTTGGGTTTATAGTCTGATATCAACAACGGTAGAGGTGTCATCCGACTTCACACTTTAACCCCAGTCTATCCTGAAACCTTTCAGTAGAACTCAGATGAGCTGCTCATTCAGCGTTACAATCTGAGCATTTCCGACCGGTACCCATTTATACACCTGGGTGGAGAGAGGCCAGTAAGGCAAAGAGACCTGCCCAAAGTCTCACGCCAGCAGCGGGATTCGAACCCGGGATCCTCTGACCGCTAGCCGGAGGCCCGAACCACTACACCACCGTGGATCCTTAGTGTCAAACAATTGCACCAGATGCCTAAGTTTCTTGCACCTGCCTCGACATGCCGATGTCCAGATCACACAAATATTGCAAACATATTTAAACATGTTAAAATGTCAAAACTGGACAAACATTTATATATCAAAACCTAATGCAGCAGGAAAAAAATGTCCCTCGACACACTGAGCCCCACCAATGGAATTGACAAGAGCTGCATCATCGACAAGAAGAGGATGTAAGCTACATTGCATAACATTGTTATTCTCGACGGTACAGTGCCAACCAAAAATGAGTGCATACAATGCAAAGGAAGAAATATTCCAATTTTCAAGAACATGCACGCTTGCAGCAATGTTACAGCACCATAGCTATAAATGATGATGCAACCAGATTTATAAAAGCTCTCGCCTATTTCATATTAGAAGGATAATAGTTGGAGGGATATCTTAATTTACTCAGCTAGTACAAAACTTCAGGCTTCACAATTTTTTCTGTCTTCGTTGTTTACATCCACATGTCCAAAATGTTCACTGCTCTATTTCAGATCTATTTGCATCCATTACCTAAAACATCTGACACAAGTTTGCAAAAAGGAGACGTGGAAATGTCCCTACTTTGTTTTGTGTGACAGCAATGATACAAGTTAAGGTCCATGAATCAATGGAAAGTTGATGAGCTCCTTTTTGGCAGACAAACTACATGTATCTATAGCTGTCAAAATCAATGGCTTTGGTGCATTAAACCTTGAAGTTTGATTATCTTTTGATGTGCACTTTCATACCGGTACAAATAATAAGCATGAATGTTTCAACCAACGTAAAAGGCTCGATAAGCTTTTGGATGTTTACACAAAAAGACCTTCGAGGTGAAGTGATGATTATGTGAAAGAACACACAAAAAAGGCTTGGGCCTACAGAACATCTACATGTATCACTGTCGATTTCGACAGAAGTCATTGCAACTGAAAGGGACAGAAGTAAAAACTACCAACAGTAGAAAACTGACCAAGCTGCTGCTAATAGAGCTGTTCCCTATACCTGACAGTTGTGGGCCTGAACTGCTGGCTGGAAATATTACTCGGGCTACTATTGTATTAGACACACCTCTTCGAGCATAATCCGAATGCTCATTTCCTCGGTGTACAATAGCCAGGCCAGAATAAAAAGCTTCAGTGAAATTCATTTTGACAATATTTCAGTTTATCGGCTGAGAGGAAAACTCCGGACATTATATAATGGTATTTTGTCTGTTTTTTCATGAGCCAAGGCAAGGGTGTGATGTCCTTACTGAGTTTTGCAATGTCATTGCCAAAGGCGGCAACTTTCACATCAGTGACTACATTTCTGCGTCCTGTCATTATGTTGGCTTGGCTGTCTGGCCCTACTGTCATGACTGTTGAACCGGACAGTTGGCTCAACTGTACTCACTACTGTTGCAACCAACTGTAAGGCCTATTACTGTTGCATGCAAATTAGTTTTTATTGCTTAAAACTTTCAGGCCCTAGCTGTGCAAAATCCAAGAATGCGCCTAGTAATACAATTTACTCGGTCTATAACAATGTGTCATGCCAGATTGTATTGTATTGTATTTCATTTTTCCGTCAGGGCCGACGCTATAGCATTATTGGCCCTGATAAGTACGGAGGAGGCCATCACAAGCCAGATCACTAGGCTTGTACGATTTCTGTTTTACTCTGGTCTGATGATTGTACACCAAAGTGTTTGTGTTATGATGTAACATGTAACCTACCCGCATAACACGAACTGGTATTTGACAACGTCCAATACAATTATAGTAGTCCGGTAATACTTCCAGCCAACAGTTCAAGCCCATGACTGTCAGGAATAGGGAACAACTCTATTGTGTGCAATGCTCGGTATTGAGGACCATGAATAGCGGGCACTGTGCACAGCAGAGTAAATTGGTCTCAGAGCCCGGCGTACAAAGTTTTTTAAGATCAAGTAATGCATTTTTCATGCACTTGTTTTAACATAATTGAATGTTAAAGCACAGCCTAACAACCTGACAAAATGCTCGACTCTCCGCAATAGGCTCTACACAGTGGCTCAAAACTTGACTGGGCATCCATGGTTCATGATGACCAGATTGCAAACAATTAGACCTAGAATCAAATACAAAATCATACAGTTTTATAAGGTAAATGATAAAAACATCAAAATAAGTTTCAATCATGTTGACCAGATAACACAAAATGAACACTTTTAAATCATTATGATTACCGTAATGTCAAAACTTGAAAAACTTTCGGTTCTCGAAGCCTAATGCAACTGATGTCTCGAAACAATACCAGACATGTATCTGCCATCATAGTAAAAACCAGCATGCCTTAAAGCTTTACCAGTTATACCTTTTGTCTTTTACATGTTCAAAATGTTTACTGCTCCTTTTCAGACCTACATGTACTTGCATCCATTACCCAAAATATCTGAAACTCGAAATTGAGATGTGGACATGTCACTTCTTGGTTTAGTGTGACAGCAAAGATATGTATCAATGAAAAGTTGATGAGCTCCTTTTCAGCAGACAAACTATCAGTAGCTTATAAGGCTCCAGTTCCATAGAGCTCACGGTTACACTTTTTTCGCGTTACACTTCACGTTTTCCTTTCGTTCCTCGATTCAGTGCACAATGAGACACACATTACCTGTCCTGTGGCATGCTTTCTCCGAGGAACGAAAGGAAAACGTGAAGTGTAACGCGAGAAAAGTGTGAACGTGAACTCTATGGAACTGGAGCCTAACCCAATGGCATTGCTGCATTAAACATGTGCATTGGAGTACCCGGTACCTTTTTGATATGCAATTTCGTACAAATTACAAGCATGAATGTTTCAAAACAACGTTAAAGGTTAGAAAAGCATTTGGATTTCTCCACTAAACCAAGACCTTCGAGATGAAGTGATGATTCTGTGAAAGAACACACGGTTCAATCATGTTGACCAGAGTACACAAACAAACAGTTTCAGATCAATGATTAGGTAAAAGTCAAAACCTGACAAACTTTCAGATTTCAAAACCTAATGCACCTGATATCCTATTGTAAATCAAAACATCTTGGCCCGTATGCATAAAGGTGGAATAAGTTTATTCCCGGTATAGCTTCACGTTATAACGTTAGGTTATACCTGGAATATGCTTATTTCACCTTTATGCATACGGGCCCTGAACTCTTGCAGGCAAGCACTGCATAATTGAGATTAAAGCGGACTGTTCGTGCCGAGTCAAAGATTCCACAGCACCGTTTCCGGAGCGGCCGCCGCAATGCATTTACCAGTTGTTGTTACGAATAAAACGGGACGTTTTATTATTTTTGGTTCACTTTGGACAGACGCGAGCAATCCGCTTTAAATCAAACTGGATTAGCATTCATTCCAGTCTGAAACAAAGTCCAGTCTTTAAGGACATCCAGCAATCATCGTTGGGTGAATGGAATCAAACTGGATTTAGCATTCCTGTCAGATTCAAAGTCTTGAATCGCATTAACGATTGCAATTATCTTCGCGTGTATGGGTGTCCTCATCCTTTTCCCTTTTCCTGTGCCCCATATGCAGCTAAGTCGGGAATCAGCGATGCATACACTGCGCATGCTCAGGATCCATAGAACTCCAATGTACACTCATGGAAAAAAATAAATGGACAGCAGTTTTTCTTGAATATCTCCAAACCATTGCGATGAAGGAGACTGAGCCTAACATATATGATAGCAAATTTTCCTGGCTATCTGATGACATCAAAGTCCAGAAAATCCACTGAAATCCACCTTTGATAGAAGGAATTTTGTAAAGTCATGTTTTTGGCTACTTTTTTATTTGCAGGTTTTCACTGAAAATTTTTATAGGAGTGTGTTCCTCTCATCGAGAGCTTTCATATCATATCTTAAATTTTCAATTATTTTAATTACAAATGTGGTTTTTAAACCACTTTTATCAAAATTATTCTGCACATGCCGGACACACCTTTGAAAAGGCCCTCTCCGACCTGTTATGAGCAGTGTTGTCATTTCTACTTCACAATGAATGAGCAAAACCAAGTCATGGAAGCTTGTGGTCAGACGGTCAATTTCCTACATAGGGTCAATTTTCGACACAGTCCACTTGTGATACTCCATTGGGTAACTGGTGGTTGACTATTAGTGTAAACTCCATTGATCTAAATTCAATTGGTCACTATTTGAACCCGGGTATTTGAATTGTGTGGTGAATTTTCTATCAAGTGAGTGGAGGCCTATAACCGCAGGCACACGTCAACCCACAAAAAACTATTGAATGGCCATTTATTCTGATCTACTCAACAGGACTATGACAGCAAGGGACTGTGTCAAAGGTGTGTCTGGCATGTGCCGAATAATTTCGATAAAAGTGGTTTAAAACCACCTTTCTAATTAAAATAATTGAAAATTTAAGATATGATACGAAAGCTCTCGATGAGAGGAACACACTCCTATAAAAAATTTTCAGTGAAAACCTGCAAATAAAAAAGTAGCCAAAAACATAACTTTACAAAATTCCTCCTATCAAAGGTGGATTTCAGTGGATTTTCTGGACTTTGATATCATCAGATAGCCAGGAAAATTTGCTATCACATATGTTAGGCTCATTCTCCTACATTACATTGGTTTGGAGATATTCAAGAAAAACTGCTGTCCATTTACTTTTTTCCATGAGTGTACACGCGCATGTATGGAGTTTGTTTATAAACAGCTATCCAGGCGGTGTTATACCTCTGACGTCGTTTGCCGCGATCTCTTATGATTTTATGATAGGAAAGCTTATATGGGGCGAAATTTGGCTGGAACCGGTCAATATTAACATGGTTCCACAGAAGGTGCAAACTAGCATATAGTGATGTAGTAGATTTTCAAGAAATTTGATGCTGGAGACAATTCGGGCCTTGTGCATAGCGTTGTACTACGCAGTAGTTCTAGTTGCCGCGTGGCAGCACCATCAACGAGCTACTTCAGAAGTTTCAGCCCATTTCATGAAGTCTTACTTGGTTCCAGAGAGGGCTTTTGGGGGGTGACCATCTGAAATCGGGCAAGAGTGTTCCACCACGGTTTAGGCATGCAGTAGACAAGAATTATGGGTTTATTCTCTATTATTTTCCGTTTGCAGTGGAATCACAACTTCAGTTTGTAGTCTGCTATTCTTAGCAGAAGTATATTAGGGGTTTTTGCTGCGTCTTTTTAACTTTCGGGGGGGGGGGGGTATTTGTAGTGATGGGTTTCCAAAGTTTCGTCCAACCACGAATGCGTCCTTCACCACAGTACATGTATGTCCATTCCAAACTGATGTCTTCCACCTCAGATTTACTTTCTAGATATTGTGGCTAATGGGACATTGGTGAAGGAATTTGATTTCTGGGCCGAGGGGGTGGGGCGGGCTTGTATCATGATCTTGGTAAAAGCGATCGTCTTGGGAACTTATTCTTGCATCCTTTCTGACACTTGAAACAAAATCAATAGAAAATTTATTCATGAATATGAGTATTTATTTCATTCAATCAATTTGAAAGTACATATCTAAAAATATAATTTCTTTGGTTGTGGCATTCCTGAGTGGGAAACACATTTAGACCAGAATTCTTAGTCAAGTACAGACAGTGGCAGTGGATCACACACAGTATACATGATGTGAAATTGAACCTGTCATGGGCAAACTACATGTACACAGGCAGTACTGACTAAATAATACTACGGGAGACTCGGCAGGAAATAAAAAAAATCAGCAGCTTTCTGATCCAAACTGGACAGCACGCCAACATGTTTAATGACTACATGTAGGCCACACCATTACTTGTTTTTTGGACATACTTTTCAACCTATGCAATACATATCACATTTCTCAGATCCCAGCAGGAAAATGACTTCTCTTCATCAATATAAGTACAAAATCTCTATCTATACATATATAAGCCTAAAAATTCTGATACATATCATCAACCTTTGCACGTGTCAATTAAAATGAGTACAGTTCATCAATACAAGTACCAGTACAAAATATCTATTCATAAAAAGTCTCCATTCATAAAATGAGCAGCAATCATGACCCTGTGTGACCTAAAAATACATTCGTCTACAGGAGTTGCAAAAAAATAACAGATCAAATGCGGCATGCCATATTATGCCACCATGTACACAATAGTTTGAAGAAAAAAATGGCTCCAATTCCAAGTACACATGGACAGTCAAAGAGCTCTGATTTCATAACCATACACAGATAATTGCTAATCCCTGGCAGCTAAATGCTTCTTAAGCAAATCCCTAACTTTCTCAGGTTTCCTTGCCTTTGTGGGTCACAGTGAGCCTGAAATGGGTTTAAGAGCAAAAAAATTGCCCACAAATCAAACCTGTACCATCTGTTAGAGTAAGGTCCTGCGAGTGTTTTGATGCAAAAATGAAAAAAATCCGTTGGGAATTTTTTGAGAAAATCGCATTTTTCTGAAATTCCAATGTCAGAATTTGAGAAATGAATAAAAAAGGGTTAACACGCATTTTTTAAACTTCAAAATCAGTTGCATTCATTTGCAAATGATACCAGGGAAGCTCTGATAAAGAGACAATAACACTCCCCTGTTTTTTCTTGAGAAAATAGTTTTCTTTCTTAAATTTCAATGGAATTTGAGAACTTTGGTAAAAAGGGTTACCACACATAGAACATTGTTGAAAAGGACGGGTATTCCTCAGAAGGTTGTCATGAGAACTGACCAGGAACAACCAAAGCTGTCTGTGAAAGCGTTTGAGACAATGAGTAAAATGGTAGATTCCTGTTTTTCATCGAATCTGAGATGGATGGCAGGAGGATGTCAAAAACTTTTGTGATGCGTACATGATGCTTGGGATTGGATTAACTCCCAAATTTCATATTGTCCATGCCCATTTAGTTGGCTTTTGTGAACAAACCAAGTGTAATCTTTCAAGGTTCACGGAACAAGCCTTTCAGGCGGTCCACGCCGATTTTACCAGATATTGGACCAGTATTGGACCAGGCATCTGGTGAAGGACAACACGAACAAAATCTATGGACTGAAACGCAAGCAATCAGTAAACGAGTACAACGCAAGTCATGTCTAAGATCGTTACTCGTGATGAACAAATGTAGTGTATGTCATAACTACTCAAAGCATAAAATGGTTAGATGCTGGAACAAAAATCTGTTACATCGATAGTGACTGTGCATTGAAATCAATGTGCGTTGTAATCTCGGCAATATTAGGGAGGGGGGGGGGGGTCTGGGTCTTATTAAGATTGTTTTTGGTCGATGTTTCATATTTTTCAAATTTTGGTCAATGGTCAATTGTCGATTGTCAATGTTCCTACATTAGGATAAGGAGGGGTAGGGGGTCAACCCCAATCCTAACAATGTTAGGATTGCGATGCACATTGACATCTATGCACAATTCCTTATTGTCTTTGCTTTGGTGGTCTCCCAGCACCACAATCAAAAGTGTGTTAACCCTTTTTTATCCAAGTTCTCAAATTCCATTGAAATTTAAGAAAAAAACTATTTTCTCAAAAAAACAGTGAAATTTTTATTGTCTTTATATCAGCGCTTTCCTAGTATCATATGCAAATGAATACAATTGATTTTGAAGTTTAAAAAATGCGTGTTAACACTTTTTTATCCATTTCTTGAATTCTGACATTGAAATTTCAGAAAAATGCGATTTTCTCAAAAAATTCCCAACAGATGTTTTTCCTTTTTGCATCAAAACACTCCCCACACCATACTCTAACAGATGGTACAGGTTTGATTTGTGGGCAATTTTTTTGCTCTTAAACCCATTTCAGGCTCACTGTGGGGTACCCCTAGAGACTCCAACATTTCTTTCATTTGTTTGACTGTCATGGAGTCTAAATCAAGCTGTGAAGTTTCATCATCAGCAGAAATTAATATCCTCTGCAAACAGACTCATCTTTTTCCGACGCTTTGCAAATATTTCATCTTCCCAGTAGTCAAGTCTCTTTTTAACATACTCCCTAGGTTCTCGCTTACTTTCTTTGAGCTGTGTCTGTCGCATGGTGCACTTCAGAATACTGGCACAGGCCTCATGTTTATTTGAGTGTTGTTGATGGACAGTTTTTGCAACATCGTTTAACTTCTCCATCCCTTGCCCTGATAACTTTCCCAGACCAAGATGCACATGGGTGAGTCTTGGGACATGATATATAAGACAATGCATGTATGGAGTAATATTTTCTGGATTGTAGCCCCTCCTCTTGAACTCGGATATCTTCAAAAAAGACCGAATCCACTCAATTGCCCTGTCAAAAATTCCCGCTGATTCTGCACCTGCCGCATCGGCATGATCCTGATTCACAGCTGAATACAAAGAGCTAAACTTGCGCCACACATCAACAACATGAGTCACACTTTCAGGGTGGAGTGCCTGCCCAGCCAACAGTTCATCTGGTAATTTCTCTAAGAGTTTCTTTCTCTCCCCACCCACTAAACTGGAGAAATCAAATCCTCCATCCTTCCCAGTCTTGTCTCCCACTTTCCATACCTTGAAGGAAACACCACACTTTGCCATACACTTTACTAGCTCATCGAGGTGGCAGACCCCAGACTTGGGACGGACACCCTGCTTCTCTTTATCATCTAAATCGCTCGCATCAAAAATAATGTTTGTAATCAGCCTATCGGTGACACGCAACATCAAATGTAACTCATCAACCACTACATTAATGAGGGGTATTTTGAAGAGAGGAGGGTACTTGCAGCCATTAACATTTGTGCTGCTACACAAAGCATCCTGCCTCATTCCCTCAATCGAACGTGCTATACTCGGTTCCCAATAATAGTGACATGGCTTTGTCACATCACCTCTGTCTTTAGTGTGCATTTTGCAATAGATGCAACTGTGATTTGAGTTGGCTGAGCTAAGCCCCAAAACAAGCAAAAGGAACTTATAGTCTCCCCCAATACACACTTTGAGATCAAAGTCAACATCATCAACAGAGATGCAACTGGCAGCTGAGAGAGAATTAACAGAGCCGATGACATTTTTAAACGATGTTCGATACATTTCGTAGCTTTCAGACCCCTTTACGACCGCAACTGCATGGTGGCAAGCAGAGTCCAAGCCTGCTGAATTTGTCGGCCAGATTGAGAAACTCATGAGACACATCCCTGAGATGCGAGACACATTCGTGCCATCACCACAGAATTTCACTGTGAAATGTTTCACATCAGGATGTTTCTTCAAGATGCATTTTATCGCAAACTTAATCTCATCTTCCACATCAATTTCCACTCCTTCAGGTTTACCAGGTGTCTTCTGTATATGGCACATGACATTCATATCGGTGCGCAACTGTTTGATAAGATAGGTCCTGGGCAAATCATGTGTGATGAGGGTAAGTTCATGATAAAATGCATCTGAAATGTAAAATTTATCTAACAAATATAGCACCTTTTTAGCTCACCTCTGTGAGGTGAGCTTCTCCCATGGTGTGTCGTCCGTCGTCCGTCGTCGTCGTCGTCGTCCGTCGTCGTCGTCGTCCGTCGTCGTTAACAGGGGTGGCACGTTTCTAAACCGCTTGGGTTACAGACTTGAAATTTGGTGTACAGGTACCCTATGGTAAAAACTATCTCTGGACCGAAACTTAGCGCTGCTGCTTGTACACTCTGGCCTGTAGGGGGCGCTTTGTGAAAACCTTCTTTCGGCCATATCTCCTGAACGCTGTTAGCCAGAACCACGAAACTTTTATGGTGGGTTCCTCTGATGAGACTACATCACATAAATCCCGGGTTTTTGATTTGACCTACTTTTCAAGGTCACAGAGGTCAAAGTTCAAAATTCACTGTTTGGTGGCACATTTCATTGCTATTTGACATAGAGTGTTGTGATTTGGTGTGATGATATATCTAGGCATCCTGCACGAATGCACTAAATTTCAACCCGATCGGACTTCAAATATGGCCGCCAGGAAGCCATCTTGAAAAATGGACTTTGACCCACATTTTATAAATGGGAGTAGGTAGGATGTTTTAACGTTGTCAAAATACGTATCTAGGTACCATATAAATATATGGTAAATTTCAGGCAGATTCGACGTCAAATATGGCCGCCAGGGAGCCATCTTGAAAAATGGACTTCGACCCACACCTCATAAATAGTGGTAGCTAGGATGCTTTAACCGTGCCTAAATATGTGTCTTGGTACCGTCTACTTAAATGCCAAATTACGGTTTGATTGGACTTCAACATGGCTGCCAGGCGGCCATCTTGAAAAATTGACTTTGGCCTTATCTCATCGGTAGTAAATGTTACGATGTTTCTGCACTAATCCTTCACCATTCAATGTATCACCAGGCTACTCACACTTCATACTCTGTCACAGAGGTGAGCACAATGGCCCTGGCCATTTCATTTAACTTTTCTTTTTCTTCCTGAGAAACATTTTCATCACAGCTGTACTCTATATTGTGGGGCTGACCCTTTGCATCACGCAAACGAATTTCCTCCACAACAAGTCCAAAATTTGTCATGAACCAGAGTGCACATTCAGTGCCAGACTTCAAACTCCTAAGGATTTTTCTCTGGTAAGACCTGCACACCACACACCATCAAAACCAGCTTTTGGGGGTGAAAATACATGTTCCTTGTTAACGTACATGATTTTCTCAACATACTGACTGAGAGCAGCGTTAGTTTTCCTCAAATTTTCTATCTCAAAATTTTGCTCTTCGATTTTATCACAGCATTTTCTACATTTGTTTTTCAATTCGATAACCTCTCTTCTCAGCTTCAAAGCTTCTGTTTCCAACAATTCAGCTGAATGGACTGCTTCATCCCTTTCTGAATTGACTATGTCAAGCTTGTGTTGTACATTGGAGACCTCAGCTGCCAATCGTTGGTTTGCACTTTGCAAATCAGTTACACCATGACATCACTTTTCAGAAAATTTATTGTCAAACATTTTTTGATGTTTTCAGAATGAATCCTGCCCTTTGCCATGCAAAGATTCTACGTTTTGAAGGACACTCGCGTCTCAGTCTTTCCACAATTCGACTCGAGTCAGGATTTAGCACCATTTTGTATTTAGAAAGAACATCATTCACCTTTCCCCTACAGAAAAAATCACAAGAAATACCTGACACTTTTAGACTGTCTACCCATTCTCTGCACAGAGAGAAAGGAACGCTTATTCTGAACAATACATACTCCCTCTCCTGAGTTGGGGAAAACGTGGTAGTTGCCCCAACCTGAAGGACAACCGGCTTACTATTAAGACTCATGATTACTCAGAGGGTGTAACTGAGTTGCAAAGTCAAATCAGTTCAAAATAAAACATTTACATGGACATAATTAGAAGCATTTAAATTGAACACAACAGGGTTGAATAAATAATGGAAATCACACACAGTTACACAGAGTCAGTTCCAGCACTCATCATTAATGATGGCACAGTCACACAGTATATCCGTCAATACACGCACGCACGTACACCTTTTCGACAGGAATTCTGGAGCTTTTGACTTCTTTGAGATGTCCTTCATCATCACGCGAATAATTTGCTACAGTAAATGACAGTGTCGGCTTCAGAAGCACCGGAAAAGCAAGACACTGTCCCACCCCACGTGACGAAACGAGGTAGTCCCAGCAATCTGGTAGGGGTGGATTGCTGAAATCACACTTTTCAAAAGCCGTGTATCCTTTTACAGCAGCTGGCGATCCTTTTAAATAAAATGCATGTCGAAAAACGTCCAATGGAAAAGGCACATCAATTGGCACCACTGATCCACTGCTCCTTAGTCTCCGATGAATTGCCCCGTATAGAGCACCCACAGCCTCTTCAAGACGATAACTCGATATCTGAGGATTTTGATACGATAGAACGAGATCGGCCGTCAAATTCTCTTCTGGCTGCCAGGAACACTCCGAGACTGGCCAGCCTTCCCATTTGACGAGGTATTGAAATTTCTGAAAAGAAAAAAATTGAGAGACAATAAGACATTCAGCAACCTTCGACTGATATTAATTCATTGATAATTTACTGTATTAGGTCATCATTTTTTGGAGTAGCGGTATGAAAAAATGCAAACAAGCAGTACATCATACACGTACATAATGTACACATACATACACACACATACATACATGCAGACCTGCATGCGAAAATGCCTAATGTTTACTTCCAAAAATATCACACATCACGCACATTTACAAATAAATCAACAGATATTTTGAATCTATGACATATATGAAGAACGTCAGTCTGTGTCCGAGATACAGTGTCACGCCCGAGCGGTAAGGCGGACCTTATTTGGGAAAGTAGAGAGAAGGTAACGTGGCTTGGAAGGATAACAGATTCAACGCAAGACAGGAAATTTAATTGAATTTGATTATTGTAACTTATTTATTGATATTGAGTAATCATTCAGTGGAATACCATACATATGTACACCCAAACTACTGTAATCATTCCTCCATTCAATGACATGCCATACATACAATGTATTTACTGTACATCAAGACTATTGTATTCATTTCTCTATTCATTCATCATTTAATTATTTATTTACATATTCAGATAGCATGGCTCATTAGCATATCTAATGAATAATTAATCTCAATGGACTACTGACACAGACACACGTACCTATGTCAAAGTAAACCAAAGAGACTCCCTTCCTGTTGCTGGCTTATCAAGGACCGAGCTAGGGCTGGAGTGGAATTGGGGTGGAACCGCACAATTCAAAATTCCCGCCCGAGCATTCCGGTATTTATAGATTTTCAACAGTGCAGGCGAAGAGATACAAATAGTCCGTGACGTCACGGAGATTAATTTTACAATTTACAACGGTGAAAAAAGAGAATTGACCTACGAAGACTAAATTATCCAATATCGTAATCGCTAGGCCCTATAATTCTGACATTAGTAACAACAAAGGCATGTAAAAAGGTCGCGTAGTTCGTTGGCACTTCTTGCGTTAGGCCTAAGATAACAATGCGCGACATCTTGAATTCGCGGCGTAAACATCAAAATGTCCAGAAGTTCGAAGCGTCGCTCCGACAAAAAGACCAAAAGCTACGTTCCTACTGAACGGATCGGGCCGAAATTTACAGACAAGAATTATAGATGTCTTATCTAAATAAACTTTGGGAACTTTTCCCCTAAAACTTTGAATAGACATCACAAAGGATGAAGAAAGTCAATGTAAACAGAGCGGAGCTCGGAGGACGCAAGTGCGCAGAAGTAAGTTTCGGCCTAGTGCCGTGTACATTTACACACGCTACAATACAAAATCTACAGGCGACTGTACAAAATACATTACGGAGCATGAGCCGTGAAACGGGAACAAACTTTCACTGCAGAAAACCCGATAAGGAGTTTTTACGACTAATTTACCTAAGTAAATTGTTAATAATATTTAAATGGTCATGACCTGACAAACTTACCAATTTTAAGATCCGAATAAGTTTAACAACTCCGAAATTAGGCCTCGTCTGAAAACGTCCACAGAACACATAGAAACCTGCGTACATCAGATCGAATTTCGCGGGCCTAGAAAAGGCTACAACAAGACACTTATACCTTCATTATTACACCATCACCATTTAGGTACAAATTATGATTTACTGTTTGAGAGATTCGCCACTCAAATGGTTTTGAATTAAGTCGTCATACGTGAAAATTTAATAAAAATAGCCAAGGGTGACCTGATTCCAAAAAGTAGGTCAAACACGTGTGTGACGATCCAGCCATCACAGGGCTGAACTGTGAAGGGTTTCACAGCTAATTAGTGGTACTCAGCACTGTAATGACCAGATCGTCTCACTACCCCCTCCTTAAAATCAAGCCGTCCCCGGCGCTACCTCACAGTAGATGAAAATGTACTGTAATTATACCAGATTAGCATTACAGTTTACATGAATGATACAATGTTTCTAAAAGTAGTGAGCAATAACATCACTTAAGTTTCAAAAGGCACCATCACCAAAGTCAACTTTGACTTCACTTATCATCTTAAACTTCCCGAGATCAAAATTTATTACCACTCACTATTACACTACGCGGCGCCGACATCAAAATTTAACAACTGTAACTCAACAATGAACAATGTACATGGACGGAATAAAGGTTGCATAGCAATAACTTCCAAAGACATGCTAAAATGGTCAATTAAGAATTATGGTAGCAGTGTTCTCCACGGGTTTTGGTCCAAGAGGGGCGGAGATGGGCCTGGTGCCAAAGGGACCGTGCGATGAGCCAAAGGCGCCTTCTGGCGGGGGGTCTGGGGTACTCTGAGATGCGTTTTCTGAGCATCTGAGATGCATAATTGAGCGATCTAAATGATAAATATTAAGGCGGATGAATTTTTAAGAGGGGCGGACGAATTTTTAAGAGGGGCGGACCGTTTTTAAGAGGGGCGGATTTTGCCGTTGGTATTTTTAAGAGGGGCGGGCCGCCTTTTTTAACTGGTTTGGAGAACACTGGGTAGATCAGTTGATCAGACCGTCATCAGGTATGACAATAATTGTTGTACCCTCAGGTATTCCAGGTTCTGATTAATTTTCCATGTCAATTATACATACAATCATACAATCACAATATACCCATAAAATTCACAGAGTTGAGTAAGATCATTAAACATTTATATACATGAAGTGCTTGACTTCAACCATCATCAGGCATAGTGCCCTCCGGTATTCCAACCGCTATATTAAAATCACATAAACTGTCAGCAAGGTAAAAACATTTATCCATTGGAGTTCAATCCTCCAGACCATCATCGAGTTTAGAGCTCTCCGGTATTCAAGTCGCTATATTAAAATTATATACAGTTTAGGGAATAATCACTAATCAGCATCATATTTCAAATTTAAATGATTCAAATTGATATCCAGGACATGACACTGACAATATTATACCATAGACAAGAATAGATCAATGTACCCAGACATGACACATTGACAATTATACACAAGACTAGACCAATGGCAATGTATCCAAGAAGACATGACACATTGACAATTATACACATTTATCCTGCACACTGGTCTGATACTAACATCCCCATAGGCCTAAAAACATTCACTTACAGTAATTCCCCATAGATCTATTGTTGGGTTCACTAAGTGGAGTCTAATATGGTATAAATTCGTGTTAGTGGCCCAACCAACCCCTTTCCCCCTAGAAAAATAGTTCAGTTCTTCATTGAATCACGGATTTCTCCAAGCAATTGAGAATGTTCCTTTAATTCATTTAAAACCTCCTGTAGGAATGGACTTCTGGCTTCGCTGGACTTCATCTGCTGGCGGAATTCACTCATCTGACGGTTAACCTCTTCTTTGATCATCTCTGATATATTGACGTCAGCGGGTTTGTAAGATTGTTCTTTGGTCATATCTAAACAGGGTTTCTTCCTCGGGGAAGGTGTCGGTGGAATGGGGCTGACGGGTTCACTAAGTGATATCTGGGGGTCAAGATAACACCAGAACGATTCTTCAACTTCAACATCATTCATTTCAGGGGTGCTGCAACGCTTCCGTGATGACTCCAGGGAGACCTTAGCATCAATGATGTCATCATTTACTTTAGTAGGTGGATCTTCCTATGGGGCCAACCAGTAGTCTCCAGCCTCCAAAACATCCGATGTTGGTCCCTGACCTTGGTTGGTATCTTTCCCAGCAACTTCATTGTCGATAATGAGTTCTGCCGAGTCGCTTTCGCTGAATACAGCAGTGACTTCACCATCAGGAATCGACTCATCTAGGATCTGTGGTTTCGGAGAGGGAGGGGGAGATGGCGTCTTCTCCTTCACTTGCCTAATGTCGGTACAGTGCAGATCGTCCTTTGTAGCTACTGCCAGATCAGAATTCAAGGGGGAGATGAAATTTCTTAATGTAAAAGGGGTCAAGTTTACTTTATGAATAGTCATAATGTTGTAAAAACTCATCCCAGGGTGCTTACTCCTCGCATGTTTTTTTGCATAGTCAGAATTCACTATCCGTAGCCTATAGCAGATTACGCAGACATATGGCACAAGGTCTTCCGGAGCATGAAATCTTAAGATGTGGGCAGATATTTTCTTAAAGTCCTCCACCATTGTACAGCTTTTGCACTTGTACAGGGTGTTTGACGCCGTCAGTAGAGCTTGTCCAAAAACTTTCTCGAGTCTTCCATCTTGTCTGAAGTGATAAAAGACATGAAGAAAAGGTCATAGTGGCTACCATCAATATCAAGGTAAGTGTTACATCAATATATCTTCATCATGGAGCAGCATCAAGAATCATCATCAAGAAACATCATCAAGCGACATCATCAAGAAACATCATCAGGAAACATCAATAATCATCATGAAGGTAGGTAGCTAGCTAGCTATAATCATCAATAGCATCAATGGAACAACAGCACATCATCAGTCAAGCTAGTGTTGTTTATTCAATTTTCTGAGTACACTTCTGAACCAAGGAGGTTTATTGTCTCCCTGATACAACTTCAGTTTGTTATGATGTACCAACTTGGTCTTTCCTCTCTTATCCATCTGGATAACATAATCAAGATCATTAACTTTTTGTACAATCAAATAGGGACCTTCAAAAGCTTTTCTTAGCTTTGGAGTAATATGTAACTGACTAATATCTGTCAAATACCACACCGGGTCACCAATGTGATATTTGGTAAGTACAGATTTTGCATCATGACACTGTTTGTTTTGCTCAGCAGCGGTTTGAAGGTTCTTCCTAGCCACATCATGAGCATGTAACATGCGCTCTCTAAGATTATTCACGTAGTCTCCATAGGAAGTGACCTCATTTTCATCAGTGGTTGGACGATAAGGATACATAGTCTCAGCAGGTAGTCTTACTTCCCTCCCTAGCATCAATAGGTTCGGGGTTAATCCTGTAGCTTCATTGGGCGTGGCACGGTAGGCCGCAGCCAAACATCCTAGATTTTCATCCCATTTGTCCTGCTGACCTCGTAACTATGATTTGATCATTCGTATTAATGTCTTATTAAATCGTTCTACCTGCCCATTGCAGCGCGTATTGGCTGGTGAAGCTCTAGTCGTCCGAATCTCCAGAAGTCTACAAAGTTCCTTGAAGATCTCCGATTCATAGTTCCTACCTTGGTCTGAATGAATATCAATCGGAGTCCCAAACCTCGCTATCACATCATTGAGAATAGCACTTGCGCAAGTTGCAGCTGTATAGTCTGGTATGGCAAAGATCTCTACCCATTTGGTGAAGTAATCAGTTACTACCAAAATATATTTATTTCCTTTAGTAGATAAAGGTAATGGGCCTAATATATCAGTAGACAATCGGTCTACTGCACCTCCGACGGGCATCTTTCCCATCGGTGCTTTAGGAGTCTTCAAGGGTGTCTTAATAGCAGCACAGGCATCACATAAGGGCCACATAAAGGTTGGTGTCTTCTCTCACTCAAAACCAGTAGAACCCTTGGAGCAGTTTTTCTCTTGTCTTTTTGGCACCCAAGTGACCAGACACTGCGGCATCATGCATCCTTTCTAATATTTCAGTCCTCATTTTTCTAGGAACCAAGAATTGGAGGTACTTTCCCGTCCCATTTGCGTTTGAAAATTTCCGGAAGATCATCTCATCATAGAAGCCTAAGCTATTCCAACAGTTCCAATAATGGCGAGTCGCCGGACTGGTTTGACACACTTCATTCCCGTAGGGACGCTCTCCTTGCTTCAACCATTTCCACAAGGGGGCCAGGTCAGGATCTTCCTGTTGTAAGGTACTCATTTCCTTAAAAGAACGCCTTGAATACCAAGTTTCATCATCGACTCAATGCTTTCGAAAGAATTAGAAATCGGTACACTAGGGCCGTTTAGACGGCAGGCAAAATTCCACATACGATGCGATGGAATCGGATTGTGGTTCAAAACTCTTGCGTGTAAACGCTGCCCAATGGGGTCCAATGTGGATTTTGGACCGCATTGAACCACATTCAACCACATTCAAATCTCGTCTAAACGCAAATGAGAGCCGATGAGGTCGATCGGATCGAATCTGAATGTGGTTTTTTGGCTTGTCTAAACGGCCCTTATGTAAACCAATATAAAATCAACAACAATATCTATAACAAACTAATATAAATCAACAATATCCATACCATAAGATACAAGCCGTGTTTACACTATCCTCGACACGAATTTAAATGCCAATGCGCAGTAAACTGCGTTCAGACAGATCGGGTTCGTGTTGCGCCAAACGGCCGCTTTCGAAATCCATTAACCAACTGAATGCACATCCCTCTGGAATCCCGCAAGTATGGCGCGCGTATTTCCCTACCTTTGGCGAGTTCAATGTGAAAAACACTTTACTGTAACATTCGATGTTGGTACTGTGTCGGTGTATATAGGCTGTATACACTGGCCTCGATGATGGAACGACCGTTGATAACATACCGGTAACGCGTGCTCACAAGGAAGTTACATATGTTCAACAGATGGCAGCAGCACTCGGAATGGGTGCCGACATCTGTCACAGATACATGCAAGCTGGTCCTTGTGAGCTAGTCTTATGTTATCAACGGTCGTTGCAATCATCGAGGCCAGTGTATAGAGCGTATACACACACACGGACACACACACGCACACACGTCCACACACACGCACGCACCTATACGCGTCTTTGGTGCCAACCGAGGACCTACTTCAAATTACCATATAAACGAGGACCTGCTACTGTCCACAGTTAGATAGCATGGTTAAATGTATTATTAAACCAATACATTGACATTTAGAAATCGGGGGGTCCTCAGTTGTAGTCCACTGTTGTGGGTAAAATTTCATGTCTGGGTCCACAGTTGATCAGTGAAAAAGAAAATGTGACATTTTGCCGACCAACCGAGGACATTTTCTATTTCACTCAATAACACACCAGCACACTCTGTATGTGGTTTTTCACTGTTTAAACGAGGATTTACCACCGAGGACGTCCTCGGTTGGCGGGGGGTCCTCTATATGAATGTGTGTATTCATACAAATGTCCTCGGTAGAGGCCATCCACACACGC
>NMRB01000456.1:103683-145125 GCA_002633025.1 Notospermus geniculatus
GGGGATCAGGACAACCGAGGCATTGGTGCCCAAAGTGGATGACAGTAAACTGAAATGTCACCCGGATAAGCCATGGTTCCCCCGAGGCGCCAGCCGAGGGCAAAATGGGTGTGTCTCATTTATGAGGAAAAAAATCATATATGGGAGACGGGCAAAAGCAAGTGAAGGGAGTGCCCCGGCCCCAAGTTGTGGTATGGATTATAGGCCTACACTTAAGCTTAGCGCACATGTCCGACAAAACTCAATGCGTTAGGGGTGTCTGTTAAAATCGACTGTCCTGGCTGAATGACGAGTCGACAGCGTTGGGTCTGTCGACTCTAAAGCCCTATTTACACGAGCCGATTTGTCGGCCGATTTTTTCGGCCGATAGAGACGTTACGACAAAACGCGTCGTGTATACTGGATTTCCGAGACGATTTTTTTGTCGGTGCGATATCGTGTGCAGAAGTCGGGTGTTCTATTTTCACCCGACATCGGGTGCTTCTCGTATAGCCCTATTTACACGAGCCGATTTGTCGGACGACGGAGTCCTATCAGATTTGTCGTCCCGATTTGTCGGGATCGGCTAATCTGTTTACACGGGACGATTTATTCCCCAGATTTATTCATGTGTCCCTAAGGACAGGGAGGGGCATCAGGACAACCGAGGCATTGGTGCCCAAAGTGGATGACAGTAAACTGAAATGTCACCTGGATAAGCCATGGTTCCCCCGAGGCACCAGCCGAGGGCAAAATGGGTGTGTCTCATTTATGGGGAAAAAATCATATATGGGAGATGGGCAAAAGCAAGTGAAGGGAGTGCCCCCAAGTTGTGGTATGGATTATAGGCCTGCACTTAAGCTTAGCGCACATGTCCGACAAAACTCAATGCGTTAGGGGTGTCTGTTAAAATCGACTGTCCTGGCTGAATGACGAGTCGACAGCGTTGGGTCTGTCGACTTTAAAACACCTCTAACGGATCGAGTTTTGTCGGACATGTGCGCTAAGCCTTAGGTTGTAGTGTAACGTACGGGAAATCGGCTCGAAATAGGGCCAAGAGTGTATTGAATAGGAAGAGCCTAGTTGTGGACTCCACAGCTACGATGTGGCTATACTCACGTTTGTGTTTCGTGTTGCGTCTTCCAGTGTTCGGAAAGCTTTGAGGTCGAATCGTGTTCTTCTTGGCCCTTTATACCTCATTGGACAGGAAATTATGTAAGAAATTGTATTGGGATTGGCAAGTAAACAATTGTATGAGTTAAGACTGGTTTATAGTCTCTGTGGAGTTTACGCTGATTATGATCAATTTCAATGCGTCGTGCGCACATTTTACGTCTTGGAAACCTGCAATCAGTTTCATGGGCTTGATGGTCCGCGAGCAGTATGAATTGTCTGTTATGAAAGGTTGTGCAGGGAAATGATTGCCCGAATTGAAAAATTCAGCTATTGAGGCATGTTTGCGCGTATAATATGAAGTTAACTTATGCAATAGCTTGCGCATTTAAATGAAATGGATGTGAATGGTATGGCAAGGGTTGGTTACGCTCGTCTACCTTCTGCTGACTGGAAATTGGGCCTGATTATATTATGTTCACAATAGGGCCATTTAGACAGCAGGCAAAAATCTACATGCGATCCAATAATTGTGTTGTGTTTGGAAGCTTATTTCATGTTGAGTTTATTTTCAAATACACAATGTCGTGGTCTGAGAAGTAACAATCCTTAACAGAAACAGATACTTTTGAGGTTGGAATATTAGTGTACACATGATCAAGGAGAGACCCATAATCGGTTGTGCTGCAAGTCACTATCTGTGTTAAGTTCAGGTCCTGGAGATATGATAGCAACTTATTTGGCCTGTCAGTAGTATTGTTTCTTAAGTCAATATTGAAGTCACCGCAAATTATTGTGGGAAGTGAAAGGTTGACATTCTGATGACAATGCTTTAGGTTATCAATAAACTTGTCTACAGGGAGAGAGGATGATCTGTACACAGTTATTATGTTGACAGGTGACACGAGTTGTTTAATCGTGCATGGAAGAATTTCTATGTTGCGAGGTAAACTTGATACTTTGAACGGTGCTAGGGATGACTTGGCAGAAAGCATGATGCCACCTTTTGATAACTGACCACCAAGAGGACGTTCGTGACGAAGTAATCTGTGTTAAATTCAGGTCCTGGAGATATGATAGCAACGTATTTGGCCTGTCAGTAGTATTGTTTCTTAAGTCAATATTGAAGTCACCGCAATTATTGTGGGAAGTGAAAGGTTGACATTCTGAGACAATGCTTTAGGTTATCAATAAACTTGTCTACAGGGAGAGAGGATGATCTGTACACAGTTATTATGTTGACAGGTGACACGAGTTGTTTAATCGTGCATGGAAGAATTTCTATGTTGCGAGGTAAACGTGATACTTTGAACGGTGCTAGGGATGACTTGGCAGAAAGCATGATGCCACCTTTTGATAACTGACCACCAAGAGGACGTTCGTGACGAAGTACAGAATGATCATCATTTATGAAGTCATCAGTATGAAGGATGTGGGCAGGTGTTAGAAATGTTTCTGTGAAACAGCAGACATCAGCACTTTGGATAATTGACTCGGCCTTTAGGTCAGGTAGATGTTTTTTATACGACCGAACATTCAATGATACAAGGGTGACGGTGTTTTTTTGAACCATCGCCAGGTGATGAATGTTGTAATGAAGGAAGTTTATGTTTACTGAGCCGTTGGGAGTTCTTTTGTGACTAGGGGGCTAACTCTAATTGATGATTCATCAAATCCAAGCAAGTAAAGGCCATTAAGAGTTTTAACTCAACTGAATGCAACATATGCTTGACCTGTCATGAACTTGCCACGCCCTGTCTTGTCCATACAAACAACTATTCTATCCATTGTTTTTCCTTGCAATCGTCATTTGAATGTGTCTTTTGGTTTTATTAACGGGAAATGTAGCTTCTGCCCTATTTATTGGTACTGCATTAGGGAATGTTTCCTTGTATGGGCTACTTGCAATGGCACGCGGACCGACTTTTGGGTTGTCAAATTTCACCATGATCGTTTGCATGTCTGTTTCGGCTGTGTCATGCCAGATTACTGCGACTACAGTACCAATTGCTCCATTCACCAAACCATCTGATACGTCTAGGTTTGTGATGAGCATGACTAGCTGATACCGCTATTTTCAATGTTGTATGAAGACCACCTGTATCTGATCTTTTATTGGATAATGTGGCTTTTTGGAGCTTCTTGATATTGATTTTCATAATATCTTTAGCTTCTATTGTGACAATTTCAGTTTCATTCCCTAATTGTTGCAGACAAGATTCATTATATGCGTCAACTTCTGCATTGGTTCTATATACTCTGAGTGTGTTCGGTGGTATTTCAGTTTCGGTTTGAACTGTTCTACTTCGGAGGAGTTTGATATCCTCGTCGGTGCACGATGCTGTCCTTACTCTACCTAGCACATTTCCAAACGTGAGGTCACCTTTCTGTCTCATGATTTGAGTGAGTTCGATCATTTTAAAATGATTAACCCAAAGTGACCCGTACAGTCGTGCGTAAGCATTTCTCGGTAAGCCAAATACAGGACTTTCTCCAATAGGTGCCAGCTGATAGAGGTCTCCAACGGCAAGGATGCTTACATTTCCAAACACCGATTCGGAAGATGTTCCCATGATCTCTTGTAATCGTCTGTGGATTTTGAAAAGTAGTTCAGCACCAATCATTGAAATTTCATCTATGATAAGCAATCTCATTTTCCCTAGTTTTGTTCTCAATGTATTTAACTTCTCAGCATTCAGAGGAGTGTATTGCCCAGTTCCAAGCAAAAATGCTGAATGGCGTGTCATTCCGTCAATGTTGAAGGCAGCAGTTCCAGTGAAAGCTGTTATAAGCGTGATAATTTCGCCAGGTTCGTTGTGACCAGACAAACGCAACAAACGCATTGTATCATAGTGTATTAATTTAATAATGTGGGACTTTCCTACTCCTCCTGGACCGTTGAGGAAAATTTGGTACACTGGTAAGTCTGTATTGTTCTTAAGTGCTAGAACAGTGGGCCGAATTCATAAAAACTAGCATTTGCTTTTTCTGGGCTTTTTCTAGAAGAGGTACTTATAAATTTTTGCTTTTGCTTCATAGAACAAGCAACTCCCTATAAGAATTAGCAGAAGCTTTGTCTCGCGAGCATTAGCTTCGTCAGATAGAAAATCTTGTTTGGCTTTATAAGGAAAGGTCATTAGGTTAAGCAATTGATTATGAATATGTTTGTGAGCAAATTCTTTGGCTTGTGCTTCTGCTTGACAAGCAAAAGCTTGGCCTTGGGGCTTTGGCTTGTAAGCTTTTGCTATGTTTTATAAATCCGCCCCATTGTCTTTACACCATTGTCATTACACCATTGGCCTAATGAAATGCCTCATACATAGGGCCTATGATATTTGCAGCTCATGGGTCTTATTCTCCAATGAGGTTTCATTTCTCCAACATCTTTTTGGCCAAAATGGATATCCGAATCAGATATTTCAGTCCTACGTGAATGACTTCCTCTCGAGAAAATTTGACACAAAAACTACCTTGCCACCCAAAGAAGATACACAGAAAGTAATCTTCACAGTTCCCTACATCGGCCAACCCTCAATCATATATGCAAAGAAAATTCGCCAAATTTTCAAACGCTATTTTTACGTTGATGTCCGGGTTGTCTTCACTACCTTCAAGGTGAAGAACTATTTTTCCTTGAAGTGCAGTACCCCCCTCACCCTGAAGGCCAATGTCATTTACAAATTTACATGCCAGCGTGATGCTGACGTTACCTACATAGGTAAGACCAAAAGACATTTGGCCATCAGGGTGAGAGAGCACTGTAGCACTTCCAGTCAATCACCATCAGCCATCCGACAACATCTTAATGAATGTGATGCCTGCCAAGTTAATCCTTCATCACAATTCTCTGTTATTGACTCAGCCCAATCAGATTTCCAGTGCCAAATAAAAGAAGGCCTTCACATCAAAGAAAAGAAACCTAGTTTGAACAAACAATTATTTAACTCTGGTTCGCTATTCACACTTCAATTATTTTAATTTACCCCTTGTCATAATCACTTGTCACTTGTTATGACTAGGTATATATTGTGATACAGTTTTGTAGTTTGCCAGTATGTTCATAGCCTGAAGATGGAGTGTGTACTCCGAAAAGCTTTGCTATTCTGTGAATAATGTACATATTGTAAATATGAAGACATTTTTGTTAGCCGCATTTCTTTTCCTTTTTGGATTTCTTGACTCTGAACCAAAGCTATTGTCTGTGTCGTAGGAGAACATCACGCTGTTCAGAGTTCAGAGTTCACATGGCTTGGCAGTATTCCTCAAAGGTCATTAGTGATTTGTTTGCTTCAGATGAGAATCTTGCACTCAGTTCAGATTGTATTGCATCTTGGCTTCTTTGTCTAGTTCGAAGGTCAACATTGTCTCCTTCATTTGGGCCAGCATCTTGCTCAACAACTTCACCTTCTACACAATGTTGTGCTTCTTGTGCTTCGACAGTTGGCGCAATCTTGTCCCAGGCATGTTGTGGAAGTTCATTATTATCAATGTTATTGATAATCTCGTCAGCATCCTCCAAGTCCCGTGTGTACCTTCTCTTATTTTCTGTAGTGTAATGGCATCAATGACCTCACGAACATGGTCTTCGTAACTGTTATGCTGGCCTTTCAAAGTATCTTCATTTCTCCAAGGAAAATACAACATGAGCATATGGTGGTACTTTTCTTCCCCTTCTTTAGGTTTGAAAAATCTGATGATAGCTTCTTTCTTTCTTTTGTACATCTTCCCCAGACCATTTTTCAGGTTAATCCTTGGGCATTGCCGTGTGGTTTCACCTTTTTATGATATTTTCATCATGGTCATTGTTTTCATCGTCATACTTCTTTCTGTCGACAGCATAGTTTGCCACAAATTCTGCCAAACAGGTGTCTTCTAGAGTATCCGGTCTTGCAGAATATCTGTCAACTATACTAGTACAGAATAGATCTTCCCTGTTATCGTCCATGTCTTGAACAACAGTTGATGGTTTTACCATTGCTATTCGTTTCTCCTTAGGGCTCGTGTTTATGAACTCATGCGTTCTTGTTGACATCTTTAGTGGTAAAGACAGGAGTCTGTATGCTGCTTCTTGCGCACTGACTTCTCTACTGTTCAAAAATGTTGAGCCAACTTTGTCCAACTGCTGTCGGAGTTCACTGGTCTGGTTCTCCTTGGCAACGTTTCTTAAAAGGTCACTCATGACCCTTTCACTTTTCATCATATAACTGCATATGTACATTATACATGAGTGTGGATCTATGATGAACTGGAGGTCCATGTTTGCTTGCCAAGTACTTAATATATCATAATTATAACAGTTTACGCACCTTGCATCAACATCTCTTTTCAGGACAATGTTTGTTCCTGACAGGGACACCTTCAATGCATCTATGTATGCTTCCTCTGTTACACCTGCTTTCTGTAATACATCAGTCAGATATTCTTCATCGTTCAGTTCAGGATCATTTAAAATCTGACAGACATTTCCGAGCAGGTTGACAACATGTTCTTTGTTAATGTTGTCATCGACATCAGGATTCCGTGCTATAATAGTAGATGGGGATATAGGTCTAGGGAAGTGGAATCTGCAGCCACCATTTCGTCTGCATGTTCTAGAATGTCCGTGACTTTGGTATTTTTTGGAAAGTTCATTGAGTTCACATGTCTGATACTGATCTATAAATTGTGTAATTTCTTTATCAGTACTAGAATCTATTCTTGGAGCATTTTCTACCCATATGATACAGTGTGCATGTGGTGAGCCCCTGGCTTGAAATTCTATTCTGTAGAAGAAATCGTGGATCTTTCCGATTGGGTTTGCAGTGCTACATAGAAAATCTTTGAAAAATGTTTGAACTCTGTAGTTAAATATTCTTGCTGCTGTGACTGGATTTGTTCTCAGCCATCGAGATTTCTCTTCCCATTCCATATGATGAATATCGTCATCTGAAAATTCCTTTCCATACTGTCTTCCAATTGTCTGGATAATTTCAGGCCAGTTAAGGTCATTAGCAGACATTGTAAGGAACCATGTTGGAATACCTAGTTGACGGACCATTGCTACAACCTCATGTAATGTTCTTCTCCAGTAGGCTGGTGTGCCTCGCACGTTTTTAAGAAACTTGAACGCAACATCCTTTCTCACCAAAGCCCTCAGATTGTCAGAATTTTTCAACATTCCTGCAGTAATTTTCTGACCACCATGTACAGTACTCGCAAGTTGCTTTAAAGCTATCTGAGCTTCCCGTTTTACTTGGTCGGCTTCCACGACATACTGTGCTCCGAATAAGTATTCAACATCCTTTGCAAATCTGCCATCACAATGGGCCGAATTTATAAAAACTAGCATTTGCTTTTTCTGGGCTTTTTCTTGAAGAGGTATTTATAAAATTTCGCTTTTGCTTCATAGAACAAGCAACTCCCAATAAGAATTAGCAGAAGCTTTGTCTTGCGAGCATTAGCTTCATCAGATAGAAAATCTTGCATGGCTTTATAAGAAAAGGTCATAAGGTAAAGCAATTGATTATGAATATGTTTGTGAGCAAAATCTTTGGCTTCTGCTTCTCTTTGACAAGCAAAACCTTGGCCTTGGGGCTTTGGCTTGTAAGCTTTTGCTATGTTTTATAAATTCGACCCAATGCAGTAATCTCTGATTAAAGTACTTCCTTGTCGTGAGTCTGGTAGAGCATTTTATTGAGAACGTGTTCTGCGCATATGGAAACATGTCTGGATTGGCAAGTTCCTCATAATGTGTATCTGTTAGAAATGCTATTGGTTTTTGGTTCTCACCTGGTGCCACAGAAAGGATCCGATCAAAGTCTTCATTTGTCTCAACTTGAAGACATGTATCTAGAGGTAGAACACACCTATTGGCGGATTCTTCAAATGCCACTCTGTCTTCTTCCTGTTCTTGTTGTTGTTGTTTTACTTCGTCATCTGTCATACTTGATAGAACAGTTGGTTCAGTTGGTTGACTGGTGTTTGGAAATAGTGCCACACAGTGCATTTGGTCGAATAGCCCTAATGTTACATATGCCAATGTTTCATTGCCTTGAGATGCCTGTGGCCGAATGATTGTGAATTGATTTGGGTACTCGCAGGCTACTGATGGACGCCTCGTTTAAACCTGGGCCATTGAACCATGTTTTTTGAAGACGGGGATTTGGCCTAGTGGTTTAAGGCGTGCTGCCCCTTAGTGCTGGCGATTGATGCCTTATGCGAGGGTCCGTGGGTTCGATTCTGGTAGGAAGCAATGTCTTTCACCTTAGAAACTCGATTTCTATTTCATATTCTTTACTTGTATCTCCAATATTTGTGACCCCTCGCATAACATAAAACTTTTCCGGTTCGGAGATTTTTCGGACTACTCGCAGTGTACTGATGGACGCCTCGTTTAAACCTGGGCCATTGAACCATCTTTTTTGAAGATGGGGAATTGGCCTAGTGGTTTAAGGCGTGCTGCCCCTTAGTGCTGGCGATTGATGCCTTATGCGAGGGTCCGTGGGTTCGATTCAGGTAGGAAGCAATGTCTTTCACCTTAGAAACTCGATTTCTATTTCATATTCTTTACTTGTATCTCCATTATTTGTGACCCCTCGCATAACATAAAACTGTTTGGGTTCGGAGATTTTTCGGACTACTCGCAGGGTACTGATGAACGCCTCGTTTAAACCTGGGCCATTGAACCATCTTTTTTGAAGATGGGGATTTGGCCTAGTGGTTTAAGGCGTGCTGCCCCTTAGTGCTGGCGATTGATGCCTTATGCGAGGGTCCGTGGGTTCGATTCTGGTAGGAAGCAATGTCTTTCACCTTAGAAACTCGATTTCTATTTCATATTTAAAAAAAAAAATAGGACAGGTCCTAGTAATGGTAATATTTTTTTGTAATAGAAGATTTCATCAAATTTCCCGTTGTACACGATCCAATTTTTTAGTACAGAAATTTTATTACTAAAAAATTGGACCATGTACAACGGGCATAACGTCCGTTTGTATACGCTACCATTACACTAGACCACCTTGCAGTCGACATCTCGTTCCTCATTTACGACTGCTGTCACCCTCTTGATTCCGGCTGTGATTCGTCGGAATACGTCCAATCAGAATACGAATCTGCGGTGATGACGTATCAGCGGAAGGTATTCCCCAAAGAAGCCAAGACGATGTCGCCCATGACGATTCGTGTACAAACCTGTACATCGTGCCTGCGTCGTGTACATCTGTGTGCAGCGCTAACGGCAAGCTGCAGGAGTCGAAGTGAGATAACAGGGTGCTTTCTTCAACGGACTATCCGCAGGATGTTTAGCTAATGACACAAAACATCGCTGGGATAGGTCACTGAGTATCCATCTCGCCGACATTAGTTCCACTACCTCGCTGAATGCTCGAAGCGAGAAATGTTGGACGCCAGACGCCATTTTGAAAACACTGAGCGGGGGGGGGGTCTTGGTTAGCTGTTATTATTACAAGCCCATTAGTCTCCATTACTATACGGGACTAGCTTGAGAGGCTCCGTGGCAAAGTTGGCAAGAGTGTGATTTGTCGCCAGATTTCGATTTTGCAGGAGTTAAAACCGTGCCGAATACATCTCTCACATTGTCTCAACTTTCTCCATGCTTCGTCTGCTAGCTGATGCGCGCGCATCCAGCCTGGTAGGAATTCCGACCACACTTCCGGTTTCGCGACCCCGACAGCAGGCGTAATGCGGGAGCATGTCGCCTGCTTCAGTTGGCTGTTAAAAAAACCGTGTTTTTCCAGACCCGTGTGTACGGGTCGCTAAGACCGGCGAGAGGTCACACTTCCACATTCTAGTTAAGTAACCCGGCGACGGGTGCGCTGCATACACTGACTCTTCGGTTATTTCTTTATAGGAGTGACTATTCGGCGAGCCCAGATCTCTGTGCAGTCACTCTGTTTCAGCTTGGATAGCGCGCCGACGTAATTAGTTATGCACCGCAAGCGACCAATGAAAATCGAGATTACAAAACGCACTCAGAAGAGCAAAATGGCGGGTTCGATGATCGCCCCAATCTCGTACCCAGAGATTAGTTACGATCGGCCGAGGTTGATGGTCGCTACACTAATCTCTGGAGACGGCTAGCCATTTCACGCCTTAGCTGTGATTTTGGGCATCGTGCAATTTTAGACAGATTTTAGACTATATTTGCATTGAAATAACTTCAGTATAAAAGAGTATACACAAAAATGTCCTTAGGAACGTTTTTATGAGGGATCTGTTGTATTTATTAAGGAAAAAACAAAGCACTACTTGGCGCGCCATAAACTGGCGCTAAAATGGTCATAAATTCATGCGCCGCGCGTAAGGCACGTGTTACACTGTCAAATGTCTACACAACAGGCGAAATGGATGAATCCGCGATTAAAATGCTGTTATCTCGTGTTATAAACAATTATGATGGAAGCATAAAACTAAGAGCAAAGCAGGAAGAATGTTTCAAATACATATTAAGTAAGAGGGGTGATCTCATTGTAAATTTACCGGTTGGATATGTATACCTGGAGCTAACAAAGATTTAATGCACATCTCAAGTACAAAAACTTTTTTGGCCTTGGGGGTTAGTTTCTATCCCACTGACCACAAACACCCAATTCTTAAGTTCCGCAAATGGTGCGTTTAGAAGATACAGCCGTTTGAACTTTGGGTACTGGCTTTGTCATTGGACCAAAATCAGAGCATTTGTACAGGGGCTTGGATACTGATGTACAGCTAACTTTTAAATGGGTGTAAAAAAAGTCCTGGACCTGTAAATTTCTGTCAGTGAAGAGTTCACATGATGTATTACTTCCTTACAAAAGGGCAAGGTCCAGGGGTTTCCCTGTTTTTTCTGAGGGAGGCGAAATATCACCCTAAAAACACATGATATCTGAGGTAAAATTGACCAAAAATGGCCGAAATATATATTTGGCCCTAATTTCGTGGACAGTTGCCCGATTCCGCTAATATTTATCATAGATTCATATCTCAGTAGGAGGGCCTTGTACACAAAATTTCAGCAAAATCCGCTGACCCCCACCTTGCCACGTTTTGCATGGTGTTATCGTGGACTGACAGTTAATTCATGAACTAAGTTTTAAAACTTCTTTAATAAAGTATGATTCATAATGGATGATCACATTATTTTTTACACATAAAATGAGTAAACCAATGTACAATATGTTATAGCATATCACATACAGTATAACAAGGTACCGGTGCCATTCTTCTCTTTCTCAGGGGAGAAACGTTCAGGACTGCATTTAAACGCCTTGGTTCCCTGAAGATGTTCTTCCATAAAGCACCCACCATTGGACTCAGCGGAACACTTATGAGAAAGCAGAAGGAAACACTCCCAAAGCTTCTCAATTTAAAGAATGTCAAAATTATTGAGAGCAGCCCAGACAAACCGACCATCTTCATTGAGAAGAGGGAAAAATCACAGGGAAGGGATGTACTTGCAACATACGAAGAGATCTTTCGCCCAGAATGTGACGAATTGTTAAAAAAAGGCAAAGACTACCTAGTTACACTGATGTTCCTTCCTGTGTTCTACATGAGTCAGGCGATGCAATACCTAAATTATTTATTCAAGGCACCAACAATTGAAAACTCACTTTTCAGTGCCCTCTGTAGTGGACAAGATAAAAGTGTCATTACAGCCACAACAAATGATTTGAAAAAAAGTGATCCACACATCCGACTTGTCCTGTGCACCTCTACAGTCGCGCGTCATATATGTTCGTCACTTTGACGTCGCACCGTTTGCGCGCAGTACCAATGCCAACTTGGATGGCGGAGTACGTTAAAACGGAACGGTACATACGCCAAATGTATATACCTTCCGAACGAAAAAGATACATCACTTATGTAATGGGAAAATTTGCGAAAAAATACCGAAGTGTGTAACCTGGGGAAGTGAGTTTGTACGCATTGATTGCTGATTTTTGGTTTTTGCGGTTAGTTCAGCGAAACAGTTCCCAAATAAGGTTAAAGAATACAATCGCTTGAAAAATTTAAGGGTGGGTAGGGCATATCCTTGGCTTTCATACAGGCCAATTTTAATCATTTTCCTTCAGCTGTTTAGAAAAAAACGACGAACGGGTCAATTCCGAAAGTGAATTTGACGTTACACGGAACGGCGCCGTCACGGAAATAATGGGTTCACTGTTCCAAAAGTACTGTGGCGTCATTGTCAATGCGCTCATGGTCAATATTCGTATTTTTATAGTTTCATTCAGCAAGTCCCCTTCGGGATAAAATGTCGAAATAGTTTAAAACATAGCAACATCGCAAATTCAACGGTTTTTCTATGAGAACTCAAATTACACCTCAAATTCCGTGGTGTGGCGTAACGTTCTTTATTTCTTCCGCGGCCTTTAACGAGCTTTTTTTGCAATTGTTCAGACTGTTCAAATCGATCAATAATAGATATGGTATACTTCTAGCGATTCTTAACATGATGGAAATATTCGTAACATGATATTTTTGGATATGTGCGTACTGGGGCCTCTTTGAAATGTGTTACAGATATTTTTCCATTTCCTTCCGACGTTTGTAAATGACGTCACAACAATACGAAAACGCAATAATGGACGTACTTTACACGACAGACGTCATCCTCAATACTACGACGTCATGACCTCCGGATATTAGATTGATTGGATGTATAACAACAACACAACATGCGATACACTAGACTGTTTGTTTTACGCGTAAAACGCAAAACGTCAAAGTGACGAACACTTATGAAACATGACTGTATAGTCAATAGTGGGTTTGGGGTTTGACCCTGAAAATGTGACTCGGGTGATACACTTGTGTCCTCCGAGAAACCTTTCCCAATATATTCAGGAAATTGGGAGAGCAGGAAGACGAGGCCAACCAGCTCAGGCCATTTTGTATTATAACGGACGAGATATTGCAAAGAACTTGCCAGGGATAACGGATGATATCATCGGGTACTGCCAGAATGATTCAGATTGTCTCCGAGCTAAAATACTGAGTGTCTTTGGCTTTGAAAAAGATGAGGTCTATGAGAACAACTGTTGTTCATTTTGCTATTCAAAACAAGTTTCTCAACAGCATGAGGACAGCGCACAACCAATTTGACTGTGAATTTGAATCTGATGTGTTCATAATTGCTGAGGACTCTTTCCACAATTTGCTCAGCCATGCATTCTATGATGATGACAATAACAAAGATAAAAGTTAGAAGTTTGGGTTTATAGACTGATATCAACAACAGTAGAGGTGTCATCCGAAGTTACACTTTAACCCCAGTCTGTCCTGACACCTTTCAGTAGAACTCTGATAAGCTGCCCATTCAGCGCTACAATCCGAGCATTTCCGACCGATACCCATTTATACACCTGGGTGGAGAGAGGTCAGTGAGGCACTGAGGAGCACCATTACGGTCATATGATGACTTATAGAGCAGCAGAGGAGGTGACACCTATAGAGGCTCATTGTTCGAGAGATGTACATGTAACTTGGTCAGGTGAGCTGGTGTAAATGACTTGATTAAGTCTTGACTGAAGTCTAATTGCTATCATAACCTTCCTCTTCCACATGGACTGCCATTCCTCGTGTCAGGCGATTAATGATGACCTGAATGCGTTCATGCATGGCTCCAACTTTCTCTTGTGAAAGGGGTGAGGCCAAGATGTGATCAAAACCTGGGCACTCGCAACCTGATGTGAAATGAAATGGCCGCAATTTCCTGAGAGTTTTTTGTATTGTTGCATAGTCCTTCTCAGAAACTGACTTGGCATGTCGAGAACTTTTTGCTTTGAGGCCCACACTTGTATCAATATTGGAACATAGTTCAGCTATTGCATCTGCAGCACCAGTGACACGTGCGATAGATTTCTCACTTTTGTTGGCTCCCAGTGTTTTGATAAGGGCCTTCTCATTACACACACTGTGCTCTTGCACAAGGTCAGCTTCAACATTGCAGCCTTTGCTCCCATGAGTGTTAACAAAAGATCCTTCCAGGACACGGATTCTCTCCAAAGGTGAGAGAAATATTCCTGTCTTCAAAACATAGTCAATGTTCTCCACAAGGTATTTGGAGAGGTGTGAATGTGAAAAGAAGAAGGGTAATGAATACATGCAGTTGATGACAACTCTTGTAATGTCACCCTCTTTTGCAGTGTCATTGAAATTGATCAGCTGCAATGCCCAGTGACAAACATTGCAACAGTAGTTCATCAGACGGTCAGGCTTTTTTTGCTCTTCATACTCCTCAAGATGTATTCTGCCATCAGGCAACGGACCACGCAATCTGTACTTTTTCTCTGAAGAGCCAGGATTTTTTGTTGGAGCATCTACTGAACCATACTGAAATGTCCTCATGAACTCAGACAACACCTCCTGCATCACTGACTTTTGATCATCTTCAGACTTGGTAGAAAAATCTTTGAGCAGTGGGTGTTGAGGAGTGCAGACCGTGTCTTCCATGCCAAAAATTCCATCATTTGTTCGGCAATGAGGCATTCACCAACAGCAATAAGCAGATCTTCGTGTGCCTGATATCTGCCCTTTACCTTGCCATTCACATTCGTGCGGTGAAGTATCGTCTTAAAATGGAACAACGTGCCTGGTGATGCAACATCACTGTAAAGGGTCTTGTAACACTTCTGAAATGAGAGCAAAAAATGAACATCTATCAACATAATCACCAAACTGATAAATTAATGGGGAAATGAAAAAATCGTACAATCACCACTTGAATCTCACCATTTCATGTCTTTGGTGAAGCATGGAGATACTACAGAACCTCCTTGGGTGCGGTGAGTGACAAAATGTTGTTCCTTCACAGGTCACGCATGTACCAATTATCATTTTATATTTACAATACCATTTATTATACAATGCACAGCTTGACCCGGCACACAGCATTGATTGACCAAACTGGACAGAATTTGGACTACTCATACTTACTTCTAGGAAGTCGTGTTTCGTATGCCACATTTCGATAACAATTGGGTGGAGATCATCAAATCTTTTCTCTGGTTCAGTGGCCAACGTCCTCAAGTTTTTTGCCTCACGGAGCCTAACGCATGTCAGTTGATCCCCACCAACTACAACACCAAACTTCCTGAGTATATCATCACTGCCTGTAATGACGACAAAGATGTCACAGGTGTGAAAAATGAAATGTTTAGATTTTCTGTTAATAAAAACACTGGCCTCCTCTTCATAAATTCTACTTAAATTAGAAGAGGAGGCCAAGGTTTTAGCACTCACATACTGGTATTATGCTAAATCTGGATAAAATATTCACCATTGGCATGATTGGTATTGTTTTAAGGTTCATATGGGCCAATATAATTGTGTCTAACTTGATTTGATTAAGATGCGTTACTGGGAAATGATGGGCCCAGCGGCATTCTCCACACTAAATGTATTGTGTGGCAGCCCATAACAATAGCTTATTGATTGACTCAGGTGGAATTCCTCGCTTTTCCCGCTGTGTTTTCTGCCCCAAAGATGAAATTTTTGGGTCCAATAAAAAAAATTTAATTCACAATTTACAATTTTATAACAGAATTTATGGACTTGGAGGAATTATGCTGACAGTATAAGTCCTCCAAGGTATGGAGCAAGGTGATAAACGTGGTGTGATAAATTACTTTAGATTGAAAAGATATCAGTTTTCAATTTTGTGCATGCATTAATTTGTGCTTAGGTATCCCGTCCTCTTAGTTACCCAAGGCTTCAGTAAAAATCCGATGCAGTTGTTCCTGCATCCATGCATCCATGATCGCAGTCTTCATGCTTGGCTTCATTCTTAAATAGCATTGGCAGTGGCAGGACTTTAGACTTTGTTGCCATCTTCAGTGAGAACGGATGGGGAATATGCTGAGGAAACAACTTTTTCATTTTGTTCAATGCGGGTAGTAGTATGGTAATGACCCTACCAATCAGAATGCTGTAGCAATGCTGTAGCTTGTCCCGCTGCTCAGTTGACAACAAGACATCCTTCTCCAAAATTCTGGCTCGATCAACAACTGGCGCTTGGTTTGACATATCTGTTATTGCCACTCGTGAGAAAATTATGTTTGATGTGAACAGATGGGGGTCTTTGTTACGTTTCTCCGACGCCAAGTGTGACGTCTTGACATAAATGTCAAGATTATCACCAACATTATTCATAACTCTGAGCTCAGTATTAATGACATAGAAATGAGAACATAAAAGGGTTCAAGGGTTCAAATTTCTATCACTACACCTGGCAAAAATTTGTGCCAAGCTGACAGTGTCAGTAGTAATATAGGCTAAGTCTGCCAATTGTACATACCAGTGATCTTGACCAATGGATTCTTCCTAACCTCTTCAACAATCAGTCTGTGAAACTCATGTGAAGCAGATTCCTGGAACTCCATTCGTCTTTTCGAAGAGAGCATTATGCCCATATGATTCATGCGTGTTTGTCCCTTAAAAATGAGAGAAAAAAAACTCCAAATGAATTAAGATTGGGACACTTATCAGAGACGAATTTTGCTTAGAAGAGGTGTACTCATGATCACATTTTGTAATGATGACTCAGCCAACAAAGTGAACAATAAAAATTGAATGACATTCTTTTTATGTTCCATCATCACAAACTCCAACTTTTACAAGGTAAGAGAAACACACCTGGTTAGTATATCCAAAACTGAATACCAATTACCCCATACATTTCTGTTTGTGACAAAGATCAAAAACATGTGAGTGTTTTGCCTGGGTCTTCCTAAAATGTCTGCAATGTTCTCACTGTGCAAAAAAAGTAGCAAACAAAAAGAACATAAACAAAATGAACATAAACAAAATGAACAGATAAGCATGCGAATGATCAATAAAATCAGAGCAGGTGGAAGCTGAAGAATGAATTGTTAATTGATATTGACTTGTTTAGTCTTCTTTAGCTTTTCAAAATACTCAATAAAAACATTCATGCAATAAAATGATAATCAATATCTTACTCTCTCATCAGGACCTCCCCTCACTGCAATAGCTGTGGTCAACTGGTGAAATGCTGAAAGGTTATTCCATTTCTGCTTCATCAGAATACTGTAGCATGCCGCAAATGGCGCAAGAAGGCTTATTGGTAAAGGTACCTTTCTTTGGGATGGCTACACAACACATGATGTCAAAGAGGAGGGGAAACCTGAAAAGGAAATTAAAACAATCATTTCATTTTAATTCAAATTACAAGTACTAGCATATTGACCCGTGGCGAGCACATTTTGGGGGAGTTAGTTTGTACTTGAATATCCTGAGGTAGAGGGTTTGTTGGTTTATTGATGAGTTTGTTTGGACAGGGGTAGTTTATTAACTGTCAAATCCATGAGCAGTGAGGAGTTTTGGCTTCCTAAACAGCAGCACCACGTTTGGTTTATTACACCTCTTCAATCACCCGAATGCAAAGGTGACCCAGATTCATGATAGCACGGTTCACATAACATGAGCCCCACTCTGTATCTCTCCAGCCACTCACACGTAGGTAGGTCACCTTCTTGTAGATGGCAGCGCAGGTCACCACACATTTGATTTTCTCTCTTTTTCATGTAAATCAGCACTTCTTTTAAAACCAAACCGTAACGAAAACACGTTCCTCCAATTGTACTGTACACATAGGCCGCTCTTCGTAGGCTTCAAGCCCTAACTAAGGATGAGATAGGGCAGAGAGTCCGGTCCACCGTAACTGTGTACAGTCATTACATAGCAAGGTATAGCAGATAAACAGGTCAACTCAGGTTGATAACAAAATCCAACATGGCTACCGTCCATTATAGTATAGATACTCTGTTTATCTCTCAACAGTAGCAAAAATAATAAGACACTCTCCAAAACAAGTAGGCCTAGTTTAGCCAGAAATGAAATACTTGCAAAGATATGTCACAGATGTTCCATGACAAATGCATGACTAACAAAAATGTGATTGCATTTGCATTTGTGCAAATGTGATTGCATAACATATTTTATGTTTCAAATTCAATCTTATTTCAGCCAACGATAGATTTCTTGTCAATTAATTCCACAATTATTTCATTCAACAATTCATCAGAAGCATCAAGCAGCTGCACAATAGCACGACGGTTGTAGAGGACTGATGAAAACCCTACAGTTCTTGACAACAATGCTGAACTGTCCAGGCGAATTTTGTGTAACTCAGGACGATCACTAGACTCGGGACCCAGTCGTTGTGTCGCTCCGGCCGCCGCACTGCACTCCACAAACGACTGGGAAAGCAAGCTGCAAAATCAGCGGCTAATGTACGACAACAACAACGGCCATCTCGACCAATGAAATTGCCCGAAAGCAATCTACTAGGGGAAATCTGGCACACTTTTGATTGGTTGTTATTGATGAAATTTACCAGAGCCTCTCGCCCGTCTAGAATCTTTTCAAAGTCACTAGCAGGATATTTTTTATCCGTAAGTACTGCCTATTGCACACAGCATCGAACTTAGGTACCAGGATACCGTCCTTGGCCTCGAAAAAAGTTCCGAAATATAATCAGCTGATTTGAATCTTGCAACGAGCAGACGACGGCCGTTGAAGACGCTGTTTCTGATTGGCTGAACTCATTCACATCCGTTGTTGTTGTCGGTACGCTAGCCGCTGATTTTGCAGCTTGCTTTCCCAGTCGTTTGTGGAGTGCAGTGCGGCGGCCGGAGCGACACAACGACTGGGTCCCGAGTCTAGACGATCACATGCTGAAGCAAACATCTTTTGCCCCCTCTCCAGAATGGCTTGGGTTCTCTCATCTGCTGAAACTCGACCTTGTGCTGAAGGCCAGGCATAGCTGTGTTCTGTAATGTTAGTCGGCGTGCTGGCACTAGTTGCAGGATCCAAAGGATGATTAGAAACACCATCACTATCAGCATGATCTGTGTCACTATGATCAATAATTTCAATCTCATGTACAACTGTGCACCGGTATTGGTACCTGGAATGGTAGGGATATCACCAATGTCCACACTCACATCACTAACATAATGTAGGCTAAACGCTTCCGCTGCTTCCTTGACCGTGTTTTTGTTGGCCTGCTGCTGTGACCATCACTGGTACTGACACTGCTGCTGCTGCAAACAGCCGCAGATTTTGGTGTTACAGGACTGAAAATTGCTGCTCTTTTCATTGACATTGACGCCGTCCTCCTCCCCCCGTCTATGTACTGTCGTACTGCGTGCTGTATTTCCTCTACGTCTTTGGCAGCTACCTCAATCCGGTTGTAACACGAGCGACACACATGGCACTCACGGCATGCCTCGACGACACCGCCGCCGCCGCTGCCGCCGCCGCCGCCGGTAGGCATGGTAGGCCTACGCCTAGGCCTACACTTCTTCTTAGGCGCACCGGTAGGGCGGCCAACCACCTGTTCATACAGTTTTTCGTACAGTTCATCGCCTAATACTCTTATTAACTTGTCGTTGAAGCTGCTACGTTGACACTTCGTACCGAACAACTTTATTCTATTGCTTTTTACAACACTTAAACACATAAAACAAGCAATTTCTGTCAACTTCACCGGCGTATCACATGTACATGATGTATCGGCCGCCATGATGTTTACCTTGACAACTGGGCACGCACTAAAACGCGGACCGCTGACCGCGGACCAGATTTTCGTCAATTTGGGTTTCACTCTCTCTGTTATCAAAATTAACGATATTTATAGGAGTTTTTATGTATCAATGAAATGTATAGGACCTATACTGATGAATTTGCAGTCGAAAATATTCGCAGACACGGTGATTTTTGCAGAGAAATACCCGGTCAGTGTTTTCTGAAAAACACGGACCAACTTCTAAAAGCGACAATTAAAATAATATAAAATCAAAGGTACTCCAAGTTCATCATGACAATATACCAATAAACAAGTCCACCAGTAAGCCTTTTAAATTTTATAATGTTTTCATTTAAAAAGTGAAAGAGAGAGTGAACCCAATTGACGAAAATCTGGTCCGCGGTCCGCGGTCAGCACCATTTTTTTTACTATAGCGCGACTAATTCACTTTTAACCATGGTTGTTGCATAGAGAGCCACTCGCCAATACCTTCTCATGAATAAGTAATGTGGCCCATCAGCTCGCTGAGCAAGGCTAAATTTGTTCACTGCACATCCATCCGGCTCGCTGTGCAACTGCATAACACAAATCTGCTCAGAGAGCGCCTCGCCACCTAAGAACATGCCGGTGTAACGTCAATCAGTGTTCCCCGTATTTCTGTGTTTTTCTTATTGTTTCCCTCCTGACTTAATAAGCGGCATCTAGCCCAACAATAACCATTCTAGGTCGCGTATATTGTTGGGAAACACTCACCAAAGTTACACCTGATGGTTGCACAGAGAGCGGCTCGCCAAATAACACCAGCCTTTCTTTATTGGCACACATTGTTGGAGGCGCAAAAACGACCTTAGCTAATGGCTGCGCCATCTGTAGCCGTACTAACAACTAACGAAAACACGGGATTTCAAAAAGCACGGCGAGCTTGCCGTGTCTCAAAAACCCGTGTTTTTCAGACACGGGTTTCTTGAAGCCCGGCAATTCATAGGTGTGACCTCAAAAAAACGGGGATTTTTTAGTCTGACCGCGTTGTCGATCGGTTATTCAAGAGTTGCGTGTGATTAAAGATCCGCGGAAAATCCCACTAATTGCCTAACTTCCACATTTCATTGGGTCGCGCCTAGATGTTGCCGGACAACATTTATTGCTATTTTCTCTAAGGCGCTCCACCAAAAGCAGGCGCTTGTCGCAAGTGATCATCATTGGTCGTCAGTTTACTCAACTCACTAATAGTGAGGTTGAGGGGTATTGGTAAACAGAGAAATCAAGAAATGAAGAAACCGAGAACTCCCATGATCGATTAGTTTAACCATCACCTATGGAATGCCAAAGTCGAATTTATTCAAGACTGATTTTTCGTTCAAGATTTGAAAAAGTACAGTCCAAGAATTTAATTTCCAAGAATTGTACAATCCTCCAAGATTTATAAAATATCGTCCAATATCTGAAAAATTTCATCCAAGTCACGTGCGTCTTGTCAAGATGCACGTGACCACAAAACTGATGACGTCATGAAGTGCATGAATAACCCGGGTGCATTTCGTCATTTTCGTGAATTTTCTTTTTGCATTTGGCAACTTTGACGTCTTGGACACTTCCGGTAAACAGCCATGCAGTAGGGTCATTGCCCAAAAGGGCTGAAAATTACCGCTATACCTCCTCCTGTGTTTGGAATAGGGAGACAAGACCAATCCCTACAACTTTTCAAAAGGGACCCATAGTAAATTCTCAAGCACTTAGGAGCTGCAGGCCTAATTCGAGACACTTCCGGTAAGCAACCATACAGTGGGATTATTGCCAGAAGGGGCTGAAAATTAATGCTATACCTACCATAATTTGGGAATAGGGAGATAAGACCAATCCCGACAACTTTTCAAAAGGGACCCATAGTAAATTCTCAAGAACGTAGGAGCTGTAGGCCTAGTTCGAGGCTATTAGACGGGGCTATGAGGTCCAAAAAGGCGCTTATTTAAGGAGATACCATACCTGGAAAGGGAACCAGCTGAAATTATACTTTTCTTATGGAGTTAGTTATGAATTTTTCGAATATGAAGTCCGTTTTTCTCTAACCCACCACGAAGGTATCTAAAAACGGTTGTCATGGCAACCACATAGAGAAATTCGAGGGTTAATCACGAAAAAATACTTTTGCCACATTATCGGACAGGGGAACGACCTAAGTACTTCATTTCTCCCACAGGAATTACTTAGCTGGTGGGCTATCACATCGTTCCAAAGAATTCCTTATACGGTCATATTCCGTTGCTATGGAAACGAATTTATTCATTTTTTCCGTCTTTTTCGAGTCGTTTTTCAAGTCGTCTTATTTGAAGTTTTTATATCGTTCATTTCATGATGTATGCTGAATATCAACCTCACTACACTTGACCACAAATGAGCGAAGGATCGAAGCCAGGACCATGAACTACGCCACAAGGCTCACAGTTCCAAGGTCCTTCAGAACTTAGATAGACATAATTGTCTACTTTATAGTCCGGAATGTCGGGGGGGGGGGGTCATATGCTGTCTGTGCTGATACAAAACATATCATCAATCCAGGTTTCTTTGGTGCAGGGGATGTTCTGCACGATGACCTACTATGCTTGTCTTTATTTGCGGCAATAACTGCCCATACTGAATAGATGCAGAACGGCATAGGTCCAACTAATCGATCTTGGGAGTTCCCGATTTCTTCATTTCTTGATTTCTCTGTTTACCAATACCCGAGGTTGAGATCAGCGACTTATCGCGGATCCTTATACGTATACGGATCGAAATGCACACAAAATTTGTCCTCGTTGTACAGAATTCTATCCGTATACGTATAAGGATCCGTGATAAGTCGCTGATCTCAACCTCCCTATTATCACTGCTGTCCAATACTATTGTCAACCTGTAGAGACGTACATTTCAGCTGTTAACATGTGTTGTAAGGCTGTTAACCCTTTCGTTGGTTGCGACAAGCACCTACTTTTGGAGGAGCGGTCACATATGATCTTTATGACTGATATGCATCTTTCCAGAAATTCAGCGGCCAGTGCTCGAACTAAATTCTCCCCTCCGCATGTCATCACAAGAATTCAAATTTGTGGTCAGCTGTGACCGTCTCTTTTGTATGGCAATGGAAGGGGCTAAAGAACCCCACATAGACGACATCACTGAACAGACTGATCGCCGAATTTCTGAAAGGGGCACGCATACAGGGAATCCTCTTCAATCCATCCTTCATGCCCATGTATTGCATGTACGATGACTGGCTATAAATGCCTACTCAGTTTACCTGTAAGGAACCCTAAATCCACGTTCCGAGTTACAAGTTCCACTCAAAACTAAATTCAAGTCTGCAATTTTACGGCACGATGTATCTTACAGAAATAGTTGGTCGTCACGAGCATCCTAGAAGACTAAGATCTTCCTACAGAAACTTTGTGTGCAAAACAAAGTGCATTTTTGGTGTCCTATCTTTTTATGTGTCCAGCCCCTATGATATGGAAAGTGTCCGGCCCCGATGGCGTAGAAAATATCCGGCCCCTATGGCATGGAAGTGTCCGGCCCCTATGGCGTGGAACCTGCTTCCACAAGCAGTCTGTGATAAGAATCTCACGTGCGTAAATTTGCTTCTGTTGTTCAGTTCCAATAGATATTATTACGGTCTGTTATTATCGGGGCCTATTATTAGTCTAAGTCCGGTAGCCTTCCACAGTATTAGTCATGGGTACATGTACCTTACGAGGCACTGCCATCAATTTCAATTTGAGGATATCGCTGTTTCAACAAATTGTATCCGATTGGATTCTATACAAGCCTGATTCCGTTCACGAAGGGGTCGTCTCTCGACTAGAATGCGCCGTCACGTGCATCAACCTGGACTCTTCAACAACGATCAACGTTTTCTATAATGACACAAGGTTACTTTGTCAACTGACTACAAAGAAAGGAACGTGTATGGAGAGGGAGGAAGGAGCAGAATATTCTGGTGCCAGGTTGTATCAGAAACAGGTAGGCCCCTAAGTTGTCAGGTACATGTATCTGCTACAGTCACAAAGCCATCAGATCGTGATGCAATATGTTCCCACGGCGGCCAGTCTGTAGTATAGTGGTTACACTACATATCGGGTACATTAAATCACCGTGCTTATCTGGGGATTAAATCGCCGAGTCTAAATAGAACCGTGTCTGAAATCCCCGTGCTTATTAGCCCGATCGAGCTTGAAGGGGCTACGCCAGGGCTATTTTAGAGGGTCGGGTATGTAGTGTAACCGCGAAATCCCCGGGTCTACCTGTAGTTGCGAGCACCCCGACAGACGGCGATGCAGATCAATGAGTCATGCGCGTGCGTATATGTTATTTCACGCCTCCAGTAGCCACTTGATTACGGAGAGTTGCCTACATGCAGTGCGCTAGTCCGAACACTGCCTCCTGTTACTCATTTGCAGAACTGACGGACGCAACAAGAGTCAGATGAAGCCTATCGCGGGGGGGGGGGGTCTATTTTGATTGGTCCTTCCATCCCCAGGTCGTGTTTTGCATACATTTAGTGCACGGCAATCGTAACATGAGGTTAGCGACAGAAGTCATCATTCGGACTTAGTGTTGTCCATTTTACTGAAAATACTCTAAGAGAGAAGAAAGGGTGAAAAAAGTATTGTCCAAGTCGAGAGTCGAACCAGGGACCTTTGGATTAGTAGGCAAACGCTCTAGCCGACTGAGCTACCGAGGCAGCTGGCAGCGATGGCGTTGAATCTAGGTCTTATTTAATAATATCAATATAATGCTAACCCTGACCAAAACCTTTTCTTTTAGCCCTAACCCTACCCATCCTAAACCTTTGCCCCCACGCGCGTTGAAAAAGCACTTTACTCGCGAAGAAGTGGCCCTCTCACGTCTATAACAGTAACTACAGTGTACACCCTTAGTCAATAATAAATGCCCAGCTAATTTTCCAGCATATCTCAATGAATATTTTTCATAGCCAAGTTTTCTTTTCATGCGCATAATCTAGGGCCACTACGGCCCCTTTTAACACCATAAAACTTGAAATCATTACACAACTGTGTTTTTGGCAGAAGTTTGAAATCTGGCCAAAATATCATGTTTTTTTTAATACTCACATGTTCGGGTTGAAACTGGCACTGTTTTGAAGCCAGTCTGTTTCTGGACACATGAAACTTTTCGGAATGCTAAAATTGCCATTTAAAGCAAAGTTACAGATGATTTTGTAAAATGGTTTTCCCAGTTCTTGCCATTCTATTCGTTCCAGGCACTCAAGGCACAGGGTTTTAGCATTACCCAGTCGTGAATATTTATTAGCCCCTCAACCACAAAAGGAGCGACTGACATGGAGTAATGGGCCCCTTGTGAAATTTTGAATCGTATCTCTCACAATAGGCCAACTTGGTGACCGACCCACCGGTGTAAGTTGCACTGGGTAATCGTGGTCAACTCCCATTGATGCAGTCCTTGTGACAGTCATAAACACCTGCGTAACCTGTTATTGGGATCAACATAAATGTTTGAATAGGCCCCGGTTTGAATAGGCCTTCAATAGACTTACTGAATTAGGACACGTGATCGGGGTATTGATAAAATGTGGCTTGGAGTCAACTGGAATTGCGGGGATTTTATTCCACAGAAAAATCATCATAAATCGTCACAAAGTTGCTCAATTTTGAATTTAAAAAAATTGTATTGTCCAGAAACAGACTGGCTTCAAAACCCGAACAAGTGAGTATTAAAAAAACATTATTGACTAAGGGTGTACATATGCGCATGCGCATAAACTGGGATGACTTCTGTCGGTAACCGAAAATCAATCGTATCACTTGACAACGCTGCTCTCAGGCATTTTACTTGCTTAGGGTTCAACCAGCTACACTCACAATCACGCTCTCTGTTCACTCTAGCCAGGCAAATTAAGAAAACCGCAATTTGTTATCAAAATCACGAAAAATATTCCTCTCGAAATGCCGAATCGGCGAATGCACAGCATCGCCATCTTTACAGTTTGAGGTCACGTGACACGGGAAGCACCAATCCGTGATCTGATCATGCTGATGACGTACGTAGAACCAACATCTGGTTCTTCGGTTATTCATCATCTGACTCTGTATTGCGTCCAGCATAGGCTAAAAATAGCAATACGAGCCAGACGTTCGGACTAGCAGTGCCCCTATCGCCGGGTTACAGAACTTATTACCAATCACATTTTAAGGAGTGTCGCCGCTCGCCGTGTCAACACACCGTTTTTTTCTGGCTCGGAAAAAACCCGCGTTTCAAAAAGCACGGTGATTTTAGATACATGTAGGTGTAACCAGGGCTTGTGTAGCAGAAAGTACCAAAACCAAGTACCAAACCAGTCCGAGACTGCAGTGTGTGAGTGCGCCTCGAGCCAGTTTGGTTGGATCTGGTTGGTTCCACATGGTAAAAATAGTGCCAATGGCACTGTGCCCGCTTAGCTTGAAGCATGGTGATGGCCAAGGGAGAAATAACGCTTTGTTTTTTTGGTTTTGGCGCCCCTAGTGGCGAAGCAAAGTTGTTACACTACAGCCTAGAGGTAGATATGTCCAAAGTTTCAAAGCAATAGGGGGAAACCATTACAAAAAGAGCCGATTTCGTAATTTCTGGCGAACTTTGACCTCTGGGAACTTGGAAAGCAAGTCAAATTAAAAACTCAAGTGCTATATTGTATGTATTCTTATTAGATATACCCATGAAAAAAATTGGCAAAAATCCATCTCTCGGTTAGGGAGAAATAGCATTTTCCATGATTTTGGTTTTGGCCCCCTAGTGACTAAGTAAAGAATCAGATTTCACCGAAGTTTTGTCTGTAAGTTGCTATAACCTAGAAGTACATGTGTACAAAGTTTCAACACAACAGTTCAAACCATTATCAAAATATAGCCCTTTGAAATTTTTCACAAAACGCCCCCTGGAGGCCAAAATAAGAATCCAACCGTGCTCGAAATCGAACTCGACCTAGATCTTAGGTCCATATATACACCCACCAAAGATCAAAAAGATTCGTCAAAAAATAAAGGCGCTAGAGCGCTAACAAACCAAAAGTTTACGGACGTACGTACATGTACGTACGTACTACGTACGGATTGACGCACGACAGACCACCACTCAATGACCCCAACCACAGCATAAGCCCTGCTGGGCCTTGCGGCCAAGCGGGCTAAAAATCTTTGTGACTGGTCTTGGACTGGTTCGAAGCCGGTGTAACGTTTTTCAGTGACGCCCGTGAGCCAGTGTGGCAATACAATAGATTGACGGAATAAGCGGCGACTGGACAATGGGCGACACACAGAGGAACAGCGAGTTCGTTTCCCAGTGTGTTCCGAACAATGGGAATCACACAGAAAAACGGCCACACTGAAAAACGTTACACCTGAATCAACCGTTCTCGTTTAAAAAAGGGCTACATGTAATGAGAAGCCCATAGTTCCTCTTACACTGGGTTGTCATAAATTCAGGAATTAAAATATCAGGGGCCTGTTTCATAGAGTGACTTTAAGCTAAATGGTACCTTTAACCAAATGGAAAATGCATTGAAGTTAATGGTACCATTAGCTTAAAGCCACTTTATGAAACAGGCCCCTGGGATTCGATGTTCAGATGCATTCGGAACACCTCGGGTCTTTCCGTCATTGTTCGGGAAAGCCCCTCGGATGTCATACAGTCATTCGCGGAGCGATTCTGGTCGTGATCACGACCAGAATTGTTAGGCTACCGCGTCACTCATGACAAGTAGCCACCTCCGCGAACAAATATAACACCTGCAAACCCTGGCTGTCTGAAGGCGTGTTTATCGCTCAAATATCAATAAATTGGTATATATTTGATACGCTGTATGTAAACTTGGAAGTGACACGCCAGTAAGGTAGTTATTTACACATTTTGGTGATCATGCCGGGCAAGTGGGAAAGTAGCTCTCGCCACTAACGTATAATATACGTTGTGATGAAATCCCCCAAATAGTTACTCGCTAGAATTCACGTAAAACGCATGGACAGCATTGAATCAGTACACTATTGACATGATTGAGGACTAAAGTAAACAAAATGATCATAAAATGTGCGAGTTTCGTCATTTCAGTACTATATATTAGCGAACTATTTCTTAGCGGAAGAACACTCCGCCAGTCTGCGTAATCGGCGCGCCGCATCACATATCCTTCCATTTCAATATGGCCGCTTTTGTATGACATTAGAGATTGAAATCTGGCAAAGTTTCAAGCTCTAAGTTGAGAATGGTTCAGATGGGCCAGCAGTCGTGATGAAATTTTAAAGCTACTTGGGCATCCAGAGACATTTCTAACACTAGGACATGTTTTACACAAACCAGATCCTGTCTTTTGTGCAGATATGTCTAGGTTATAGACTAAGGCACTCCGTCTCTGCAATACGCATGCGCGAACTGCGCAGCATTACAAAGACTGAGACCAACCTCAACAATTTTTGTTACGAGAATGCCAAAATCCTGGTATCAACGCTGATTGGTCAATTTTCAATCCAGAGGTTTACAGCCATGCTGATTGGCCTTCTTGGGGGTCACATGATTGCAAAATGGCGGCGCTCTATTTAACGAACTTCAGTCAGACTAGACAGAAGCAACGCTTGGTAATACCTTGATCGCACCATGGAGGTCTTTCCCCGCAGCACTGATGATCTGATCCTCCATCAGTGACACAAGGAGATAGACACATGACAGTTGTGTCGTCCTTATCGAGAAATTTGCCAAAGACTGTTGCCGCCGGGCCGCGAACTTTTTTTCCTAACCGATATATCCATTACGACCTTTTTTTCCTAACCAATATAGCAAAAGCTAATCCTAATCCTAATCCGAATAATCGAGAGGTTAAGAAACCGCTTCGTTAACGATAACACTAACGCTAACGCTATTTCTGACGTACATTTGCAATGTAAAAAATAGGTTAGGTGTTACCGTTACCATTTCTTAACCTCTCGACTACCCCCAACACTAAACATGACCCTAACCCTAACCCTTACACTTACCCAACCATTATCCCACCATTCACAAATTGTTAATTTTATCTCGTAATGGATATACTGGTTAGGAATCTATACCGGTTAGGAAAAGAAAATCCGCCGCCGGACCGGGGATATGATGGGGGCAATGGTGCGCAAAGCAGCATCACACAAGTTTTAGACGTTGTGGCCAGACCCTCGGTTGGTAGACCGAGGGCCTGGCTGCGCGAGACTATCTAGGTTACAGAAAGGTCAAAATAGATAGGAATGGTGAAGTTGGGATTGATACTTCGGTACCCTTACTTATAAGAGGTGTCATGCTTGTGGAGATATTACAGGGCTTTCATTAACTTTTTCCCTACCTGGGTCACGACTTCCACAATTTTTTTATGGAAGTCAATTTGGGAAGATGGTGGGGTCTTTAGACTTCCAGCAATTCTTTTTGGGGGTCGTGACTTCTTGTTATATTTTACTGGGTTCAAATATTCCCTCCATATGCTGCTACCGGTACCGAGTGCGAGCCAGGATGTGTGGTTGCCAGGCATGGGCGATGGGGATCCCCAGTTTTCTTTTCAGTGCGCCCGCAAGGGCTCGGCGTGTTGAAGAAAATTTGGCCGGCGCGCGCCGGGGTCCTTTGGCGTGAATGGAGACTTAGTATATGCAGATAGGACTTCCACACTTTCTCTGTCAGCGTATCATCGAATTTATCTGCATTTTTGAGACTTCAGAGTTATTTATATTTGCGTCATTTCTGTAGTTTACATGCGCAATAGACGCCATACGTAGGCTTAAAGTAATTGGCCAGAGGCGTATTTTCTCCAATTTATCTTACGTATTTATCAGTAAATGTGACATATTGGACCAACGAAAGTCCTCCACACCGACAAATTTCGAAAATGACGCGTTTTTAAAAAGACCGCCTCGAAAAAAAACTTCCCATTTGCGCGAGTCCCCAAGAACATCGATGACGTCACACGAGGGCGACGTCATCGTCACTGACCCTCGACCACTGTCACGTGCTTTACATCATCACGGCTGGTAATAATTTCGCGCCACATTTGGAAGCAGAAATATCATCTGATCCATCTGCCTTCCAACCCTTCATCATCGGTGCATGAGTTTGAAGAATCTGGAGGCGCGAATTTCGTTTTCAGCCATACCAATTTGAGCCTGAACAGGCCTACGGCTCTAATGACCCCGAGCCCGAGGGTGATATGGACTTCGACGTGGTGGACTTTGAACGGCGGCTTCATGATTTGGAATATTGGTGTGTTACGTTTTTAGTTGACAGTCCCCCGTCATGCCAAGGCCAAAATTAAAAGCTTAGCTATGGACCGACTCGAACCACATCGGGCGTTCGCCTGTAACTGGCAATTAGGCCTAGGTGGGCCTACGTCACTTTCTAAAAGTCGGATCGATACAGGGTGCAGAGCCAAACACGCAATGTGCAGATGAAATGTATTGTATCGCCTATACGACGTCAGTCAAGTGCCCTGTGAATTTCATGATTTTGTAATTTCATTTGGCCCACCCCGACCCGCAGCATGTTGGGCATTCACAATTTGCCTAATTAGGGCCAACTTGACCAGTCAGCAATGGTCCGTCGAACAAACTGCTTCCAGGAATATTAATCGCAAAATCTTTGGGAAATTCATGCAGAGTTCTTACACCAAACTCCGACCGTTTAAAAAAACACGTAGACAACGCAGTTATAAACCATATTTATCGGAGAAACAGCCGATTACAGTGACAAGTGATGATCGCTGCGCCTGTCTTATCATACGACTGCTGACGTCCACCACTGTGACGTCGACCGCCCGCGAACTTTTTTTTCCTAACCAATATATCCATTACGACCAACTTTTTTTCCTAACCTGTATAGCAAAACCTAATCCTAATCCTAATCTGAACCCTAATCCTAATACTACTCCCCAAACTAACCCTGACCCTAACCCTAACCCTTACACTTACCCTATCATTAACCCGCCATTCACTTCGTTAATTTCATTTCGTAATGGATATACTGGTTAGGAATCTATACCGGTTAGGAAAAAAAAATTCGCCGACCGCCCTCGCCCTCGTGTGACGTCATCACGCCACAGGCGCCAGTCCAGAAACGTTGCCCGTTTTTGTGGCGGCGCACGAATTTACACATTTTTAAAAGTGGATTTGTTGAAAGCGGCTGATTTATTTCGTGATTGAATAGGGATATATTGGAAAGTTAATCACTTACAACACTTACATACGTGTAATTACTGAAAAGTATGCGCCTCTGGCCAATTACTTTAATGAAAGCCCTGCAGTTGATCCCCGGTTAAAATTGGGGTATGATCTATATTCTGCTGTAGGACATGAAACGGATGGATACCTTCAGGTATGCTAGGAGGAAACAGTTCATTCCACAGATAATACTCTCCTGGGATGATTTATTTGATTATGACACATTGACAGGACAAGTTTCAGTTTTAAGTCGACCAGAGACCAACCTCATTAGAATACTCATTTACCGAAATAGAAAGGAACAATATGGTATTGTTTATGATACATCAGTATTGTACCATGGCGGGACGGAACATATATGTCACTGGTTGATATATCGCCAGTGGATCCTCATAACGAGATGCGATAAGGGCTCTAGCCATTACCTTCAGGTTTACAATGTTTATAATGGTTCATTTATTGAGGAACACGGATTTCATGAAAATGAAGAGGGCTTGGCAACTACTGGGATTGTCCAGGGAGGGAATATAATACTCTTTGTTATTCACAAAAAAGGATATGTGCGAGAAGCCACACTTTACAATGCTCAGGTGAATGGCAGAATCAGACTGGATCGTGGCTTACTTGTCCCATATCAACCGATTCGAGTATGTGTTTATCATGAAACAGTTTATAAGGTGAGCACATTTCCACCCAAAGGAGGGTTTGTCCGACATATTTCTATCTTTAAACAAGAAAGAAATTATGTGCCAATGAATTACTACATGCAACATTCAAATAACAGTTTCCACCATCATGGGTTTATAATCAAATACGTAAGACAGTCTGGTAATCATATCATTTCTGTATTTTTTACATTTCCATCCACGGCTGTAGGTTTTAGAGAAGTTTGCAGGCCAAAGCATGGCCTTATCACAAAGAGGAAAACTCTTGAGGAAAATTCAAGAGCATTTCCATTACTCAAAGATGGTAATATAATATATTATGTTTTTGATCCTGGCGATGGGTCAGTGCTTCTGTTTAGAAGAATCCGAAGGGCGAGGGAGACGCCACTTCTATTTGTTTCAAACACACAGTCAAGAAATATATGAATCGTAGTGTTTTATCAAATGTACTCTGAACGCGACCAAATTTTTGGTCGCAAATTACCCGAGTATGCTCAATAAAGATTTCCTGTGTGATGAGATATTCATAGGATATCATTTTTTGCCATGGAGAAAGTAATGAGAAGCAGGGGCAAGAAGACAATGCAGGGGACTCAAACCCTGTTGCCGCTACATTGAAAATTTACAGTCAGTTTTAACACCATCTCCAAAACGGGGAAGTATTGGGGGTATTGGGGGAGATATTTGGGGGCATCGCAATATGTAAAGGGTTGTGGTTCGGCTCGGAGGAAGACAAGACGAATGCCCCGTTTCTCCCCAGTACTCTATCGTCCAGTGAAATGGGAGGAACGTGATGTAACTCGGGAAAGGAGTGACCGATCACGTGACGACCGTTTCCTCCCATTCAATTTCGAGACGAGAAGGTGGAAGGCTGAAGGTGTATGTCGGGGCAGCGAGCGGCCAGGAATGTCGGGGCGGTTGTCTGGTTGTCAGCTTCCAGTTTGCCCTACCACCCACCCATCCTTACCAATTGCTACGAACTGGTGATTCTGAACTCTCTCATTTCTCCAAGACGAATGCCCCGTTTCTACCCCGTACTCTATCGTCCAGAGAAATGGGAGGAACGTGATGTCACTCGGGAATGGGGTATACGACTAGTCTAAAAAGTGTCATGGAAATTCAGAAAAGATATCCCCTGAGTACCTATTGGTGATCCTCTACAGTGCACCTAGCTATCAGGGTATACGTTTCTGAACGCCCTACAACAGTTGCGTTTTCTAACACCCAGAGCACCCAATCAGGTAGTCTCAGTAACTGGGACTCTGGTGCTGCATTTTTACTTGTACAAACTGGGACATCTAAATGGCGCGCATACAGAGTCCCAGCTTGCCCAATGCATTCCCTGTGGAGCACTTCCGCACCAAATTCAATGCGGGAACTGTTCACAACTAGAAGTTGGATCTACGGAGGTTCCAGTTTCCTCCTACATTAAACATCATAATGAACAGATTTTGACAACCAGCATACCTATCAACCTACAAATATCAACATAGGCCGAGCTATGTATGGATGTGAGACACGGCCATATAGATTTTAAGGAATCTGGAACACAAGGATCCCCAAGGAACCCTACGGAATCCGGTCTGCAGTTCATGCCTCTTCTCATACCTACGTGTACACTTGAATGCACGTGTAGCCTACTAGTTGGCCTATCAATGTGACATCCTTTCTGCTGGTGAAAAATCAAAAGTGCTCCTGCAGACTGAAATCTTATCCCCATGACTGCATATTTTGAACGTTTATCGCAAAAAAAACATTTATAGACGTTTTCCTGGCGGATTCTTTGTACAGTGAATAATACAATCATAATAATGTCGTTTTCTCATATCATTTGCCTTATTTGGAGCTAATTCCGTAGGGTTCCTTGGGGATCCTTGTTTTCCAGATTCCTTAAAATCTAAATGGCCGTGAGACACATATGAAATAGGCCTATGCCACATCATCCATCCAAGGCAAAGAACTGAATCCCAAACAACCAAGGCAACAAACTACATGTAGCCTACACTGACATTTCCATTTGATGAGTTGCATAACCGTCTGGTGAAGAGGCTGAGCGTTGGATGACCTTCGCTGAGTCGACCAGCTCACTGTGTTATTTCTAGAGTCACCCAGGTAGTCAAGACGATAAAGTGAAATCCACGCCGACGCCACTCTATCTCCTGTGTTATAACAGTGTATTCACGTACACCATCGAGAACATGGGGTTGGTGCGACATGATTACTTGTCACAGATAATGCTGTCCAGGGTCTGAAGCATTGTTGATTTGGTTTCTTAGAGGTTGTATCTCAGAATCTCTGTACGCTGAAATACGGTCAAAAGTTTGGGTTTACGGGGTACGGACACGTACATTTTTGTGTGCTTAAATCAGATTCGCACTGAAGCTGTCATTTGTAATTTACGGTCCAGGTCTCTGGTGAAAGAAACGGCCTCCTAAAAATGTGCAAACGCGCATTTTGGCAGCGACTAAAATGATAGCCGTCAGTGAAACGTTTTTATCGTCGATGGTAGTGATAGGCCTTTGCAATTGCAATGCAACAATGCTTTTTCATCATTATTCCAGGCGAAGCAAAGACATTATCCGATGAAGTATTTATGCTTTGGATTCTTGCCGATAGTTGCCCGTGGCAGTGCCAAGTACAGAATGACTAATCCAGATGAATGCTAAACTGCCCGTCGCGATTTCCGAGTAGTACAAAGCGAGAAATGATGGCGTACCACTCTACTCGTGGACGGAGTTGAGGCATTAGTGAGGTTTCGCAAGCGCCCGGTTAGGCCCTACGACGACGTTTATCTATTGTGTGGGTATACCCAAACAATAGGAAAACGTTGTCGTATGGCCTAACCGGGCGCTTGCGAAACCTTACTATTAACTCATTTACTGACAACTGCCAATTGAAGGAGATTGTCGGCAGCTTGTTGCAGGGAATAGTGAGACGCTGGCAACTGAGGTTACTGGTTAATTGTATTTCAAGAATGTTTGAACATTGTTATAAGAAGCTTTTGTTGTTTTTATCGATATGGACCATAAACTTCATGCTTCAAATTCTACCTTATTGATTCTCGTGTTTCGTTTCGTATGAATTGAAGTGTCAATCTCGCCTGAAAGAGTTTGAATAACTTTCAGTGTTCAGTTTTTGAATTATTTGATAAAATGTATGTATTCGACAAAGATGCCTCTCAAAATTATGTAATAACTTGATTATGAAACTGACTATGAAACGAAAGTTACGAAAGGAAATACATGTATTTGATTTCCTGAGCCAGTGCGGTTTATGCCATGGCGTCGCCAGTATCGGTCAGAACGAACTCTCCGTTTCCCCAGGCGCTAATCAGTTAAATCTAGGCCCTGAATAACCCAAATCACAGTTGTCGTTATTTTGTCAGTTTCACCTGATGAAAATTCCCACTAGGCCTACAGGTTCCATATAGACAATGGCATGGTTTTGGAAATCTGACGAAACACGGAGTACGAAATACGAAATTCAACTTCATGTCCAGGAACTAATGAATTTCTGTAGGTGGTTGGTACCACAAATGTCCCTGCTGCCAGTGCGGCTTTAAGCATAACATGTAAGATCAAGAGAGCTTGTGGTGCATCTTGAATTTTTTAATTTCCATTTCGTATCTACGAAGAGGAAACAAAAGATAAAATTCAAAGTTAATACCGTACCGTAACTCAATCGGTCTAACGTTATAGTCTAAATGACGCCCTTCCAGCAGGCGATATTTATGGTAGGCCTACAACCATTTCCTGAAATACATTACGCCATGGAACTGAAGTCCAATAGACTTTATCACTCTAAAAGAGCGCAGCACCTGACGGGTAGCCAGCTAGGCCTTCAGCGTCACGACGTCCCGTGCCCCATTCTGAACGCCATGACGTCACTCGAAAAACCTCCACTTGTTTTAGCGATCATGACGTCGTCTCAAGTCAAGATGTCATGGAATGAGTACGGGACGTCGTGACGCTGTAGTTACCCGTCAGGTGCTGCGCTCTTTTGGAGTGATATCGTCTATTTCGTACTCGTGTTTCGTCAAATTTGCGAAACCCCTTCAACGTATTCGAACGAAAATCCTGTTGAAAAACGAAGACACATTATCGCGGAATGCAATGTAATCTGAGACTATAGAATGACGTCATGACGTCTTTCGGTCGGATTAGTGGTAGCGCCGCCTTGCGTCGGCCAGGTTGCGACTACGGCACGGTTATTACGAGATACGTTGAAGCTGATCCACCAAAACATCATGTCCGATAGAATCGGCCTTGTTTTGACGTCATCGGCATAGCATCGTGTGACGGGGTGACAAATCGCATGCCACAGAGCCTACCTTACAACGAGTTTATGAGACCAAATCAAACATCCTGATCTGGTCGTAAACACGTCGCAAGCAGTCGTAGACAAAAATCAGTCGTGGACGAGTCGCAAACGAATCGTGAACTGTAGCTGATAAACACATGTGACAGAGTCAGAGATCAAAGTCCCCCTCGAATCAACGACCGGCCTAATTATTCAGTGAGGGATTGGAATATACGGCTATAGAGACCATGACCATTCGAATATAATCTTTCAACAGTGGGCTATTGTTTGGCGGACTTACATTCCTATCCCACACATGTGTGACAAGAATCAGCGTCCTAGGAGTGCAGGAATGAATGGATGACCCTTAAAACCATCACCCCCCTCAGGTCTTAAAGGAGCACTGTATTGGATCTCAAATGCGTTATTTGACTGCCGACGTAGAGGGAGCCACCTAGCGGCAGTAACATGAACTACAAAAATGCATTACAAAATGTACGGAGGAAATCGGGTCAACTCGCCAATACGTCGTTGGTCCCTGGGTTGAAGAGTGGCACAGTGGCACCGGCTGTCGAGAAAAAGTGGCAATACCGTGCTCCTTTAACACAAGATGCTGAGGTTCTGAGACCCCATATCCCTTTCACAATCTTTATTTTCAGGGCAGTTTGGCATTCGTGTTCTTCTCACTCTCTCCCCCTGGTAGGCCTATTTCGTTTTAGGTTTTCCAGTTGTGGAGGGCACGTGGCTCCCCTTCTGGTCTAGGCCTCCCCCCCCCCCCTTTGTTCTATTCCCCCTCGCCCTATTCTCCCCATTGCTCAGTGATTTGCATTATCCATTCTGGTTTTTTCCTACAAATCTGGAAGTTGACTTCCTTTATATTCTATTACTTTGTGTTGACCTTTGTGCATCTTTTCGCTTTGTGCTTGTTATGTATTACACATGTCATATTTATTAAACCCTTTTCTTTCAGCTAAATCAGTTTCTCCTTAATTACATCCACTCTCTTAAATAGGTCCAGCAACCATCCGTGGTGCTTGGACACTATTCTTTCCTTAATTGCTCACTCATCCTGTCTACACAGGTTAGTTCCACATTCGGGTTTCAGCTCAGTCTTTTCTAGAGTTTCAGATTGTAAAGTTCCACTTGAAAAAGACTCCGGTTGGGGTCGAAAATTCGTGAATTCTGGAGATTGACTGATTGCTTATTATCATTTTGTGTGTCAATTTGTGCTATTCTGTATCTTGGATTAACAAATTAATCGTGTTGATCGTAGCAAATTTTTAAACCGGCCGAAACTTTCCTACGATCAACACGATTGCCACAACTGACCTCAAGATCCGATACGACCTGATAGGATCGCCACGATTACTCCACGATTAAGGGCGAGCCGTTGTTGTGAATTTTTGAAATGTGGTCAGGCGTCGTAAATGAAAGATGTCAAAATGCCATAAACGTACAAGTTGTATGACGGAAATGAAGGCACCTCTGGGGTCTATAAGTCAAAAGGAATTGAATGAGACGCATCTTGGAACGAACTAATTAGCTAATAAGGTGAAACAAAAGACTAGTAATCGGTACACTTTCCCTAGAAATGTTACATTTTGAAGATCAAACGACATGTGGATCATAAAGTTCGAGTTTTGTTCTACTTAGTCCACCCATTTTGATAGCAATATTTTCAACAGGTATAGAGTACTCGGCATGCGAATTCCATGATTGCTGCAAGATTTTCCAAAACAGGGCGGCCAATGTGTCGTTGATTATGTAATGTAATTAAGCTGTAATTCTTGGGACTTTGCTCATTTTCTGTTTCTATAAAGCACAGTGATCACATTGGGCCATAAAAACAGTCATCTGGAGGTGTCTTTATTGCTTTTCTCATAGGGGCCTCAATTCAAGCAATATGAAAATGTCAAACGATGGCTTGCCCTTAATACCACGATTTCAATCGTGGCCTGAATCGTGATAATGTGAACATAGCATTAGCACTCTCTAAGTGAACGGTCACAAACTCGCCAAGAGGAGGCATCACGCCCCGTTGATAATGCACTACATGTAACACTATTGGGAAATTTAGCCACTGGCGAGTTTAAGTTTTACGTCGGGTATACGTCCGTCTATTAGTCGCCTCGTGAAGGATACCTATTATACCGTGAGACTGCTGAGGTCTGACGTATGGAACCCACTGCTTTTGTTTTACAGATATTGCCAAGCTTCATGCACATTTCGAATCACGTTTAGGTTGTAAGTCATTTTCATGCACATGTACATCTACAACATACCGTACTCTCTTTTACAAATTAAGGGATCAGTCCTGGAAAACTACCGACGGTGGACAGGAATTATGAATGACAGGTCATGTGGGTAAATTCCGATCTCCTATTGGCCATGATTGTGGTAGGACGTGGTCCTAACTTTTTGTGGTGTATAGAAATGCGTAATCCCTTCACAAATCACAAGCCAACACACCATACACTGTTAAACTCAAAACCAGGACGAAAATCCACAATACTGTATCCCGATGTTGTTGAGGTACTGTCAGTACACCAAATCCGAGTAAATTGAGTAAAATTCCATCCTTTTTTTACTTCCAAAATCGAGTTTCTAATCCGCCTCTCGAGCCTAAAGCCTGCCGCACACTAGAGCTATCTGCTGAGCAATAAGTCAGTCGAGAGCGTTTGCTCAGCAGATGCTTGCCGTGTGCTCTTGTTTCCGGTGAGTTTTCTGAAATACGCGCACACACGAGCTATCTGCTGAGCAAGCGCTCTCGACTGACTTATTGCTCGGCAGATTGCTCCAGTGTGCGGCAGGCCTAAATGTACATACCGGTGAGACGCCATGATGAATGACAGCAATGAATCTCGCGCAATGCAGTTGCGCAGTTGGCATCAGCCTAGCTGTCATTCAGTGTCATCGACTATATACGCCCAGTCACTTGACATCGAATGTTGTTTACATGCGTTTTGATGACATTTCCACGGAGTTTCGTATCTAAGTTTTGTTCCCTAATTACAATTACCTTCGCTAGGCATTATGGGTAAACCCGGATAATGCCTTAGCCTTCAACTGCTGTGATGCGCCTGCACAAAAGTGCAGTGAATAAATTTAGGCCTTTTTCTGCCCAAATGTAGGCCTTTTTGGAAACAATAATAACATATCTACCAATAAAGCTCTCAAAAACGACCAAAAAAGGGTATTTTGAGGTTGCAGTTGTCAAAACGTACGGAACTACATCGGAAGGATAAAACCAAATTACTCAACAGGTTCTTGGTTTGCTCAATCAATCAGGACACTGCATTGACAGAATGTAAACAAGACCATGTGCTTATCAGCTGTCACGTGCTTCTGTTGACCAATCAGATAATTAGGTCGACGAAAAAACGTTGCGTATACGTGCCCATGAAATTCTTCAATTCCACTTGGCATGTATTGGAACTACGATCCTCCGCCGAGAAAGTAGGGACCTGGGGTAGCGAGCATAGAGGGGTCGTAACCCTACGTCTGGCCTAAGCCAGGCGTAGTGCTCGTTTTGGCCCTTGCACTACGCCTGGCTTAGGCCTGACGTAGGGTTACGACCCCTTTATGCTCGCTACCCCTGGTGGCAGTGTCACTAGGTCGAAGATTGGAGATGGCGCTGTGTGCAGTTTGCCCTAATTATTGCCAATTTTCAGTGTTTTGGAACAACACTATGAGACGTAAGGATAAATAAAAGGATTCACGACGGTTAATCATTCTAATTTAGTTATGTTTGTCAATAATTGGTCATTTTGTTCAGTACATGACCCAATACACTATGCTCCACACGGTACATATGGGTAAATCAACATCCCAGGCAATCGCCGTCAGATATCATATCGTAAAAGAAGCTACGCCTGGGTGATATGGTTACCGTAACTACCAATCAGGCAGCCTCAGCCCCAAAGCGGGGAATTCAGATGAATTGAATCCCCGCGTTAAAGCAGGCCTATCGTATTGTGGCGATACGTTCTTGGTCTTTTCCATAGATTATTTGGAGTAACAAAGATTATCCTCGGCGCAGCCATTATCAAGCAAACAATGTATTTCAGTATTGACCATATTAAACTGATCAACACAGATGAACGCCGCGGCGTCTTTTTAACGTTGGAGGGAAATGAGGCGAACCTATGTTACACTGTTCTCCCCGTCTCCGCCGCCATGAAACATATATTTTGACGCTGACTTCTTTTGGTGACTTCTATTGGTCAATTAACTGAAAGCTCCTATTTTTGCAATCTTGTCCACGTCCGCAACGATCTCAAATCAAGGGTGTTGCAGATTTGCTGCAAGGAAATATTTTCGACAAGATGCAGCTGTAGAGAAGGCTAAATAAATATGATTTTTACGTTATGGTACAATCTCTCCAAATATGCAATAGTTTAAAAGTCAACTGAGAAAGATGTACTTTTAGGAATCTGATCGCTTGATATTGATACTATTTTCACGTAAACATGAACGCTTCTTTGCTAGGTAGGATTCAGTCATTGTTCTTAAATGACGCCACCGACATTTTATCACTGTAAATACATACATGTAGTTCTTTAGTTTGGCAACCTTACCTTCAGGAAAAGTAGGCAATGTGAAATACATTTTTATTGACGCGGTGGGTTCAATGCCACAGCCACAGCTGCGGCGTGCACAATTCAATGCATAAAGATTATTCTAAAACACACGCCAGAAGACAATGGCACTGTCAAATGTTTTAGCTGTATCCAAAAAGGTAAGGTGAATTGAGGGGTATAGGCAATGAGCAACCTAATTCACACTGCCTCAATAGGTGTCACTACTGGTTAAATCTATTGAATTGAAAGGGACATTCAGGTCCTGATAAATTTCGCACACAAAAGGCATCCATTCTATAGGACCAGGGACCGGTTGCACCAAACTTAAGTTCTTATCGTAAGATATGGAATTCGGGACAACCCCTAAGACATGTCCTAACTGCATGGACGGGAACGTTAGGACGATGTCCTAAGACATCGATGGTGCAACCCATTTTTGTTCTTAACTTCAAGACAGCACCTACGACGTTTGGTGCAACCGGGCCCTGGTTACTATATGCTGTCCTCTCGTTGTGATCACCACTGAAACACATGGTCGGATTTACGTTTGGACGGGCTATAACCTAGAATCGGTTCTACGACATCACTGCATAATTTTCGATTTAGTGACGCCTACTCCACCACGTTGAAGTCACATTTTAGTCAAAATTGGCATTTGACAGGCCTGTGAATAGGGCCGTAAAGGTGCTATTACAATGAGTTTTGACGAAGAACAGATTGATTTCGTGGGGTATTCAAAAGCACACCAACTTGCTTTTCATTGAAAAGAGATATACAGGGTGTCCTGCAAGACACTGAACCAGTTGATCCCATGCCTCAGTGACAACGCATAGATTTCTGAAGAAAACATTGCGTGCAATTGCATAAGGACAATGTTTTAAAAAGAATTTCCATTGAAACACAACACAATGACCCTATTATGGGCCCTTGACTTGCGCACAGTCGGTTTCGTTCTGGAAAAGTACACTTTGACCCAAGCGGCCTTAGCTTACCGTGAACTTTATACTTGTCAGTCATGAAAGGATCGATTTCTGCCCCCCCCCCCCCCATCCGGCAACATCATCACA
>NMRB01000456.1:145251-172910 GCA_002633025.1 Notospermus geniculatus
CACCGCGGTGAAAATTAATTTTCACCGCGGTGAAAATTATTTTCCACCGCGGTGATAATTAATAATTACCACCGCGGTGAAAATTAATTTCCACCGCGGTGAAAATTAATTTTCACCGAGGTGGAAATATTCTCACCTCGGTGGTAATATTATCACCGCGGTGGGAATATTATCACCGCGGTGGAAATATTTTCACCGCGGTGGGAACTTCTAAAAATTTTACGAACCCCCAAGAAAAAATTATCGAATTGAAAAAAAGTTGCAAATGTAAATATTTTTCATCAATGAGCTCTATGGGCCACCGTAATCGACCAATTCACATTGACCGCTAGAAAGTGACCACGCGTGCAACAGCGAGCGATTGGTCGGTCATTGATGGCGCGAAAACTAGACTAACTGCATAGTAACGAACGGGGCGCGAATTTTGTATGGAGTGTTTTGATGTCTTAGAACCGATTTAAGGTAATATACAACGCAATCGTTACATACATGTAGAAGAGTTTGCATTTGTGCAGCGTTCCGTTTCGAAAAAAATGCCCCTTTCTATCGGCAATACACACATTGAATCATTCGTATGCCCCAGATACCTTGCACTGGTAGCTGCCAATCGGCATCGAGGTCATACATGTAGCATCATTTACAGTAGCGAGTTTTTGCAAAGCCCCCGAAACGCCAACGCCAAACCCATTGTTCGATGGCACGACGAGAGCACCGAAGAAAAGGATAGACGTTCGCGTTGGCGTTTCGGGGGCTTTGCGAAAACTCCCTAGTGTACCAAATAGCCCCGAAACCGTTCACCAGCAGAAAAAAAACGTCACACCGGCACGACTTTCTCATCTTGAGGCGGGAAAACGCACAATCGACCTGTAAAATGCCTGATTCTGAACGTTGTGTTTCAGTTATGTTGGACCTTCATGCTTTTATGGAGGAGTTAAAAACACATTCCAAACCAGTGACTTGGAATGTATGCTTTGTTCCTGCAACTCTCTTCATCAACGGGCTTACTGGAAAAAGCGGAACGGAACGGAACAGGCGGAATCGTTCCGCCAAAGGGAGCGACCATTATTTGTACAATGACGATGACTAGACTGATTTATCGTCTTTGCGGCCCTACTCGTGCGGAGGGCTTACTGGAAAATGCGGTACAGGCGGAACGGAATCAGCCTCGTACCTAATCTTGCTGTCCTATTCCAAATGCACTGCATTTGTGACCTGGAGTCGCGGATGGTTGGGAGCACTGATTATTCCGTCACGCACTTGTTTTCCAAATCATTTTTTTTAATTGACAGTTCATTGGGACCAATTCCACAATAACCTTGGCTCACCCAGTTACATGTCCGATCTCCATCTGACGTTAGGTAAAGTATGGGTCCTTAATATAAGGTTTGATACCCTTTAATATGGATGTCATTCTTTTTACTATGATCGAAAGTTAAGAGGCGCCGAGTTGGTCAGATGGTAATTACGCTTTTAGCCACTTTTGATAGTGACTTTCTGTTTGTAAATTATTATTCATTATTTGAGTGATCATTGAGAATTTGGGACATTCGGATGTCGGTAGTTGGCGCTTTTTTGGCTGTATGATTGTTCCAAATCAAATTTGCAAGCGGATGTCCTGATTGTCTTAACTGCCGTTTGACGTGCTTTGCTGATTATGCCTATTATCAAAAAAAGTCGATTTTATCTATTTTTGCTATTATATTTAAAGAATGTATATATGCTGGGAGTCGTAAGAATATAGATAAGTTTTGAGTCCACTTTGGTCTTTCGTTTCATTCAAACCGTTGTAAGCCCACGTAACCTGGAAATACAAACTAAGTTATTCTGAAAAGACAGCCGAACTTTTCAGTTAGACAAAGAACTTTACAAATGTGCACGTGTAAGCGGTAGTGGGCTCAAATGATAATAATAGGCAAAGTGGGCTCAAAATCCGCCACTGTGATAAGCTGCTGCTTGCCAATGATAATTGACGAGTTGTGGCATAGGCCAGGGTGCATAGAGGCATTGCGCAATATACTGGTAGATCTATCGGCTTACAGGCCAATATCGCAGCCGGCTATGGGGCGCCATCGATCGTAATGTCGTCATCGAAGATCATGCTTTAGGAATGTTCATATAGGCCCTACATTTTGTAAGGTTACTGTACAAGACAGGAGCTCGAAACGACCGCAGTCAGAGTTTCTATGCTAAATAATTCCTACTCCGCACGAGTAGGGCCGCAAAGACGATAAATCAGTCTAGTCATCGTCATTGTACAAATAATGGTCGCTCCCTTTGGCGGAACGATTCCGCCTGTTCCGTTCCGTTCCGCTTTTTCCAGTAAGCCTCATCAACGAACTCTAAAAGTGCTTCAACCATGGCCATACGGACCTACCGATTACTATTGGACCGTTTGCTCGTTCGGGAAATATCACGTACCAAAAACAATCTGTTAATTCGATAATTGCGAGTTCACAGAAGGGTCTTATCCGCCCAACAATGTTAGCATTTGATTCAACTACGACGGGTTACTACCAAGGAAGTCTGCTGAGGTACACCGTGGATATTGTTGTTTACATTCTGACTATTCCACTTCCACCATTTCTCATGATTGTTGGGCTGATCGGCAATTCGCTAAGCTTTCTTGTCATGAAACAAAAAAAGTACCAGAAGAGTACGACCTGTTTTTACATGCGCTGCGTGGCCGTTTTTGACAGTGTGTACATCTATGCTAGGATGGTTTTAAGGTATCTTCTAGTCGTGGCACCACAGCTTTTCAAAAACACCAAAATTAAACATGGATATTGCCTGTACTACCTGGCGAGTCTCGAAGCAGGCTTGAAACTTTCACCCATGGTACTAGTCGTCATGACATTCGATCGTTTTGTTGCCTTAACTTGGCCTTTACAAGCAGCCAGGATATGCACTATGCACAAGGCCAAGATCGCTGCTGTAGTCATTCCTGTACTCTGTATTCCTCATGCCCTAGCAAACCTTATACTCCGTACTTACCAAGAGAAGCTTAAACACTGGTTTTGCCCTTATCACTTTAATGAACCGTGGAATGATATTTCGGATATTATTGGGGATTCGCTGGCCGTCTATATCCCGATTGTCTTACTTTTAATCTTCAACACGGGTATCATCGTAGCGGTGAAACGAAGTCAAACAAACAAATCACTGAAGAGAACGAACTCATTGGACGACTCCTCGATTACGTCAGCAGCAATTTTAATCACGACTGCTTTCATCGTATTGCAGATTCTCGGCCAAATCGAGAGTCTCTTATTATTGCCGTTTGAAGGAAACGTCACCGATGATATTCACCAAATACTGCGTATTTTTCTGAATGTGTCTATCATCTTTGAAAATATGAATTATTGTTTCAATTCGTACTTACACTTGTTAGCGTGTAAGCGTCTCCGAAAAGAAATGCTGAGCATACTTTTCAGTTCAGCAGCCATAGGCCGATTAAAGTGAGTATTGATGATCAATCAACCATCGGTCCGCTTGGCATTGATTTGGGCCGTTGTGACTTCTATTGGTCAACTGACTGACAGTTCCTATTTTTGCAAGACTTGTCCACGTCCGCAACAATCTCAAATCAAGGGTGCTGCAGATTTGCTGCAAGGAAATGTTTTCGAAAAGTTGCAGCTCTAGACAGGGCTCATCCTGGGAACCCAAGGCATTTCCACTCTGCATAGCGCGTTACAATGCCCTGGGGAAACCCACCCCGTTTCGGTGGGGAAGAGGGCTGTTCCCTCATGTGTACTCGCCAACTGGTAATTCACGAATAAACCATGCAATGCAGTGGGGGATCGCCACTTGATGTAATGGGCAGACATCGCGCCTAGTGCTGTAACGTATGCACATATATCTGGTGTTACGAGTTACCAAGTACCAGTCTTATAGCAATGTAGTCCGAACACTGCCTCCTGTTGCTCATTTGCATAACTGACGGCCGCAACAAGAGTCAGATGAAGCCTATCGCGGGGGGTCTATTTTGATTGGTCCGTCCATCTCCAGGTCGTGTTGTGAATACATTTAGTGCACGGCAATCGTATCACTTGACAACGCTGCTTTCAGGCATTTTACTTGCTGTTTCAACCAGCTACACTCGCAATCACGCTCTCTGTTCACTCTTAGCCAGACAAACATTAAGAAAACCGCAATTTGTTATCAAAATCACGAAAAATATTCCTCTCGAAAAGCCGAATCGGCGAATGCACAGCATCGCCATCTTTACAGTTTGAGGTCACGTGATACGGGAACCACCAATCCGTGATCTGATCATGCTGATGACGTAGAACCAAAATCTGGTTCTTCGGTTACTCATCATCTGACTCTGTATTAGCGTCCAGCAGATTCTAAAAATAGCAATACGAGTCAGACGTTCGGACTAATAGCAATGCATCTCATTCCATAATTTATGCATGCTGTCGGAATGATAGCTGCCCCAAACACATGAACTGGATCATACCTTCGTGTTTTGAACCCGTCGGTACTTACCCATTATCTAGATAATCCATTAGAACCATTTTTACGCGAAGTTAATTCAGGAATATTAAAAAATCCAGCGAGTTTGTCAGCGAATCGAGGAATGTTTGAAACCACCATATTTGGGAGTGACCATGGCGGGTTAGAAGCTTCGCTGTGATTGGTTGTATTCAGCGACAGATTTTCTGTCGCTAGTTCCACAGCGAAAAGGCGCCAATTTCAACAGGGCCTCGGACGTGCGAGTAGGGGAGCGCGTTTTAGAGGACCTGTTGCAAGAGGATGGACAGAGCTTAACGGACCACGGTATGCGATCGCTAATGGGTAATAGGAGCAGTCAGCCGCGCGTATTGCCAACAGATGGCAGCAAAGTTCTAGCGGACCAGTGTACAGGAAAATCTACGTGATTGATGCCCGATCAATAATGACTGGGTCCGCTATATGCATTGAATTGGGCCGTAGTGACACTGACTGACAGCTCCTATTGACTGCCGAGTAGAGGGCGCCACCTAGTGGCAGCAAAACGAACTACAAAAATCCATTACAAAATGTACGTCGTAAATCGGGTCTATTCGCCGACAACGTAGTTAGTCCCTTGGGTTGGAGAGTGGCGCGGTGGCGCCGGCTGTCGAGAAAAAGTGACAGCACCGTGGTCCTAAATATTATTTTTACATTATGGTACAATCTCTCCAAATATGCAATAGTTAAAAAGTCAACTGGGAAATAGACCTATTTCCCAGCACCTGTGCTTTTAGGAATCTGATCGATTGATATTGATACTACTTTTACGTAAACATGGTTCAGTCTTCTTTGCAAGGTAGGGTTCAGTCATTGATGTTAAATGACGCCACAGACATTTTATCACTGTAAATGTATAGTTTACACTCCAAATAAAGATTGGTTCTTTATTTTGGCAACGTTACCTTCAGGAAAAGTAAGCAACGTGAAATTAATTTTCATTGACGCGATGGATTCAATGCCACAGCGACAGCTACAGCGTGCAAATTTCAATGCATAAAGATTATTCTAAAACACACGTTCAAGCCGTACACTTCGACCGAAAACATTGGTGTTTTAAGGATTGATAATCGGTTATACGTTCTTCAGCATCGTGAGAGGAACCGGCGGTGGACTCCTTTTGGCTTGATGTACATGTATGATGCTCGATTTTCTTGTATTGAGGCGGGAAACCCCAGATTCACGTGTAAAATGGCGGATTCGGAAAGTTATGTTGCACATATGTTGGCCTTTCATGCTTATGGACCAGTTAAAAACATATTCCAAATCAATGGCTTGTTTTGTTTGGTTACTGCAACTGCAACTTTATCAACGAATAATTCTTAAAATGATTCCACCATGGCCATACAGACCGATTATTAATGCACCGGTCAATGAGATGTCTGACCCCCCCCCCCCCCCCGTTCAGGGGTCGACGCCAATTCGACGCCGCTTTGGCGTCGAGTTCTGGGCGAACGAAAATTCCTCCACCGTCGAATACCTGGCGAATAAAAAAAATATGGTGTCTAGTGTCTGAGGTAAACGATTTCCGTAACTGTCGAATTCCTGTCGAGTAGACTTTAAGGCAAACGTCGCAATCCTGGCAAGCTGGTGAGCCGCTGTCGAATGCCTGTCGACCGACGACAGAATTTCATCACGAAACCCATTGTGGGATTTCCTATCCTCGCTTCTAGGACAGTTATACATGTACTTGTAGACTTGTGACAGTACGGTAGTTATAACCTTCCGGGAACGAGGATGACAGAAGAGAAATGGCTGGCACTGCAAGCAGGTAGGCCCAAGCCGAGAGGATTATTCAGGGATTTCTTTCCTAGATACTTAGTAAGTATTACATATACATGTTATGGATATTTTTATATTTTGATAAAAAAACATTTTTTACTGTATAAATGTTCTTTGTATTACTGTTTACATGTAGGTTTTCTGTATCCTCGGTCATAGGAGCCACCCCCACCATGTGTGTCGAATTCCTGGCGTCCTCACTAAACTGCCGTCGAAAAAAGGCGAGCACCTGGTGGTTGAAGAAAAAAGCAGTGTCAAATTCCTGGCGAAAGTGCTGGTGGTCTGGGTGAACTGGTGTCGAGTTCCTGGCGAACAGTTTCCCTTCAAGTGTCCAATAAGTGTCGAATGTTTGAACGGGGGGGTGGGGGTTCAGACTTCTTATTGACTGGTGCATAAGGGGCCGTTTGCTCGTTCATCTTGAAATACCACATATCAAAACAAATTGTATATTTTGAGATTGCGAGCTTAAAGAATGCCTCTTGTCTGCCCTACAATGTCGGCATTTGAATATACAACGACAACGGGTTAAGGAAGTCCGCTGAGGGACACCGTGGATATTGTTGTTTGCATTGTGACTGTTCCAATTCCACCACTTCTCATAATTGTCGGGCTGATCGGCAATTCGCTAAGCTTTCTTGTCATGAACCAAAAAAAGTACCAGAAGAATACGACCTGTTTTTACATGCGCTGCGTGGCCGTATTTGACAGTGTGTACATCTACGCTAGGATGGTTTTAAGGTATCTTCTAGTAATGGCACCACAGCTCTTCAAAAACAACGAAATTAAACATGGATATTGCCTGTACTACCTGGCGAGTCTCGAGGCAGGCTTGAAACTTTCACCCATGGTACTGGTCGTCATGACATTCGATCGTTTTGTTGCCTTAACTTGGCCTTTACAAGCAGCCAGTATATGCACTATGCACAAGGCCACGATCGCTGCTACAGTCATTCCTGTACTCAGTATTCCTCGTGCCCTAGCAAACCTTATACCCCGTAGTTGCGAAGAGATTTAGTTACTGGTTTTGCCCTTATCACTTTAATGAACCGTGGGATGATATTTCGCAGATTTTCCTGAATTCTTTGACCGTCTATGTCCCGATCGTGTTACTTTTAATCTTCAACACGGGTATCATCGTAGCGGTGAAACGAAGTCAAAGAAACAAATCACTGAAGAGAACGACCTCATTGGACGACTCCTCGATTACGTCAGCAGCAATTTTAATCACGACTGCTTTCATCGTACTGCAGATTCTCGGCAAAACCCACACTCTTGTTGCTGTTCATCACTGCCCGACAAATTCTTTGTTATATTCTCGGTCCGCTGCCTTTTAACAAAGCATTTTCTGCAGCTGCGTTTTCCCGCTGCGCGAAAACGCGTCAGTGGGTTCGGGCCTTTACACTTGTTAGCGTGTAAGCGCCTTCGAAAAGAAATGCTGAGCATACTTTTCAGTTCAGCAGCCACAGGCCGATTAACCCTTTAACTGTCTAATTTTTATGGTATTTTCCATAGGAAAAATTATATGCATCAGAAAATAATATCCAGTTCAAAGGAAAGAGCAGATAGTACCATAAGAGTATACATTTTTGAAAAGCTTATTGTGCATGCTTTCCAGTGATACGAATAATGCTGACCTTGGCCTACATTATTTTCAAGGTCATGACCTTGACCTTGACCTTCAGTGCTTTCGAGCAGGGTGGCGACTGAGGTGACGTGTGCAAAAATCATGCTGTGTCAACAATAAATATAAAAAACTAGCTCCTTGGACATTTTTGTGACAGCTTCTGTATGTGTCTTCAAGCAACAGTAAAGAACATTCCATGAAGATTTTTTTATAGACGAACTTTGTGAAGGGTTTGGTAATCGGGGGGGGGGGGGCTTGGTTCGGGGGGAGGGGTGGAAAGTTGTTGGAATGGCACACCGCGTGAGGCAAATAAAGTTCAGTTATACGGGAGATAACACCATACAACTATACATTTTTGGACAGCTTGCATTATAAGCTTTCTAATGATAACAAATACTGATGACCTTGACCAACACTAGCTCAAGGTCACGGCCTACAAAACTGATTTCATGACATCAAAAAGAGCGATGTTTTGCGCATGTTGTGGTAAAACCATGCTGCGACATTCAAAAATACCCAAAACCTCAAACCGGAACCTCAAAGTGGTGGGAAAAGGGCATTGGGGCATTGCCATGGGACCTTTGTCGAGGCCCTAGCACTTCTTGCAGAAAGCCAGGCTAAAAACAACACCGAGAACAACTGATCGTCAGTGTCAGTGCACACTGTACAGCACAATGCACAGTACAATACACAGCGCCGGCCTCATCAGCTGATCGTCACTACTATATGCAGGACTAGTGGTTTACATTGTTGCCTGTGTCTGATAAAATCGGTAGGCCTACGGTATCATATGACATACCGGTAGGCTATATGCACGGATAGGCCTAAAAACAACTGAGTTTTGTCAACAAATACACGAAGGAAAGTAATCTCCGTCTTCTGCTTCCATCTCAGATTCGTAGGCTAGAACCCATTCGCTGTCGTTGCCATGGGCAACGTTAGGGGGATCGTCTGCTGGCCAACTTTGTCACCATCAATATCGTCGACGTCGTCATCATCAGACGCGGACATCCTATCCCCATTATCGCTACCGGTACTATGAGAACGCCAACCAAACCCTCGGAAAGACTGTTTTTGGTAGTTCTCGAACAGGGCATGATTCCAAAGTAAATTGTTACCAGCAGTTTCCACCACCACGCACAGCATCCAGCAGACACACAGGCGCCATTTGCATTCAGCCTCGTTTTGGCAAGGAGCAGACGCACATCGTGTACTGCCACGCCATTTGTGCCATTTTCTTGAACAAATCGGCGAGTTTGTATCCACATAATGATATATATGTATATGATCAGATGATGACCTATATTTTTCGTACGAATTCGTACGAAAGACGGTTAAAGGGTTAAAGTGAGTATTGATGTAATTAATTTAAGAAGAGGACATTAGGTTTTTTTCACATTGGCGCATAGAGTGAGCATTCAGTGCCCTTTTCCCATTCATATTATAATGAGCACTATGATTGACAGGTGGCGGCGGGTAACACGTCACGAGAGGCCACGTGGGTGTCTACATAGGGGGCGCGCTGATCTCCTGTCATGCCTGGCGCAATGGGCATCCTAGCTACGATAGAGGGCAGCACACCGAAACTCGGTCCTATACAATGGACGGCTTTTGTGTGGGAAATTGATCTGGACCGAGTTGCCAGTTTCATTTCAATAGATTTAACCACTGGTGACACCTATTGAGGCAGTGAGCTAGGGTCCTCATTGTCGTGGTTGTATTTACGATCAGGAGTAACTGAAATACAGCTTTCGTCGGCTGGAGGGAATGGATGATGTACGGTCGGTAATAAACTCAGTTGATCGCGCATTCAGAAGTGCTCGCGCTATGCGCCTATTAAAGGAGCACGGTATTGGATCTCAAATGCGCTATTTGACTGCCGACGTAGAGGGAGCCACCTAGCGGCAGTAACACGAACTACAAAAATGCATTACAAAATGTACGGAGGAAATCGGGTCAACTCGCCAATACGTCGTTGGTCCCTGGGTTGGAGAGTGGCACAGTGGCGCCGGCTGTCGAGAAAAAGTGGCAATACCGTGCTCCTTTAATGCTCACAATGCCCTATTTGACAAAAGGCTTATGCTCCACTATTCAATTCTTATGCTCCACTATTGAATTCTTATGCGCCACCATTCAACTCTTATGCTCTTTACTTGCTTGGTAGTGCGCTTCTTGTGCCTTAATTTTTGCTCACAATGCCCTAATGCTCGTTTTGACAAAAGGCTTGTGCGCCACCATTGAATTCTTATGCTCTTTACTTGCTTCGGTGACAAAAGGATATGCGCTCAATCATTCATCCTTGTGCGGTAGTCTCGCGCGGCCAGACCCTCGGTCTACCAACCGAGGGTTTGGCCACAACGTCTGAAACTTTTGTGATGCTGCTTTGCGCACGTCTGCCCCGTCAATGGCGGGATCATTCCCGCCCGGCGGCATCGGTCTTGCGGAATAGGAGCAGTCAGCCGCGCATATTGCCGACAAAAATGGCAGCAAAGTTCTAGCGGGCCAATGTACAAGACATCTACGTGATTGCTGCACGATCGATAGTGACTGGGTCCGCCATAGATGTAGTGACCACCTGTTGGTCAACTCGCTGTCGGTGTAAAGGGAAAGAATGTCCCCAGGAAAAACTGTCCCAGGAACAAAAGATCCTATTGTTACACTCTAATCTCTGGGGATTGATTTTCTATAGTCATGCCGCTTATTCCGTCATTCAACAATAGAAGGGGACACTTTTTACAGGGAGACACTCTGTACCGTTACACCGGCTCCTACTGCAATCAGCCCAGCAGGTGGTCGCTGTCGGACCGAGCTCAACACAAAGCAAGTCCCACCCGCATATCTTGGAATGAGGTTATAAGCCTGTCAATCGGGCAGCTAATCGTTCTGTGCACTGAATGGTGTCGCCTGCCCACTAATACCAGGTAACCAATCGTACGCCTTCCCGTAAAAGGGGCTGGCCTAAAGGGCATGAGCAGAGGCAGAGCACTCTAATGAAAAAAAACTATTGTAAATGTCATATGCTTCCTGATCTGAGTTAATGGTATACTGTATCGACTGAATTATCCCGCTCATGGCAAAATCGCGCCGATCATAAATTCATTGAATATACATTGTACGGTGTCGATGTCACATTTCACAGTGTGGTCGTTTGTTACATAAAGCTTGAATAATTGATCATAGTGCCTTATTATCGGAGAACGTCAAAACCACAGAACAAGTTGTTATTTTCAAAACAATTTTACTAACATGATTAACCCGTTCTCTTCCTAAAATGAAAAAATTCTATTCCTCTTTTGGTATGTCGTCCAAAAAGTCCAGATCAAAATCAACGTCCAGTTTTTCCTTAGTCCTCGAGTCAAGTTCGTCTGGTTGGACTTCAGCGTTACCAGCTTGACCTGTCAAGCCACTCACACGCCATGCGATATCTACCACTTCTGGCGTGATTGATGCCAAAGCTGCACTGATAATGTTCATGACATTTTCCCTGGAAATCTGTGGTGATACACCGTCGTAATCGTTAGTTTCAATCTTCCAGGTTTTACAGTTCCTGCACATGTTACGTTATTTAAAGAACCGGCTTACGGTTAAATCCAGTGGTTGCACAAGTGATGTGCATCGGCCAGGGATCAGTTCAATAAACCCGGGTGCATCTTCCACCGTTTCACGGACTGCGGCATTACGGTGAGCTGGAAACATGTCCCAAATCAGCAGAAATGGAAACTGGTCTGCAACGAATGGCGGTACGCAGACGTCCACCCTTGCCTGTACTCTCTCCCCAGTCAATACCGCATGGCGTGTGGGTGGCTTGACAGGTCAAGCTGGTATCGCTGCAGTCCAACCGGACGAACTTGACTTCAACCCTAACGAAGAACTGGACGTTGATTTTGATCTTGACTTTTTGGACGACAGGCCAAATGAGGAGTAGGCCTAGATTTTTTTTTCATTTTAGGAACAGAACGGGTTAATCGTGTTAATAAAATTGTATTGAAAATAACAAGTTGTTCTGTGGTTATGACTTTCTCGGATAAAAAGGTAGGCCCCACTGGCACTCTGATCAATTAAACGACCATACTGTGAAATGTGACATCGACACCGTACAATGAAGGAGCCACGGTGGTGCAGTGGCTCGGGCCTCCGGCTAGCGGTCAGAGGATCCCGGGTTCGAATCCCGCTGCTGGCGTGAGACTTTGGGCAGGTATCTTTGCCTTACTGGCCTCTCTCCACCCAGGTGTATAAATGGGTACCGGTCGGAAATGCTCAGATTGTAGCGCTGAATGAGCAGCTTATCTGAGTTCTACTGAAAGGTTTCAGGATAGACTGGGGTTAAAGTGTGAAGACGGATGAGAACCTCTACCGTTGTTGATATCAGACTATAAACCCAAAACTTTAACTTTAACTTTAATGTATATTCAATGAATTTATGATCGCCGCGATTTTGCCATAAGCGGGATAATTCAGTCGATACAGTATGTACATGTACAGGTTCATTTACCATGTACGTACCATAAAGGATGATAAATAAAAAGGCAATTTCCAGAGTGTTTGCGAATTTTCGNTTTAAAATGGGTATAGAGTAATGAGCAGTCACGGTCATCCTCTATCCCCCGCCGGATGTTGGATTTGTGGTTGTTCATCCTTCTCCGGAAACACATGGTCTGTCCGACGTACTGGTTGACTGTAGGGCATCTGGTACAGGTGATACAGTAGACAACGTTCTTACTGTCACAATCCGTGGGGGTCCTCAGGCGGAGTTGATGGGGCTTTCCGGTGGATGAGCTGGTGATGTGGGACTGGGATGGTAAGGAGATGCAAAGTTCACATTTACCATAAAGGAAAGATTAGGATATCGTATTTCCACAATGAATCCCATTTGAGATATCGATATAACCATGAACCAAATATCAAAATTCATCAGCCCGTTTGATTCCCAGGGTCAAGAAACATGGGAGTAGGACTTGATCCCACATCTCTAACTCATCACGGAATAAATATATGGGCTGGATATCACCGTATAATTCCGAACGGTGTATTCGGATACAGTTAAGAAACCAAGGGCCACTCGGCCTGGCAGAGTCGGCTCATCAAAAAGACAAAAGGCCATATTCTCGGTGTGTACATGTATAGATCACGAGTGACCGATCACTTGACGACCATTTCCTCCCATTCAATTTCGAGACGTCGGGCTGGCCGGTTGTTTCGGTATCGTCTCCTGCTCTTTAGTAAGTTTGTCGTCCTTCCCGATTTTTCGATTTTATGAGGTGGAATATGAAGGGAAATGTTGGAAAATGAGTGAGGAAAATGAGAAATATGAGGAAAATGAGAAATATGAGGAAAATGAGGAATATGAGGAATATGAGAAATATTAGGAAAATGCTGGTTTGAAAGAGGTGGAATGAAATTTGAGATGATAAAAGAGGTTTAGACAGGTGTGGCATGAGGTTGGAATGTGCTGGGTAGAGATTGACGAAAAGGGGACAGAAGTTGGTGGACGCGGGTTGCTTTCTGGATATGTTTTAAGTGTTGGAGCTGCAAGTAAATGGTTTGGCGTAGCGTGGCAGGCTGGCTCCTGTGGAAAATTCTTTATGTGTGTTTAATGATTCTATTGAGGGATTTTACGGCGGCCGCTTCTGTTCTAAGTTTTGCAACGCACACCCGGGCTTGCATGCACAAGCGCTCTGATGTATTATACTGTATGTGTTTTGTTCATGTATGATGTGTAAACACAGGCCAGGGCAATGGTATAATGCTTTGAGAATTTCTTTTGTTGGGTTTATTAGGGTGGCCTTTTGATCAGTTTGTTTGTATGGCATTATCTATGTGCTGATTGGTATGTGGTAATTCTTGGTTTTGTTTTACAGCGTGGTTCTCGTGTCTCCCTTACTTCTCGAACAAGAGCCGATTGAAAGGGTTTAGTCTGATCCTTGTCAAGAAAGTTGGGAAATGTGACCGTCTAATGTTAGGAATCCGTAACGTTTTCAACAGATGATGCCGTTGGACTCGAAACAGAAGATGAATAATTGGCGAATTCTTTTAGCTTTCCGTTTCCTCGAGTGATAAGGCTGTTTGGGAGAGTTCCCTTGATTCGTACCCGGGGGTCCTTTGCTCCTGGTGAGAGTTTCTCTCACTTGGGTGTGGGTCGGGGGGCTTCTCGCGCTAGTGTCTCTCTTTCCGGGGTAGTCTGTCGATGCCTCTCCCGGTGACAGAATGGGAGTAGAGGTGAAGCTTCGGGCCTTTTGCTATTATTTCGGAAGAAATGGGTGACGCAGCGGTGGGCTGCCCGGGGAGGCGCTGGATTCGGGGCCCTTCGGCTCGCGTACCCGGTGGTTCCTTGTGCGGATGTGATTGGTAGAAAGGTTCCCTTTGATACTTCTAGTTCGCTTTCGCGTGATCCAAAGGGGATGAGCACCTAAGAAACTACACTGTTAGAAATAACAGAAGATTTTACAGAAAATCTGTGCAGCACAGTCCCCAGGACGGATCTGTGAAATTACAGACTTGATCTGTAAAAGTACAGACTTAATAATTGTCAACAGAGACTTGACTGGAGGCTGACCAAATTATATTTTCATGCTGCTCTCAGAAGGCATCATTATGGAAAGTCCTATTGAGTCCAACCAATACAGGAAAACATGAATCATACCATTAAAAAAATATGTAAATTTACAGAAAGTGCTGGGGACTCTGCTGCAGGCAATTTCTGTAAAATTACTGCAAAATTACTACTGTAAAATTAATAATTTCTAACAGTGTACCCGAGTGCCCAAATTAACCCACTTCAGTGCAAACGGTCATTCTGAGGCGGGCCTGACCCGGGCCGAGCACGGCACGGTTCATCCAGGTCAAATTTCTGCGTAGTGTAAAAAGGGCTATAGCTACCGGTATTCCAACATAGGGCACCAGCATATCAAATTTCGTTCAGGACGTCTTCGACTGTATACATTGACTTCTACATGTAACAGACGTGCAGCAGAAACTCCAATTATCGAAGATTGGATGGATCCAACCATAACTTGATGGGTGACGATGACACTTTAGCTACACTCAAAGGCGTAATTGATTGGGAAGCATCATTCATTATTTTGAATTTTTTCACATTTCCAAATTTGAATTTAGTCGACTTGCTTGGTATCGGTAGTTGTGCATCTTATTGTCACTTCTTAACCAGCATTCCATTTTGCTCTCCTCGTGTGTAGTGACAGAGTTAGGTGTTGCAGCATTCTACGCGGCAGTTGGGTGAGTCATCTTTTATGTCTTTTTATGTCTTTTAGCATAAAGGAATCAAACATAAAGGTTTAACTGCGAACGATGAAGGAACTGAGGGATACACAAATAAGATCATGTGTTGCCACCATATGTCTTTCATGTATTACATACATGAAATTCGGCTTTACGTAATTGGGCAGGAGTTTCTACTCTTTTTGTAGTGGTGGGGTACACTCCTGTACACTCTTAGAAAAAAAGGTTCTAAAAGGGTTCTTTGCTGCCACTGTGGGAGAACCCTCCGAAATGGACCATTTAGAACACCACCAGTGTGATATCTTAGAACACAAGTAGAACACCTCGAATGAAACACTTATGGAACACCAGAACATGTCCATGTGTTCAAAAGTTGAACGGACGTGTTAAAGTGGCATTTGTTTCAGTCAATAACTTACATGTTCACACTGTGGTTTGCCGAAGTATTTTTTTCTCTTGAAATTAATTTCTTGAACAAAATACATCACTTTCTAGGAAAAATATGTATTTTAGTGTTTCTGCTAGGCCAATATACGATAGTGTTCAGAATCGGACGCTAGCGTCCGACGATTTGACAGTGTACATGTAGGTCATTTCGGTGGAAAGAGGTGCCGAAGCAGTTGTTATGAGTGAGTATAAAAAGAAAAAATGCGTTTCGTTAATGTCAAAAGAAATAATGAATTCAGTCACTGTCTATTTACTTTTGACTAAGGGTGTACGTTGGGCCAACGTTATTTTTAGGTAAGTTTTGACATTGGCCCAACCATTCGCCAACCTTTGATCAACATTACATGTATACAGACCTTTGGCAACCTCTAACCAACGTTGTGCCAACATTAGCCCAACATTTACCAACCTTTTATTGACGTTGGAGCCAACCTTTTAACAACCTCCAGTCAACGTTGTGCCAACATTGGCCCAACTTACTATTTGTCAACCTTTAACTGACGCTATAGCAACCTTTAGCAACCTCAAGCCAACGTTGTGCTACCCATTGACCCAACCATTTGTCAACCTATGACTGACGGTATAGCAACCTTTGGCAACCTCCAGCCAATTTTGTACCAACTTTGGCTCAACCATTTATCAACATTTGCGCCTTGCTTGTGCCAGGCGTGCACAAGGGAAAGGACTGACATACCATGAGGCCAAGTCGGCAACTCTTAAATTTCCTACTCCCAATGTTAACGCATTAAGAATATGGCATGGTATCCGTTGCTAAATTCGATATTAAACAAGAATTGGATCAATATGTTAACCCATTCGGAACTTATGATCAAAATAACGTAGACGTATTATTCTCACATCAGCGCCACCTATTATTTTAGTTTTGCGCCAGGCGTTTTGTAGATACAGTCTTGTACTATTAATGCACTGCCAGGGAATTTTAAGAAATATTAACTCATAGGGCACAACTACAGTAAAAACCGATTTTCACGAAAGCGATCGCAGCGCCCCCTTTATTTTAATACAAGTTGCGGCATGATGGGACATCACCATGCACCAATATCCAATCAAATTCGACTCATTAAAATTTGTCTACAAAGGGGGGGGGGGTGTATAAATTAAGGCCTTTAATAACTGACACTAACCTGGGAACCAATCAGGACCATCGTTTAAAGTTACCGACAATTGCGAGTTCGCATAAAACCGGAAGTCGCATGAAACACAATATAATTTTACACATGTACGGATGTGACATCGAACGTACATAACTGTACCATGTGCACATATAAAGTTTTTTTTAACATGAATGTGCATGTCCAATGCAAATATAGGCCTGCTACGGTGGCCCATAGATCTCATTGATGAAAAATTTTTGCATAAGCATTTTTTCCGAGGTTTGATTATTTTTCTTGGGGGTTTGTAAAATCTTAAGAAGTTCTCACCGCGGTGGAAACGTTTTCACCGCGGTGAGAACTTCTAAATATTTTACAAACCCCAAGAAAAATGTCCAAAGTTCGGGAAAAAATCCAAATACAAATATTTTTCATCAGTGAGCTCTGTGGGCCACCGTAGTAGGCCAACAACATACACTCACTGGCCATAGGTATTGCAACATAGTTTTTTTCTTAATTTCTCGGTAGTCAGTCATCAGTCTTTGATTTTCAAATATGGATGTGATACTTTGAAGGGTAATATACTGATGCCAGTATTTTACCTACGAGAGGCCAGGGGAAGGGACGAAACCCTGAGGCCGATGTACGCGACCGCACTTGTCTAACTGGGGAAGAGACTCATAACCACACAATAAATTGTATTATAACATTTATTAAATTAAACACTTACCAAACTCTTCTGTTCGGTTGACCTCCCCGGATTGCTGCGCTGCTTCTCTGTTCTATTCGCCGAACAGGGCGTATTTAAATGTCTGGCCAAAACTACGTCACACCACGTGACGTGCATCATTACTGAAGGAATTCCGTTTTAAATCGATTTGCTACTGATTCTATTTTGAGATCAGTACACGCCCACCACCAAATTTCGACGTCCCCGTCGAAGGAGTAATTTGGAATAAATCTGCCATACGAAAAATTCAGAACAGAGTATAATTTCACTATACCGCAGCGACACATCATCGAACCAGCATAATGGATCGGTCGCAACTACACAGAAACAAACCAGAAGGAATGTGGAACACAACATTGATAGTATTAATTCGTATGATGGATATCCTTGCCTACAGACAAGTAACACGGATTTAAATTATACCGGTAAGTATAATCATCGCATATCTGTCATTATTCTTGTTTAGTTAAGATGCAAAGAAATCCATCACACAAGTACCAACACTACAAATACTACACGTTTATATACAATACATTCCTACTCGAACTCCTTCATTCATCACAGAACAAACGAGGCCGAACCCAAGTCCAACATATCTCTTCCCAGACTAATACATAGGCCTAAATGTTATATCCTCCCCCCTGTCCAAAATAAGTGACCCCCCTTTCAATATTAAGTTGATACAATTTAAATAACATAGCAAACATAAACGCATAATTCCGGAGTCAGTTACCCAGTTATGTCACACCTGGGAAGGTGCATGGGGCCACCGGCCCGCACCAAAGACTCGGCTTGGCCAATTTTCCAATTTTAGATAATCTACTAAAAGTATATCCGACCCCTAACGGAAAAAGAAGAAGAAGTATGTCACTTTAGAACTACAATTGCTCATATAAGGCCCAAATCTAAAATATTGCTCTAAGTAATATATAAGATCTTTTCGACTACCGTTGATAAAATTTTAAATATAAATTTAAATATAAAAAACGACATAGCAAACACTACTGCCTCTAGAAAACCTCTGCTAATGCGGTTCAATGAGCAGCAGCAAAATCCCGTCAGGGTCTGGCCTCACTGCAATCAGGCCAGCGGATTCCACCCACACCCTCCACCGGCTACAGCTCCAATGGCCTGCTTATCGCGAGCCAAGCGAAAACCTGGGGTGGAATTATTACCACCGAAGCCGGGTCGTCGCCCCGCATCACGCCAGGAGCCATTTCTAGCGCCTCGTGCAGACCGACCAACATAACGGTCCGGCGAGTTCTGATTGCGCTGTGGACAGCTCCGGGCTAGATGCGTGGTGTCATTGCAAATAAAACAACGACGAACATCGACTTCATTAACTCTAGGACATACAGACTCATGATGTGGCTCTGAACATCCCCTACTACAAACAACACGTCCCCGCAAAGTTCTAGTTCCACGAAAATTGGAACTTTGGCCAACTCTCGTGTTGACCATATCTAATTGCGATTTCATTGACCGCATTTGCTTTGTCAGTGACTGCATCATTGATTCTAACCTGTCAGTAGCTGTATCAGTATTCAATTGATTTACAGCATCTCTATTATTCTGGGCCTGAAAACCTAACTGATGGATCGCCGCCACAATGGCATCCGCTGACGGAGTCTTGGGGGTTAAATTTTCCGTCGCCTCATACAATTTCGCTTGGGTCACGGCATCAGCAAAAGACGCTGGTGCCGCCCGTAAAACATGGGCCCTAATCTGCGGCCGTAAACCCCTAATAAAGAAACTCAACCTTTCCGGCTCCGAGATTGACAATGCCATCGCAATTTCTAAAACCTCAGAGGCATAGTTTTCGACTGTCTGATCTGATTTCTGAGTTTTGGACATTAAGTCATTCAACCTTACAAAACGGAATTTTTGGTTTTCGAATTGGCGGAGAAATTCCTCCGCTAACCTCTCCCAGTTCTGCCTTATGTCATGAGAAAGGGTTAGGTACCAGTGCCAAGCACCCCCCTTTAAAAACAAACCTAGAACAGCGGGTCTAGTCTCCTCAGCGAGGCCTTTGGTTTGTACGTATATTGAAAAACGTGTCAGCCAATCCCTCGCACCTGTTTTTCCAGGCTCAAATGGTTCGAGGCGAAGCTCTGGCAATTTGACCTCACTGAGAAGCCTAGACTGAGAAGGCGCCATATCAATAAAACTATTCTTGATATCCTCCCAGGACGTCTTAGCATAGTCCGGGGAAGATACCAAGGATGCACTAGGTGTTGAGGAAAACATGGTGTGTCCCGAAACAGGAGTTGAATGTCTATGAGTATGGGAGAAAGTTGGATTAGAATCTGGTTTAGTCAAAGTTGGCGTAACATCCATATAGGGCGAAGCCCCAAATTCCCTCGGCTTCAATTCAGGTTTTGGGGGAGCTGTTGGATTTTTATACACGGGACTAGGTGGAGGGGGCTGTTTCTTCTCTTCTGAGATTAAAGTAGGTAATGGATCAGTGGGAGGGGCTATTGCTTCAGGCGATCCCTCTTCTATGTCTGAATCCGGGTCCTGAAAAGAAGCTGGTGGGGGTTCGTCAGCAATCAAGGCCTCTGGCTCTTCCGGGACTACGGGGAGGGGATCACGTGCAGGCTCAGGGCTATAAATTGTCCGGCTCCGCAAGGCATGCCTAACACTCGGCATCGGGACCATTCATATCAACTTCAAAATAAAATCGACAGCTCCCCTCTCTTTTTAAATTAAACGGAGAATATCAAATATTGTATGGGGTCTTGAAATAAAATACCCTAAAAGTAACATGAAATCAAATAAATGAGTGGGCCATGGGGAATAGTGAACAACAACCGGTTATGAATCTCTCTCCCATCAGCAAGACAAGCTCTGCTACCATATACTGATGCCAGTATTTTACCTACGAGAGGCCAGGGGAAGGGACGAAACCCTGAGGCCGATGTACGCGACCGCACTTGTCTAACTAGGGAAGAGACTCATAACCACACAATAAATTGTATTATAACATTTATTAAATTAAACACTTACCAAACTCTTCTGTTCGGTTGACCTCCCCGGAATGCTGCGCTGCTTCTCTGTTCTATTCGCCGAACAGGGCGTATTTAAATGTCTGGCCAAAACTACGTCACACCACGTGACGTGCATCATTACTGAAGGAATTCCGTTTTAAATCGATTTGCTACTGATTCTATTTTGAGATCAGTACAGTAATACGTCTGTTGGTTCGAAAAATTTTAAGGAAATGTGTATATCACGGAAATATCGGAATATCAAAATATCACCGATTTGAGATCTCGAACATTTTGAAGTGCAAGACTGCCAAATTTTTACAAAATGAAGACAAGATAAATGCATTCACAACTGCGAAAAAATAAAGCTGAAAATGCTCATCGTTTTTGTGTTAAATGCCCAATTTTGTCAAAAATCGAGGTTTTTTTTAGAAAAGTTCAATTTTCTTGATAACTGTGGCTTTTCATTGGATGAAACTGGCATGGTGGGACACATGGGATTACAGCTTTACATCAGCAGCGTAATCTCATGCAAAATCTCACTTTTTCAGTTTTTGATAATTTTCCATAATATCAAATATCTTTCATCGCAGTTGATATTTTTCAATGTTTTTTCTTGTAAATCCTTCCTCATCATCAGGCTTCATATTATCGTGAAAAGGACAGAGCGATCCAGTATCACATGAAGATTTTGTCATTTTCATGTTTTCATATTTCGTTTTTAAGGCTTGATATTTTCATCAGCAGTGAGAATTTTCAGTCCGTGTAGCCAACACCATGTTTCGCCTTGGTCCCCCTATATATACTTGAAAATAGATGCAAAAGTAGTAAAGGCATGAGAGAAATCCAGGAAAAAACCCTACATGTATGTTGCAATACTTACGGCCAGTGAGTGTAGATACGTTCGATATCGAATTTTGCAATGCATATCATGCCATCTAAGAAAGGATCGATTCCGCCAAAATGTGAACAGGTATGATAACACTAATAAGGAACCGGCAGAACTAAAAATCCAGATGGCAGCACCAGTACAAAAGGTCCAATATCCAATGCATTTCCAATTAAAAAAAATACATTTGGTTGATTTTTTTTCATAGAACTCATCAAAAAGATTCAAGGACTAGTAAAATAACATTTCTGGTGCTATTTTCTCGTGCAGAGTAATTCAGGGATGAAACATTCAATAATCATTGACTTGGCAAAAGGATTTCTCATTGCAACCATGGTCCACTTGCCTGCAGGGCTCCCTATTGGCAGAGCTTGTTATGCAGGTTCCTCATTGGCGACATTCAACGGCACACTTGCATGATTTGATGCATCATTCATTTATTTGAATATGCGCACCTGATATTGTCGTTCTCATGTTGAATTTAGCCGTCTGGTTTTATTGGGCACTGGGCGCGAATTTTTGCTTCCAAATCTTTTCTCTGTCATCGCGAAACCGTTCTCAATGAAACCGTGTCAGAAGCAGTTTTAGAGGCCCATGTCGATCTAGAGGAAGCGTAGTCTCGGGCGCCCAGACCCTGTATAATGCGTAGCATATACGAGGGTCTGGGGCTGGGTTTACATCGAGGCACACGCGACACGAACACGGAGACGAACAAAGGTTTCATGGTGGTGAATCCTTTGTGAAGCCATTGTTCGCCTGCGTGTCCGTGTCGCGTGTGCCTCGATGTAAACCCAGCCTGGGACAGAGCGCCGATTCTGTTGTGACGCTGATTTTATTTCAACACGCGTCGCTGATTGGCTATCAGGGACAGAGCTAGTCATTCATTTCAATCCGCCGATTTCTCCCATTTGAAAATCACAATCCGGCTGCGCGCTGATTGGGCAAGAGAAGTGATCATGTGATTTCATCATGGCGACGACCATAAATGTCAGTTGGGATTTTTCGACTAAATCCCAACTGACATTTATCACTTCAGCAATCGATTCATTGCCAGATTCAGACATTTTGAAAGCTTGTGAGGTGAAATATAATCCATTAATGGAAGCAACCATCTTATGTCACGTTACCAGCTGCCAAATTACCCACAATGCACTGTATTACAGTGGAAATGTCGGTGTGGCCCAGACGTTCGTATCTGCATATGGAGGGCTGGGTGCCCGAGACTAGAGGAATCGTAGGAATCGGAGGAAAAAACAGTCTGCAGCCCATCAGTCAGACACAAACATACGACTATCACGTACGGTACTCAATATATCAACACGATCATGGCGGTCGTGTTAACATCATAACAGCTTTACCGGTAGTGGAACTTGCCATTCGGCCCTTTTCTCCTAAAGTGCTGGCTTTCGGCCCTCAGGTAATTTAAATAGGCTCTCTTTTCGCCAACCTCCACGATAACAAGTTAAGGCTGATTCATACTCGCTTGCGGACCGTCAAGCGCATGAAACTGATCGCAGGTTTCCACGACGTGAATGTGCACATGCAGTGAAATTGATCATAGTCGGCGCAAAATCCGGACGGAGTATGAATCAGCCTTTACAGTAACAACTCGGTAACCAAGGAAATGCTATGCAATAACTATTCTGGTAATTCATATTTTATTTTACGGTGATTTTCTGGATTTTCCAGCCCGATTCCTCTGATTCCTCGTTTTAGAGTGTTACATTTTTGAGTCCAACCTGGTCCACCCACCTTAAAACCCAAGATTTAGCCACATTTTTCTTATTTTGGGGCTAAAATGAGCATTTTATTTGTTCCTCTTCTTGGTGCGATAACTGACGCGTTTTGGGATTGATTTAGCCATCGAATCCTGTACAGGAAGATGAGATGTCTAGGACGGTCCCTAAGATTTTTCGCAGCGATTTGGATTATTTTGATCAGTGAATTAAGGGTATCTTCTGCCTTCATCTTTATGCAGTCGTTTAAGTTTTAGGCCTATGCTCACTAATATGACAAGCCGTTCGTGCACTTATTAGAAATATTAACCCTAGGGCTCAAATACAGTAACAACCGATTTTCACGAAAGCGATCGCAGCGCCCCCTTTATCTTAATACGAGTTGCGGCATGATGGTACATCACCATGCACCAATATCCAATCGGACTCATTAAAATTTGTCTACACAGGGGGTATATACATGTATAATACTACATGTACAGCCTTGGCAATTAGTAAATGGACAGTGAAAATGTTGTTTTTCTCAGAACTGGTTGATGATAATTGAATGCGGTTTTCTGCATATGACAGGCAAATTATCTGGCTATAAACGCATAGTGATGACTTTGAATCTGCTATACTCCAAGATGTCACGTGCATACATGTACGTAATTCTAAGGAAGGCTATATCTCTATGTTTCAGAATAACAAGATGAAGCCAGTTCTCCTCATACTTCTAGTTGTCATGGTTACTGTCAACATTGTTTTGGCGTCCGAGAAGGTGGACGATGACATGGCTTATAACGGTAACTGCATTTATACAGAACGTCTCAAAATATGTTATTCTAATTCATCCTTTAAATACAGAATACCTTTTTTTTAGAAACTAGTGTTTTTTGGTTAGATACGTGTTCTAAACTCACCCACTCGACGACTTTTGTCAGCTGACGTGCAGCTTAAATGGCGGATGATGCCGCCATTGAAATATCCAAATTGGGGTCAGAGGTCATCGCCCCTCTGGAACCGTATGTATGTTTGTCAATAGAAGTATAGCTGGTGAATTTCTTTCCGCTTCCATTCAGAAATCCTCTCACGAAAGCGGCGTCTGTGGTAAGTAAGATACGATTAAAAAAAGTAGGCCTACACCTACACAGGCCCGGATTTAGAGGGGGGCACATGGGGCACGTGCCAACCCCCCCCCCCCTATTTTTTTAAGGGGCAATGATTTTTACTGCATGTTTTTTAAAGAATCGTCTAGTATTTTCTAGTATTTTATTTCTCGCGCTCGTTAGAGCTTTGATTTTTCAAATTTTCCAAGGAGAGGCCCCCAGACCCTCCTTCGTGTGTGCGCACCTGCGGTGCGCACCAACTGAGGGCTTCGCCCTCAGCGGTTGTGCCCCTCCCCCCATTTCTAAACCCTGGACGCAAGGGCCCAACGCGCCACGTAGCGGCCAGCAGCGAAGCTAGCCAAAGACTTGTCACGGGTCAGTCAATAGAATTGGACTTATAGGTGAAATGTGAGTAATGTGCCTAATGTTCAGATAAAATATACCGGACGGTTGGTTCACGTTTTTAGTTGCTGTGAACGTAGATGGGTAGGCCCCTACATTATGTAGCGATGTACTGACAGATTTCCTAGGGACTTGTTCTGTGGATGTTGTGAAATGCGAATTTTGTAAGATTATTCTGATTTGTGACGTCATTTCTATTATCATAAAAATATGTTGAGTAGCTGGGATGTATTTATAAACATTTATTCATTTATTTCTATTATCATAAAAATATGTTGAGTAGCTGAGATGTATTTATAAACATTTATTCAGCGGCCACCATCATGGCCGGCTGGCGCATCGGTAGAGCGTCGGGCTATGAATCCGGGGCGCCGGGTTCGAGCCTTGCGATGGGTGATTTTTCACGCGTCTGTTTCTCTGTTTATTTTTTTGGCTGAATATGTTTCTCTGTTTATTGTCTTTCTGAACACTTTAGTCGCAGGACGAATATCTCCCCAGCCCTTCCATTTCCCTACAAATCTGCATTTGCTAATAAATACTTATAACCACAGATCCCTGTCAGCTGTCCTGCATTCAGAGAGACTTTTCACTAAAGTCTCTCTGAATGCAGGGGCAGCTGACGACCGTCGACATTCCCCTCCCAGCCACCAAAATTATCAACATCCCAACTAACCTTCAAGACTACTGGATCCGACCGTTAAATGACGCAACGTCACAGCATCAACACAGCGTTTTTGACGTGGTTCGGACGTTGTCGGCATTCATCGGACCTCTTCTACACTGTTCTACAGCAAGCCGTATGGACGATTGGCTTTGTTTTCAACACGGTTTTCACACCAGACCAACTACTTATGCTCAGAAACTGTGAGAGGTAAAGTGATTTGTGGAGTTGTATGCTCCCAGTGGTCTGTACGCGCGGCTGAATGTTCGAACCGAGAACAAGATGGCAGCCTCCATGGCTTCATTTTGACGGCCAGTATGGCGGCCGTGTGACGTCAGTGAAGAGTGAGCACGTGACGTCATCAGCCAGCGTGACGCCATGTTGGATGGAACTGCGCAGCGCATGTGACGGTCTTTGGCTGCGCAGTACCATCCAGCGTGGCGTCATACCCATTGATGACAGCAATTTATTTCACTAAGAAATATATACATGTATATATTTAGGGTATCGCAGGTGAGAATTGTGCAATTTGAACGAGGAAACTCGGATTATCGATTGTCGGCCCTAACGGGGCCAAATGGAGGTCAACATGGCGGATGTATCCTTGGCGTCGGAAAATATATCATTTTCTCATGACGGTTACACACCAGTAATTGACCAACCAGGGCCAGGTTGTATAGAAAAAGTAGTACTAATATGAAAATGTCCAACGACATGTGAGCGCGCAGCAGCGCATGGTCGGGGGGAGACCCCCGAACCCCCCCCCCTCTTTCTGGGGGAAAACCCCCAGGCCCCAAGCCTGATAATTAGTCCGGGTAAAGTCATGGCGCCAGTGCCAAAACTGTGTAGTGAGACATCACGTCATTCTCATCAAAACTGTGTAGTGAGACGTGGACGGATGCTTGACCAATGACGTTGCGTCTTGCGACGTGGTGACGTTTGCTTAGCAACGCGTTATTGCAAATGGCGGCAATGTCGTTTGCCCGAGAGGGGCCGAGATCACGGCATGGAGAAAACGCGGAATTCCACGGAATTCCGCTAGACATAATTTGGTGGTATGCAGTTTATACAGTACTATTAACTGGTGTGAAACTTGTCACGTGGATAATCCCCTCCCGTCCCCTCCCCTTATCTCTTATCATATTGGCACTAGCCTAGATACGAAGCAGCAAAGTGGTTGGGCTACAGAAACAATGCCGCTGTGGCCGCATTCCAACTGCTTTGCTTGGCCTTGTTATTTCATTATTATTATACCCTACATGTGTTATGGCCAGTGCATAGTTTATTTCATTGTTAAAAGCTATAATTACAGTTTCGGATTCTTGGCGGAATTCCCTGGAATTCCGCGTTTTCTCCCTCCCTGCTTCAAATAATTATTTAAGTTGTTGCTGAGTATGAACGTTGGGTCTCAAACACGTCCGTGAACTGATCACGCACGAAACGAGATCTAAATTCTCCCAGATTGCAACACTCCAAGATGGTTGCCAGTCACTTTTCCAAAACCGGAAACCGAACACGTCGACAAAAACTTCTTTTCCCGGCTAGGTCATTCGATTTAAGGGCGAGCCATCATTGTGAATTTTCATATTGCTTCAATCCAGGCCCCTCTGAGAAAAGCAACAAAGACACCCCCAGTTGACTGTTTTTATAGTCCAATGTGATCACTGTGCTTTATAGACACGGAAAATGAGGAAAGTCCCAAGGATTACAGCTTAATTACATTACATAATCGTAAACAAAGAAATTCACCAAACACGAAAAACGGGTACAATTTTCTTGGAGAGGAAGTATGTAAATGACACATTGAAGGTGTGGCAACAATGTCACAAATCCATAGAACCTGGGGTGGCGAGGGTGTCCTGACATGCTCTTCATGTACACCATACACGTTCAGTACAAAAAGGACAACCAGGAAGTAAAATCCAAATCCAATATGGCCGCCCTGTTTTGGAAAAGCTGGCTGCACGCATGAAATTCACATGCCGAGTACTCTATATGATAATGAACAAGAAGTCAATCTCCAGAATTCACAAATTTTCGACCCCAACCGGGGTCTTTTTCAAGTGGAACTTTACAATCTGAAACTCTAGACACTCTAGTCTTGTCTAGAGTTTCAGATTGTAAAGTTCCACTTGAAAAAGACCCCGGTTGGGGTCGAAAATTTGTGAATTCTGGAGATTGACTTCTTGTTCATTATCATTTAGTGTGTCAATTTTGTGCCTTTTGTACCTTATTACCGAGTACGCTATACCTGTTGAAAATATTGCTGTCAAAATGGGTGGACTAAATAGAAAAAAACTCGAACTTTATGATCCACTTGTCGTTTGATCCTCAAAATGTACCATTTCGTGGGAAAGTGTACCGATTACTAGTCTTTTGTTTCAACTTATTAGCTAATTAGTGCGTTCTCAGATACATCCCATTCAATTCCTTTTGACTTATAGACCCCGCAGGTGCCTTCATTTCCGTCATAT
>NMRB01000456.1:180702-215707 GCA_002633025.1 Notospermus geniculatus
CCCCGGACGTGAGGGCAGAAGTCCAACGGGGGTATTAAATTTCCAGGAATAGATGTCCAGGGGCAGATCTCTTAGGAGCAGAAGTCCTACGGGGGTAAAGGCTGGAGGGGGGATTGTTCGGGGGGAGGCAGATGCCAGGTGGAATGTCGGTGGGCTGTGGGGTCCTGATACCGATGATGTCGTAGGAAGTACATGTAGGCCTAGTTTATGAAGTAGGCTACTGGCGTAGAAATCCCGGTAGGTATGGCTAAAGCGGTTTCAGAAAATCTTCGAAGTGAACATGCGAGGTCCTACGGCGCAGGTAAATGTGGTGGCCGGGGGGGGGCAGAAGTCATGGACATGCTGCACTCCAGTTGGTACGGACGGACGTAGTTTGTCTCATTGCCGCTAGGTGGCCACACTATCAAGTAGCTGTGTGGAACTCTCCTGTGTTCAAATTGTGGCACAAAAAGGCATTTTTTTACCAAAAAGGGGGTAATACGTCGAGGGGAATCTACAATATGATCCACACCTACTAGGTCATTGGTTTCCAACATTCAACGCATTTCCGAGACCACAGCTTGAAACAAAATCCACCTCCTTTTTCGCGGCCACAACGCCCATTATAGTATAGATTCACAACGATTTGTCGATCAAATTTTGCCACTCGGCGACCTTTTCTTTGTGAATGCTTCGAATAGGCGGTGACGGTACCACGAGCCGCGAGACCTCATCAACAGGGAAATCTCACTCCCAGGGGCTCGCTCTCCGGGAAGTAATCCAGAGTTAACGGAACCAGGGTGGGGGTAGGGATAGATTTTAGAGGATTTGTTTCTGAATAGATGGTTGTTTTGTGCAACAATGAGTGATAAAGTTATAACTGAAAACGGAAGGTAATAGGGCATGCCCCTGAAGAACTAAAGGCGGTGAAAGTGTTAGGCCTAGGCCTAGCTACAGTGATAGGCGAACGCCAACCGACTCTGCAGCCAAGGTGGAATGGTTGTGGTCAATGTGGATGGTAACTAAGTGGCAGAATGGGTGGTTGGTGAGAGGATCCATTGTCCACGTATGGCCAATACATCCTCTCACAGAGTGTTGGTGTCTTTCTCCTCTGTTTTGAATAGAGCAACAGTGGCCCACGAAAAAAATCACACAACCGACTGGAAGCCGTAAAATAAGGGTGTATCGGTAGGCCTAGGCCTAGTCCATGATGTTCTTCTCACACCATAATCTTCTTTCTCTCTTCTTTTAACCCTCTGTTTGAAATAGAGCAATATGTGGCCTACACAAAAAAAACACACAACCGACTGGAAGCCGCACGCAGCGTAGGCCCTTGCGTCCCAAAACAAAAGTACATTAAACAGCGTGTTAAAAAAGAAACAAAATCCCACTCGACGTGACCTCTTTCGCAATTCTCCCACTCTCCAACACACACACTGCACTCTCCCACCCCAGAGGCCAACCATACGCAATGGGCATATAGATTTGTTCCAACTATGCCATCAAAATCTGAGCTGTTGAATCGCCTGACTTTTTGCATTCATTTCTGCACTGTACTTCCCCAAGCAACGTGTACATCATTAGCCGGCGGCTGAAACCCATGACGTCACGAAAACTTGTGCTGTTCAACCGCCTGACACAATGCACACTTCACTGCCGTACACGACGCAGACCAGTACAGCGCTTGCAACAGGCGGTGGCATATCGTTACGTCAACAATACTTGTGCATCTCCAAAAACACCCAAATATCTTTAAATTCAACATCGCTTTCTCCACAGTATGAGTCACTATCTACATCTTTCCCAATTATCTATTGATGGACAGCCATAACAACGAGCAACTTCATCCCCTTGGTACTAAACGAACGCCTATGAGCTACAAACCCGAAAATCACCTCTACACTATAAAAATATCAGCAGCGATCCATAAAGGCCTTCGTCGTGTACTGCCGCCTGTCGGCGGGTTCCGGGATCATTGCGTCCAGGCGGTGGTGACCACAATACGATGTACAAGCTGTATAATGTATATATAGGTTAAGGGTTATGTAAAGTTACTCGGAATCTCAAATTTTTGACGCAAAAAATCTGACTAACTGCACAAAAAATTGGGAAAATAAGGCTCGGGGGCCCTCGGGAACCGTCATAAGAAGGTGCCCCGAGCCTTATTTTCTCAATTCAGTGTGCATTTAGTCAGATTTTTTGTGTCAAAAATTGGAGATTCGAGTCACTTTTCATAACCCTTAATTATACCAGCTGTGTATTAGTGAGGTGAATGTGTATGGCAAGCCGATTTTCCAATAAGTCCAGAAACTAAGTTTCTGCTTCTAAAAACTTAGTTTTTGAGCTAAAAACTAAGATTTTGTCCCAGAAACTAAGTTTTTTGGACAGTAACTGGCGTTTTGGATCAAAAAACCAAGGGCCGTATATTTCAAAAAGGGTGTTTAGCCTAATCAGCGTACTAATTCTGCATTACACAGGTTAAAGACCTAGAAAACTATTGTTCTGCCTTCTGTATGCTGCCTGATCTCTGGCATTTACCCACACGATGATCACACGCGTCTATCTTTCCTGCGTCTTAGTGTGGGAGGACAAAAGAAAGTGGTGTTCAAATTCTAGACAAGCCTGCCTGATCATTCAATATTTCCTTTGTACTCTTGGACTTAGACGCAGGATAGTTAGACGCGTGTGATTATCCTGCGGGTAAACGCCTCTGGTGAAGCACCATACAGACATCAGACAATATTTTTCTAGGCCTTTAACCTGTGTAATGCAGAATTTGTACGCTGATTAGGCTAAACGCCCTTAATCGCGCGAGGATCACCCTTTTTGAATACGGCCCTAAGTTTCTGAAAAATCCTTTACTTTGAGGCTAAAAACCAAGTTTCTGGGCCAAAAACATAGTTTTTGCTCAGAAACTAAGTTTTTGTCACCAAAGACACAGTTACGAGCAAAGTCAGTGATTTTTCGTCCAATAACCAAGATTTTGTCCAGAAACTAAGTTTCTGTCGGCAAAGACACAGTTAATGTCCAAAGACTAAGTTTATCTGGCTAAATACACAGTTAAGAGAAAAGTAGAAGATTTTGGCCACAAACCTGTCCTTTGTCGCCTGAAACTAAGTTTTTATCAATAAAAATGTCTTTGTGGACAGAAACTAAGTTTTTAGGATAAAAACCAAGTTTCTATCGTAACAACTCTGTTTTCATGGCTAAAAACCAAGTTTCTACACATATTGGACAAACGGCTTGCCAGAACTATGTATTTAATATTATTGCTGAAAACTAAGTTTCTATCATCAAAATCGTGTCTTTGTCGAATAAAGGACACATTTCAATTCCAAAAACTAAGTTTTTATCAAAATAACCTGGGCCCATATTAATAAAATATTGCTAGCTTAGTTGACTGCTAGTTGTGTACATTGGCCTGTACAAACAAGGCACTTTAGCAGGCAACTAATCCTAGCAAGGTTTTATGAATATGGGCCCTGTACTTTATCACAATAACCTCTCCTTTATCGACAGACACTAAGTTTATATCATGAAAACTATTTTTTTGTCCAAAAACTAAGTTTTTGATAAAACCTAGTTTTAATACCTCGTCCCCCCACGGCTGGCGACGAGGTATAAAGTCTTAGTTGTACCACGACGTGGTAACTAATACTTTATACCTCGCCCCCCGACGTCCCGATGGTAGCAGTATACAGTTAGCTTTGTATCCGTCACGTGTGTACCCCATACGATAGTGCGTATAAAAACGTCGATTTCTTTTGACTGAGGTGTGCCAGGTGCGTAGGCGCAACTGTTATGAGTTTGTCAGATTCGAACCCACGGACTCTCGCATAAGGCATTAATCGCCAGCACTAAGGGGCAGCACGCCTTAACCACTAGGCCAAATCCCCATCTTCAAAAAACATGGTTCAATGGCCCATGTTAAACGAGGCGTCCATCAGTACCCAGCGAGTTAACGGTACCATTAGCCTAAAGTCACTTTATGAGTTGTTATGGAACATGTAAGAGGATCCTCTGTATGAACTCAGAACATTCCTTTATCGCGAAGAAAATTTCACAGTCACCCCCTTGCGCTCGAACATGTCGAATACATTGCAATTCGCCATAGCAGGCCTATTAACGAAGAACGTCAGCACAGCCTGACGGAAACAACAACACAACCTTGCAACCCCTTCCGTGAGAACCGATGTGCTCTCCTGTCGAGTTTTAGTCTCACTGTCTTCGGGGAAGCGTCGGAAATGATCGGCAATATCCTTAAGCCTCGCTTATGTCGCCCTTACGTACAGTCAGAACTAGTTGGCAACTGATAATCGGCGCGTAGTTGGACCTAATTAGTCACAACTACTAGGTGACATAAGCTCCCGGGCGTCAGAGAGTAACTAGTTGTCAACTAGTTGCAAACTAAAAATATCCAGATTCTGAAAGTCGCACATGTTCAACTTCAGCGACTAGTTGACAACTGTATCCTATCGCTTTACATTCCACGTGGCCTAACGTGACCACCTGACCTAATCACCACGTCACTTAAAATCAAAGGAAATCTGTGTCGACATAAGCACTCAAAAGACGGCGATAAACTAGTTCCAGGCAGTTGCGACCGATCGGCATTTTTCTACTTGGTGGCGACATAAGTTATCAGTTGCAACTTGTTGACGCTATTTCCATCACAGCGTAGGGCGACATAAGCGAGGCTTTAGGCCTTCGGCTCGTATGTTTACAATTTTATCGTGGAGAAAAATGCGAAAGTTTACCAATGTACCCAAGACCGTAGTTGAGAGATGTGCGGAGTTTGAAAGGCACATACTAGTATTCAGCAGTTGCCTTTATTTCCTTGGAAGTCTATAGATTTAGTAGTATAGATGAAACGAAAATGGTGTGCATTTTCAGCGCAATTTTTTCACAGTTGTGAATGAATTTCAGTTGTCTTCATTTTGTAAAAGTCTGGTAGTCATGCACTTCAAACTTTTCGAGATATCAAATGGGTGATACTTTGATATTTTAATGATCAATCCAGTTTTCCTTAAAACCTTTCGAACCAACTTACAGCTGTATAACAACTCAAAGTATCACATCTACATTTGGAATCAAACATTGATGACTGACTACCGAGAAATTAAGAAAAAAACATATTATGTTGCTATACTTTTGAGCAGTGTGTGTAATTGTATGCTATGGTTCTATGGTATTGATCAGTTGATTCGGTAGTGTAGTGGTTATCCCATCTGCCTAACACGCAGAAGATCCCCGGTTAGAGACCGGGCGGATTCAAAGTTTTGCGTTTACATTTCGTTCTCCCACACACAGAATCATTGATCAGTGATGAAGTTTCCCTCCTCCGGGCGATCCGTTTTTCCCAGCCACTTGCAAATGTGAAACCCAACTCCCTTTTGGATGGGGACTATAATTATGATGGGCAGGAAGATGATGAGCAACAGATCAAAACGATTGTCTGTCTCCACGACATGTTATGAAACCATGTCGTAACATACGGCGTGATTAACCAATTATCTCAGCCCAGCAACTCATTCTTTATAAACATTAGATGTGAAAGGCACGCCTGGTACGACAGATGGATGACAAACCCTGACCTGGGTCTTCGTGACGGATGATGATGGTACCTGGGGGGGGGGGGGCCATCCAGAGGCGCAGGGTCATTTCAATTGGCTCCATTGCCTCTCTGATGACGGACGACAGAGGACTTGTCTGCATGACCCTGTTTTGAGAGGATGCCTGGGACGGGCTGTACTATTAGTTGTTCGCTCATCCGTCATCTTCCTTTCTCAGGGAAGATTCTGACGCGTTGCACAAGATATGACTCGATTCCAGATTCATTGTCTTAACAGATAAGGAAATGGCTTAATTCTGGCACATTTTATTTGTACGTCACTTCCTCCGGTCGAAAATGACACCTGGCGTCGATGACCGACGTGGAGTCAATGGCCTGTTCTACGACTGTTGCTTGTTTTGGCATCGCCAAGTTAACACTCAGAACTCCAGAACAACTACAGAGTCTCTCTCTTGACGGAAGGACAGGGGTTCGTGTTATGGCTACTGACACGGAGACACCCACCGACGGAACACAACCTCCATTGACGCCCTCTGTGATGGTCTCCGTCCTCACCGTTGTTAATTTTATCCTCGTGACGATTTTGCCGCCCATGCTAATCGCCGTTGGACTCATTGGCAACGTTCTCAGTTTTCTGTTGATGAACCAATCGAAATACAGCAAATCAACAACATGTTTCTACATGCGGGTTCTCGCGATATTTGACAGCGCGTACATCATTTGCAGAATGATTCTGCGCTATCTCCTCGTCACGTGGTCTTGGGTTTTTCTCCAATCGGAAGTGAAGACACATTTTTGCCTCTTTTATTTCGCGTTCTCGTATTTCACGCTGCCTCTGTCGCCTCTTATTTTGTCTATGATGGCATTGGACAGATTTGTTGCACTTGCCTGTCCATTGAAGGCAGCGGCGCTCTGTACCATGCGACGGGCGAAACACGTGACGTTTTGGGTCGTCTGCTTCGGCATTGTGATCGGATGCGTTCAGCTCCTCCGCAGCGAGCAGCCGCAGTTTCGTACATGGCACTGCCCCTTTCACTTTAAACTACACCGATTCGCACTTTCTACATTATGGGCTGTAATATCTTTTTATTTCCCGATGGTATGTCTTCTTGTTGGTAACACCGGCATCGTCTGTGCTCTCCGTCAACATGATAAAAACGTCGCCAACATCGCAAGGATCCAACGATCGTCGTCTGTTGAGAAAACCATAACCAAAACAACAATCATGGTGACGTCGATCTTCATCATCGGTAACATTCCGATGAGATTTTATCTTTTTTCCTGGGAATACTTTCATTATGATGGATCGTCTGTTGAAATGCACCATTTGCGTACATTTTTACTAAATTTTGCCTTGTTTATGGAAAACGTAAATTATTGTCTCAATTTCTATATTTACGGATTGTCGTGTAAAAGGTTCAGGAACGAGCTGACGATGATTACAACCTGTCGTAAGAGAACTTGGGAATAAGTCAACTTACATTCTCGCGTTATCACAAGCGTTATCAATGCGAAAGAGATATGCTGAGGCGTATGATATCACAGCAGGGGTGTTTGGTGTATTATGCGTTAATCGGTCGGCCCGCGAAACCTGTTCGAATGGGAAATCCTTGAATATTCAGGTTCAGGCTAATTATTCCCGCGGATGACGGGTTGATCGATCGTGCTTCGGTCAATTTCATTGGTGCTCAGGCCTACTCGTCTGCATTCATTCCTTGCGTGGTTGACCATCGTGTCACATTTCTTCGTTGTCCAAGGCCTACACGCTACAAGAAAGGCTATAGTGCACCAGCAGAACATTCATTTGAATTGACATGGTGCTGTATGGAGAAATGCGTAATCAACTTAACTAGGCCTAGAACGCGGATATTCAACGATCTGCCATTCGAAGAAGTTTCGCGGGCCGACCGATTAACGCATTCTATACAGTATTTGGTCGCTCAGCGCCAACCCCAATCTGAAACAGACCCAAAACTTACGGATGTCAGCCGAAAACGCTAGAGATTTCAGCCGAAACGATATCTTGAGAGATCTAGAGGGCGCCAACCCTGGACCAATCATGACCAGGCAAAATTCGCCGCCGATCGTCCAGAATTGGCTAACAATGATCTCGCTACGTAATCTCACAGATTATTTCATCAGCACGAATGGAAGTTTATTATTTGTTCGGACAGAAAAGTGGGTAAACTACAATCGATTAGGCAAAAGTTATCGAACGTTCACGTATCGACGGCCTGTCCCAGGATAATTTGTCCCGACAAGTCGAAAATTCATTCCTCGTGAACCTATCCCCGATGACAATTCTTATACCCAGACTACTGCACTGCATGGTTCCCTGCAACAACGTTGGTGGAGGAGGTTAATGTGGCGGTAGTGGTGGTGGCGGTAGTGGTGGTAGTTGTAGCAGTGGTGGTGGGGGTGATGTCATTTTTGGCGTCGGGTGTCCTGTGTCGATTATGTCATTGTAATATTCTGTATTCCACTACTGTATAATATGACTTATCCGGCCACCGCGGCCAACCTGCGAACCACGGGAATTATTGACTATACACGTTCCAGGCCAAGTTATGAAAGGCCTAGTTAGGGTTACACAAAAAGTCATCACTTGTGAGTTTCTTTTCAACGGCAGACCGCAGTTTTATTCCACAGTAGGCCTAGGTTTAATTGACATCATTTACAAATCGTACTGGTCAATTCATTTTGACAAAAGTGAAACTGACCCTTACCGCGGGATATCCATTACGATGCTCACCAGGCGTAAGAAGATTTCCATTGAACATGTAACCCTGACTAGGCCTTTCATAACTTGGCCTGGATCGTGTATAATTCGCGAGGTTCGCAGGTTGGCCGTGGTGGCCGGATAAAGGCGGTGACAGACTAGTGCGTACGCGACGCGTTTTCTTTTGTGTTTTTGCGCTCCACTGCACATGGTGCTCAGTGGTGCCTGAAAACACAAAAGAAAACGCTTACCTCCGCGCTGCGTCGCGCTAGTCTGTCACCGGCTTAAGTCATATTATACAGTATTTTCCCGCAGTCGGCTGATTTGAAGGTTGAAACGGAACAATTGCCTGCTGATCAAGAGAAGCCTGAGGAAGGGTGACTGCGTTTGTTTGATGTACCACAAATCCTAAAAACAGGCCGTCTGTGAGAGGCTGTCGTTGCAGCGTCTGTGAGAGGCTGTAATTGCTCGAGTAACGAGACCAATTTGCCGACAAAAGTCTGACGGCAAATTAATCAGCGAAATAACACAGATGCAGGTTTCTAGGTCTAACCGCTCTCAAATTTTAAACATGATATCAAGGTCTGTTCAATGTTTTTGTGCCGTTGATTTATTTCAGTCTATCATCATTTACCTCGAGCTAATTAGGGATTCACCGAAGAATACTACCAAACTCCTGTTCTTCCTTTTTGGTTCACTAGAGTGACCATTATTATCGTCCTTGATTTCCTTTCACGGTTTATGTTTGCAGATTTTCTCAGCCATGGTTCAACCTTTCGAGGTAGTGATTTTTGTATTATAAATGCTTGTCTGCGCGGTATTTGGTAAATATTTTCGCCTATTTTTTTATGTTAGCAATTTCAGAGCTTGAAGAGGCTATTTTTTTGGCGATTCCGCTCTAACTCGTGAAAGAAGAATAATTCCTTTCATACGTAAATATGACGGGTACAATCGATAACAACAGTTCCTTTCATTGATCACGCCGAAATAACAATGTCATCATTCAGGAGAAAAGTTGGCATCTACGAGGCTACGATACCTGGTGTTCCAGAGGTTTTACGATAGATGCCTGCTTGGATGGAGACTGGTATGGAGTAGGCCGGAAACGGTAACAGGTCAACTCGTAACCAAGTCGACTCCTACCTGGGTCATGAACTCGTAACCGAGTCTACTGCCTGTCGCAGCCTCTAGTGAACCATTTCGCCGAAAGGCTTGTAAATTCCTTTAACTCAGTCTGTCATCAAATTCAATGTTCATTTCATGACTGCATGTCGATCGTAATAAATAAATACATGTATCTACTTGGAACAACATTTAATCGAACAGGGCATACTGACCTGATTTGTCCATTTTAATGACTAGGCAATACCCGTTTGGGGGAACTGCTAAATTCATGCGAGACGCACGCATCACCGCGTCATTTGCAGCGCTTGGGGCACGTAATAGCGAGGTTAAGATCTGGTACGACTCCCACTCCCGCTCCGACTCCAAGGTGCTAAAATTCGGGTTTTTCAAGTCGGAGATAAATTAACCACCCAGACGGGTTCTATTCGTGAATGAGGTAAACACCATTGCTTTGGAAAACCCGGGTGGAAAACCCCGTTGCATTTGATGTCGTAGTTTGGTGGCGGAACTGCTAAATTCATGATGTAGTTCCCAAAAAGGAATCCTCTGGAGTGGGAGTCGAGACTCGGAACGTAATCTGAACATCTCTAATGACGTCATCGTCGTCGTCGTTTGGGGGAACTGCTAAATTCATGCGAGACGCACGCATCACCACGTCATTTGCAGCGCTTGGGGCACGTAAAAGCGAGGTTAAGATCTGGTACGACTCCCACTCCCGCTCCGACTCCAAGGTGCTAAAATTCGGGTTTTTCAAGTCGGAGATAAATTAACCACCCAGACGGGTTCTATTCGTGAATGAGGTAAACACCATTTCTTTGGAAAACCCCGTTGCATTTGATGTCGTAGTTCCCCCTCAAAAAGGAATCCTCTGGAGTGCGAGTCGAGACTCGGAACGTAATCCGAACATCCCTAATGACGTCATCCCCGTTCGAGTGGCCTAATGACGTCATTCCGCCGCACATGACGTTGCCGACGTCACGGATGACGCGACGGCAATCTCGGTGACGTCATGACGTCAATAGGCCTGAACAGCATTGTTTTTTTCGTTAATATCTTAATATTTCGAAAACTATAAGTGATATCAAAATTCGGGCTTCGTAAGGACACTCCCCAGGCCCGTCTGCATGTGCATACCAAGTTTGGTGGAGATCCGTTCATTAGTCTCGGAGAAAATCGCGAACAAACAAACAAACAAACACACAAACTTTTGTCAAATTTTAGTAGGATTATCCCCATTAAACTGGTCCTGAACCGCCCAACAAAAGTGGGCATGTCAATCATTTTCACCGCCCACGAAAATGGAACTTCAATTTCCGGTTGTATGATTTCTCCGCCCCGGCTTCTGCGCACGCGCAGTACGCTACCTTACATGCGCCATCACTTCATTCATGAGTTTGTCAACACTGACATGGTCGAGCACAAACTGCAGCAGGATGCGGAAGCGAAAAGTGAAAGAAGGGAAAGGGCGGCCTAAAACGGTAACAAAAGGCGACCAGCAGCTATGGATTTGTCCAGAGACGCTATCGAAGTGATTCATAATAAAGAACTCGGTTTTAAGACGTATGAGGAGGTTGCGGCCCATCTTGTGGAGATCTAGGCCTATTTCCAACACCAGAAACCTGGTCTTCCTTTGCCCGTTTGCCGACGACGATTCCGGTAGGAGATACGGCCGTAAATGATGACATCCTCTCGGAAACTGGGTAAGAATATTCTTTATACTCTGTCGCAACAAATATTCAGCTTGTGCCAAATTGCGTGTGTAGGTGCGCCGTGCGCGCTTCCGTATTTTAGGATGACCCGGTTTTCGCGGGAACACGTCATCCGCCATGTTGTTTTCGATTTGACATATGTTCGAGGTGACTTGCCCAACTGTTTTGCTGCGTATCGATGAGGAAAAGAGGTAAATGGTCAAAAAGGGGCTTTATTAGCTCCATAGTATTCCCCTCCCCTTGTAGGACGAGTTATCTTGTGTTGTGCAACCTAGAATCTGGTGTAAATCGAGTTTGATTGCACCGCCATGTGCGTTACTTCTCAATGGCTTCCCGAAATGGTCCCTCGCTTTCATGCCTGTGATAATCTTCAAATCAATTAGTACCATCCTATTGTAATATCTTAAAAGTTTGCTAACTCATCTAAGTATGAGATCTTGTCACTTTGAACGAGAATTTGTGTGTATTATGACAGTTTCTGGGCCTAAACTAATTGAAGTGTCCAGTGTGATTAGTTCGTCGACTCGTTGTGCGGCGGCGCCACCGTACGGTGTGGTAGTGCTTGTTGTCCATCAGGTGTTCTTCAGCCAGAAACGCCCATTTGTTATTCTTTTGATGTGTAAACAGCAAACTTATGTTTCCTCCATGTTTATATCTTCCAGATTTCACATGTGTGTACCATGTCCGTGTTTGCTGCTGCGAATACACTGTGAATCTCATCTCATATTTTCACCTCGACTTCATCTTCGTCTTTGTGATCGCAAATCAGTGGAGCCAGCCACTTCAGCGTGATTAATCGCTCATACCTTTTTATCGAATGTGTTCGACTACAGAATTGCCACACTACACCATTTCCCTATGGAATGTACATGAGATCCTATTGCCGGACGGCGGATCTCGCAATGCGGTGAAACGGCAGTTAATTCAGGGTCTTTTTCCGAGAAAAGACCGACTTGCCTGGCAAGCCGGCCGACATCGTCATCGACGGCGACACTTTTCGATTGAACACTCTTAGGCGTACATATATCCTCTAAAATCCCCGAAATCGAGGGGAAATTGCAACTCGGTGAACCGGCGGCGTCCATGTTTTGCACCTTGTTTTGACAATCACCTGTAAGCTGTCAGAACTTGCCCAGTGACGTGATCGCGTAGTAAATTCCATAGTATTGACGTCACGTAATGATTGACAGGCGCTCATTCATCCTCGTTTTGAGAGGGGCGTAGAAATGTAAACGAGGCTGTCTCGCTTGTACGGCCGGTTCAGGGCCACTTTAATTGCAGATCCTGACATAATTGCACTTCATCCCGCTACAAAACATTATTGTGAACACGACGATAGAGCAGAGCGAAACACTCCCGCAGATTTCGACAGAGCGTCATTGGAAATGGCTTGCAAGCTGACCAAAAGCTACTACAATGCAGGGGAGAGATTTCCCATCATAACAAAACTGTCGCTGAACTCCTTGATATCCGAGTAACCGAGCATCCCGGGAAAGAAGCGTTCGTCATCCGGGAGATTGGAAAACAACGACAATTAATTATGTTTGGAGAAATGACGATTTAAAGACGAAACAAGTGGCTGCCGGAATGATCAAGAGCGGCCTGAGGAAAGGTGACTGTGTTGGTTTGCTCTGCCCCACATCAGTGGAATACGCCATGTGTGAGTACGCTTCGGCGAGGGCAGGTGCCATTTTGATGCACTCTCACGTCAGCGTCAGGACCGGGGAAGACATCAAATTCATGCTGAGAAAGAGCAACTGTCGCTGGCTGATTGCTCATCCTGGTGCTGATGATAAAATCTGCGATATTCTTTGCACTGTCACCCCGAGCCTTCCAAGCTATGATTGTTCCAAAAAAACTAGAAGCCTCTTCCTCGTACCCAGGAACAATCTCGTGGAATGAGCTGTTTCGAATGGTCCACGATGGCGACTTGGATTTGGTTCGGAAACGCCAGGCTACGGTATCAGTGGATGGCATCCAGGGATGTTACGCTACGTCTGGTAGCACAGGCTTTCCTAAGCTGGTAATGGAGAGACGTTCATTTGCAATGGAATTTTTGCAATCACTGAGAGAATGCATCGATGATTCGGACCGTTACGTCCTCGATAAAACGTCTACTCAATATGACTGTGTAACTTGTCGATCAGCTAATTTTCAAATGCCAATGTCATGGTGGAGTGTACTTTATCAATTAGAATATTTGATATTCAAAGAACAAAAGAAACAACCACCAACTTTATCTTTCAGCCAACATGGAATTGAAAAATTATGATAATAAACACAATATTCACGAACCATTTTTTCAGTCTCAAACATAGTACTGTTCGATGAAATCCTCTGCATTTGGGATTCCAACCCGATGTACAGGGTGTCCATAAAAAGAAACCCATCTTTAATAATAATAATAATAAATAATAATAACTTTTATTTATATAGCACCTACCATTGTGACACAACCTCAAAGTGCTTTACACAATACGAACAAATATGATAAAGCAATTCAGAAAACACCATGGTATTAAAACAGTGATTAAAAAGAAAAGGCATGAATAGACATTGACATAAGAATAGGCCTATAAGAACTAGTTAAAAATGTTTCAAAAATAAGTGGGTTTTAAGAAGTGCCTTAAAAGAATGTACGGAACTGGCACTTCTGATTTCATTTGGCAAGTCGTTCCAGAGGAGAGGTGCGGCGTACGAGAAGGAGCGCGCCCCAAACGTTTTTTGACAAAGTCGACAGGCACAAGCCGAATCTCGCGTTCGTGACGTGCTCTCTGACGAGTACGAGTGGCAACGCTGTTTGGTTCGGCCAGTACCTGACGAGTTACCAAAGAAGTCAGGTATGATGGAGCGGAGCCATGTACAATCTTGTAAGCCATCAGTAACATCTTGAATTCAATGCGGGTACTGACTGGTAGCCAATGTAGTTCCATTAATATAGGTGTAACATGATCCTGTTTTTTCGCACGTGTGACTAGTCTAGCCGCAGAGTTCTGAATCCTTTGTAATCGAGCAATCAATTGAGGATCAATGTCGTATAGGAGATTGTTACAGTAGTCTAATCGTGAAGTGATAAATGCATGTACAAGTTTTTCAGTTAAAGGACGTGTTAAAATTCTCCGTATCTTTCCAATTTTAAACAGGGCATGAGAAGCTGTTTGACAAATTTTTGAAACATGACTGGCCATAGTGGCTTGGTTGTCGAAATACACACCTAGATCTCTAACAACTGATTGACACTTTATCAGTGTAACACCTACTCGAAGGTTTAGCAACAAGTCAGTGTCCTTTCGGAAGCGTGAGTGGAAATGAATAACTTCCGTCTTGTCATCATTGAGAACAAGGCGGTTGTCCACCATCCAGTCCCTAATGTTATCAATACAGTTCTCAACTCTCGATCTCTCCTCTATTGGACTCTCCGAGGCCAGATAAAGCTGGGTGTCGTCGGCAAAGAGCATGCAGTTGAGGTCATGTGCGAGAATAATGTCCTCGAGTGGCGAGACATATAAGGTAAAAAGTAAAGGTCCTAAGACACTTCCTTGTGGTACACCACAAACTAAGGTTGTATTTTCGGACTGATGATTACTGATGCTAACACACTGGGTACGGCTCTTAAGGTAAGATTCCATCCACTGTAAGGCGGCCCCTGTAATTCCGAACCTTGCATCCAACCTATGCAACAGGATATCATGGTCGATCGTATCGAATGCTGCACTCAAGTCCAGCAACACGAGTACAACCTGCTTCCGTGCATCAAGTGCCAACAGCACATCATTACGTACACGAAGAAGCGCAGTTTCAGTACTGTGATCACGTCGGTAAGCTGATTGGAATTTCGAATACAGGGAAAACTGTGAAAGATATGTGTCCAGTTGGTTGAAAACAAAGCGCTCCAAGGCTTTGTGTTCAAAACATAGGTTGGACACCGGACGATAGTTCTTCAGTACGTCTGGATCCAGTCCGGACTTCTTCAATAATGGACGCACAACAGCATGCTCGTAGATTGCTGGTACTGTTGATGTGCTAAGAGATGTGTTGACAATGGCTGTCAACTCACGGATAACTTCTACTTAGCACATCTTTAGGAGTCTGGTGGGTATCGCATCCAATGAGCAGGATTTTGAGTTCATCGACATGAGGAGCTTGGTTAGTGACTCTTCAGTGGCAGGCACGAATTCACTGAAGCTACATTGAAAGATGGTTTCATGGGCCTCAAGATGTAGAGCCTGAGGAAAATTACAGTGTAGTGTCTCTATCTTTCCATTGAAGAAATCCATAAAAACGTTTGTGCCAGATTTCGTGGATCGTCATGTTGGGGTAAGATGGACTGCACGTCCTTCTTGTCACCAATGATATCGTCAATTACACCAAAAAGCTGATGTTGATCCCCTAGCTGAATCCGACCACGATGGTATTCCGCCCGAGCCTGCTCTAGGCTGGTGTGGTAAGATTTCTTGGTCGTGACTAATATCTGCCTATTTACTTCCAAGGGGTGATGTCGCCAGTTTCTTTCCAGGCGTCGTAGTCTTGTCCTCAGATTTCGGAGTTCCTCTGAATACCATGGCGCTCGGACCTTGGCTTTAATGATTTTCTCTTTGGGAGGAGCAAGTTGATCCAGGACCCGTGACATCTTACCATGGAAAAGCTCGGCCAGACAATCAGCAGAGGAAGTGTCTGTCGAGTCTAGTATGGAAGGCTGATTTCTAACACTTTCAGACAGCTGATCAGACAGAATTGACGCCGTATTCCTTATTATACGTTTGATATCTTTAATAATGTTGTAATTACAATATTACAATATTTCACAATTTTGTGTGTAGGCCTATGCTGGGAAAATTCAGCATGCCCTCTGTCCAATGCTACTAGGGTCATTATGTAACTGTGATACATTACTGAGGAATGAGAGGTGGTGAAATCATCACTGCAGGTTCCCGTAGTGGTAGTGAACAGATGACAGTCTGGACTTCCCTACATACACACATTTTGGAAATATTTCACACATTTCTGATACTGGTAATTTACATTTAAATATGGGTTTCCTTTTCTGTGAACACCCTGCACATGGACAGTGGCTATACCATTACCATTGCAACCAACATGAAAATACTGATGATAACCACATAATTACTGAAACTGTTTCCGGTTTGACGAAAGTCACACCACATAGTTGATGAGCGTGTACTGCATCCTGCCTGATGAAAATGAAAGAGGGAACCAGAAGCTTCAAACATTAACTTATCTGAAACTACAGATACTGTACCATTAGGCAGCAGCACTAGGCCCAACCAATACCATTTAGCATGTGAGTTTAAGTGGGATTCTGCATGGTAACAGGGGCTCCTACGGGGTTGTCCATATCAGGAGCTGCCATGACTGGTGCAGCTGGTTCAGCGAAGGTCAAGGAACCACACCGAGCTTGATAAATTAAATTGTTGACCTGACATCTGAAAAGGTTTCTGGTGACCTCATTCATTTTCCTCATGTAACTGGCAAATATATTCACAAAATGAAGGAAGTTCATTTTCCTATTCAACGGTACATGGCACTGACTGCTGCATTGATTTATTCTCAGTCTTCTCGCGGGAACGTGCAAGTGATTCCAAAACTTTGACTTCAGCATCATCTCTCATCTTTCTTCATTTATTTGCCGAGGGTTTCCTGGAAGAAGTTGGCCGATTTGTAGACTCATTTTATGGTGGGGATTTCAAGCTCTTTTCTAAAAATTTCATAAAAATAAGTTGAACAAATGTACGCCATCTGTGGCAGGAGTAAACTTGAACTCTTTCTTGCTGATGATTTGGAGGCAGACTCCGAGTGGCTAGCTGGTGTACTTGCTGTGGAAGATGACTGGAATGTATCACCTAACTTCCGGATGGGTTGTGGTTGTTGGTCATCGTGGTGATTAAGGAAATCATCATATTGTGACTCATCCTCAACTTCAGTATCAATTTGATCCATGACCATGGAAGAGCTTTCATCTCTTCAACCTGCCATTGAAGATATACAAATTATACTTTCAAACGCCAAAGACTGCTGAGTGAATGAAAGACAGTGGCTTTGGAATTCGAGCAACGATGGAATTATCCACTATGCCTAGGAGCCATGGACAGAAAGCACATCGGGATTGAAGCATCCGACAATACTGGTGCAGGCTACTTCAAATACAAGCATTTCTTCAACACCATCCTACTGGCCCTTGTTCGTGCCAACGGGCCAACTATAGGTTCATCTATGCGGATATTGGGAAAGGCCGGGCTTAGGATGCTGGCGTTTTTGAGGAGTGAAGCCTAAAAATGTGCAACGGACTCTCAATGCCTTACCCAGAGTTACTGATTCGTACATGAGGTTATTGCAGACATTACATTATTGGTGATGATGCATTTCCTTTGAGAGGGGATCTCATCAAACATTTTCCGCATAAGAGTGATGAGCATGAGAAGCAAGTTTACAATTATCGGTTTAGCCGAGCCCGTTGGCGTGTGGAAAATGCATTTGACATTTTGGGAAAGAGATTTCGAGTCTTCCACAATAGAACTCCTCTTGAACTAGCCGAGGATATTTATCGAAAATGAGGGGGAAGCTAGAACAAATTGCAACAGAATTTATTTTGCTTGGTATGGTTTAGTATACCCTTCCCAACAACATATAAAAAATCCTTCCCGAAGGGCGTTAATTTGCATAAAACAAATATGGCTGACCCTGTCAACCATCAAGGTACCGGTACTAACTTTTTTCCTATTGGTATTAGACCGTACATGTTTAAACCTATTACCAACAGATAGGAATATGTGGTATCAAAAAAATAGTGCCAATGGCACTGTGCCCGCTTGGCTTGAAACACAGTGGTGGGAATCATCAGCAACCCCATAAAAGCCATTTCGGTACAAACATGGCAAACTGCCATATTAATCTCTTGACTAAGAACATGCAAACCATTAGAAAAAGAGCCAATTTCGTAATTTCAGCCGAACTTTGACCTCTGTGACCTTGAAAAGTAGGTCAAATTAAAAACTCGGGTACTATATCTTATGTATCCTTATTAGATATACCCATGAAAAAAAATTGACAAAAATCCATCTCTTGGTTATAATGGAGAAATAGCACTTTCAGTGATTTTGGTTTTGGCCCCCTAGTGGCAAAGTCAAGAATCAGATTTCACCGAAAGTTTGTCTGTAAGTTGCTATAACCTAGAGGTACATGTGCACAAACTTTCGACATGATAGTTCAAACCATTATCAAAATATAGCCCTCTGAATTTTTTCACAAAACGCCCCCTGGAGGCCAAAATAGGAATCCAATCGTGCTCAAAATCGAACTCGACTTAGATCTTAGGCCCATATATAGACCCACCGAAGACCAAAAAGATTCGTCAAAAAATAAAGGCGCTAGAGCGCTAACAAACCAAAAGTTTACGGACGAAGCGCCGTACTGCTGTACCGCCGTACGGACTAACGCACGACAGACCACCACTCAGTAAATGACCCCAACCACAGCATAAGCCCTGCTGGGCCTTGCGGCCAAGCGGGCTGACAAAAGCAAAAAATTCAAAATTCTTTATGACGTCCCTGCGACGTCATATGATGACGGATACAGCCACGCTGGCTGAAGATTTACAACTACTACCTTCATTACAATTGCATTCAGACCTCATACATCTACTACCGGTACTGACAGATAGAAATGTGCTACCAAACAACAAACTAAGCTCACCTATAATATACATCATATGGCGTCATGTCTTGATTGATAAGCCCCTTCCCGCCTCTGGAACAGTTACATTTCTGCAAGTGGTGGCTTTGCATTCCGTGCAAGCACTTGAGCACTCAAGCCCATGCCTACGGCAAGTACAGCGATTTTAGTGATTTATAGATTCTCTTTAATACAATTCTGGGCCTGAACTGTTCATATAGTTAGTCATTTTTTCCGAGTTCAGGAATGAGACAAGTAAGTAAAGTGGGAGTTTAGAGAAGAGATGGAAAAGCTAAGTCCTAAGTTGAAGATAATGAATAAAAATGGTGTGGGGGTATGGTCAGAAACAGTAATGCCCTGTCCCCTTAATTGTCCCACTCCCAAGCCTAGCGAAGAATGGGCTGATGGCTCACATGACAGAAGGGCCTAAGTGACATAAAAATCGGGCCGTTTAGACGACATGCAAAAATCCACATAAAATCCGATTGTGGTTCAAAATTCTTGCGTGTAAACGCCACCCAATGTGGTCTAATGTGGATTTAAAACGAACCACCGGTTTCGCTGGACCCGAATCCACCGATCACATTCGACCGCATTAGACCATATTGGAACACATACGATGGTACCTTAGCCCCACCACTATTACCACACAACGTTTGGTTGGAATCTGTGCAACAATAGCGAAATGAAATCAGACATGTTATTTTCTCGGCCCCTTTGTCTTTCTTTTCCACTTCGTCGTTACGAATTTTAACTTTCCACTTCGTAGCTACGAGATGGAAATTTAAAGTTTTAAGATGCATCAATTTTTTCTCAGTCTTACATAGTATGCTAAAAGACGCTCTTGCAGCAGGCAATTTTGTGGTACCATCTGCTGAAATTCATTAGATCATGGGAATGGAATCGACATTCGTATTTCGTGCTTCGTGTTTCGTCACATTTGCGAAATTTTACAAATTGTTAAAGTTCCACTATGGCTTGAAGCCTCCGTCATTCCTACAATCATACGTGTATACAGAAACTGGGAAACCGCATGCTCTGAATGAAATTATCGAAAGCTATTTGGAAATTTTGGAAACAATGACATAAAGCACGTCTCGTAACATATAATTGTTTTAGAAAAAAATTAATTTGTAAACGTTGCTTCATTTGTAAAAAAGGTATTGTTTCATAAAAACTTGGGCCTATTGTTTCCGGAACAACAGATAATCCGAGTGGCAGGTTAACACATCATTGTACAGAAAACAATAAGCCTACCTGACGCCGGTGGCATGTTGCTGCAGCTTTAAGCCTAGCGTACATCGCACTTTTGTCTGGACACAACGTTGCCACTGAGCTCGGAGGAACTAACTGAAACTGGAGGCAAGAGAGCAGTTGCCAGCATCGGTCGATGTACGCCTCTTTGCGACTCGCTAGAACTGAGAAATCGCCAGTTGTCGCGACTTGCATACGTTTAACTTTCTAGCGACCAGTAGTTGTATCCTGTTTCGTTCAGAGTCGCGGCGATGTACACGAGCTTGCGAGACTAATCAGTGCAGTTTTCTGAAGGAAACTGAGTCTCATCGAGTTTCAATGCCCCCGGATGCTATCTGAGTTTATGCCAGCCGCTGGGTCGATATACGCAGTCAGGACATAACAACTGAGGATTGTATGCTCCTAGTTTTTCCGATTTCATGAATTTTCTCGCAGCGCGTATAATCGCCAGCGACTGATTGGGACCATATCGATTTAGAGGAATCAGAGGAATACTGTCTGCAGCCCATCAGTTACATGACTATCATGCGGGCGTGCAATAAAAATACAACCATGTGTTCGTGTTAACATCATAGGCTTAGTGTAATTTGCAATTCAGCCCTATTCTTCTAGAATGCTGGCTTTCGGCACTCAGGTCGAGTCTACATTAAAGCGAATCGATAGCGGATTTTGTTTACATTTGGCTGGTGTTTGTAAACACAAAATTCAGCCAATCAAAATGCACGAAAATTTCTTTGTTGACATTCTGGAGAAGTTTGTTTACATTTTTTCCTGAAAATTCGCCCCCTTTCAAATTCTATTTCTAAACCAAATGTTTTCGCTTTCGAGTTTATTATAACAACTTAATAGCCCAAGAAACCTTATGGGATAATATATTACACTGATAATTTGTACTCAGTGTATAGTTAATCGTACGGTGATATTCTGGATTTTCCACCCCCTGATTCCTCTAAATCGACATGGCCACTGATCGGATCAGTTGCTTATAGTCGCAAGTGCGATCTATACGCTAGGCTTCATGTGAACAGTGTCATCGCCCCGTATGGAAAGAAAAATGATTTCAGCATCAAATGTTCTGAATCTGTTTGGAGACCGCACATCGTCCTTCTACAGGAATCAACATCGTTTGTAATTTTTCAGTATCATCGATGCTCTGTTAGGCCGAGTCGGCCGCAACAGTGAAGTTGCTACACCATATTGGGAATTGATGACGAAGGTTGCATTCAAATTTCTTGAAAACTTACGTGGTGTAGGTCACGCATCGTATCCTAATATTTTAACACTGATGAAAATTATGAGGATAGTTCGTGATACCAACTAATGCCATTACAATGTTGGTATTCGTTGTCCCAATGCTTTAATATACCACATTTTTCACTTTGCTGATTAATTATTAGGATTTGTATTAAACAATATTTGACGTCTTTCCCACGTGATTTCTACGTCTTGTATAAAAAATGATTTTTTGGGTTCTAATGGGTTTTTGATTTTGTTCATTGTTATACTTGTATTCATTATTAACATCATGATTAATATTATTAACATTCACAAAAATATTAACTTTTTAAAACTTGTCTTTTATGACACGTAATTTTGACGTGATCATTTAACGTATTTTCAACCACCTGGGTGGTCGTTGAAAAGTGGTTGAAAACATGACGTGATTTAAACGTGACAACTGGTTTTCACACATGAGGGGTATAAGAACGTCGAATAATCACGTGAAAAACACGTTGAAAACTTGTCATGATAAAACGTGCGACGAGTTTGACCAGTTATAACCAGATCACCACGTCATTTAGACGTCATCATGCTGTCAGGGGATGTTATTGCCAGGCGGCTGTGAAGGAGGATGGCATACATGTATAATCTGATGGGACCGATCTGGTCCATCAATTTGTTCACTCCTCCCAGTGTAGCCTACAGTTGACCATAGGTATAGACCCACTATTAACCACTGGTATGATTGGCGCCAAAAGTGAAGAATCTTCATTAAACGGCGCTGTTTAACGAGGTATCCAATCATTAGCCATCATCATAAGTTTAACCAACACACTTTCTGATTCGCTAAGATAAGATGCGTTTACCGTACGAAATGTACATTGTACAGTATATCCAGACTTTATTTCGTTGGAAAGTCAACAACATTTAGCGCTTGTTTGCAGATTTGATGGATATTATCAGGCACATGTTTGTGTGCATCACGTTTTGTACGTTTTGAAGGTTATACAATCCAGTTGCTTCATTTTAGCTGGCCGAAAAACACTATTTTGGTCCGTTTGGCCAGCGAGCCGCATACCGGTAGCAGATTTCCAGCGGGGATTCACCAAATCGGATTGTAGGAGAATTGTTTCATGGGCTACTATCCTCGTTACATCTTCTCACTTATGTAACAAAAGTTTTGTTACATCAGGGTCACTTGTGTTGTGCGCGAACAAAAATAATTTGTAATCTTTCTGTGTAATTTGAGGGTACTTCACCCCTTGTTGTGTTGTGTGTATGGTATTTGCGTGTGACACAGGTATGGTGGTCTACTGGTGGTATTTGGAGGATCGCATCAGCTAAGCAGTTTCACAGCGCGGGTGACGTTTTGGAGAGCGGTTTGAAACTGCGAGATGGGTTTAATCAATTTGTTGAAGGATGATGGTCAGAATGGACTCTGTGCCAAATGGTTACTTTCACTAAAGATATGACGAGAAAAAGTCTGGTCCACGAGAAATTTCAAACCGTTGTGCACGACTGGGCCCTTCTAGAATCAGACATAAAACAGCAAAACAGTATCTCAGTACTTGCCTGTGCTGTTTTTTGTCTTCAGCTGAAATGTACAACTTTTGATGTCGTATCAGAAGAAATGGACGCTGTCTGCCAGATGAGTAAAAGGAGAGGAACGTGTTTGTCGAAGAAGGAAGCGTTTCGTTCCAAGGGTGCTCGGATGTACCAGAAAAAGGTAAACCAACATCTCGTATATTAGAGAGTATTCGCAAAGGCCGTTGTTGCTGGAAATAATGACCCTCGGAAAAACTACCCTAAGATCAAAAGATCTCATTTTTATATTCTAATCTCCGGCGATTAGTTTCTATAGCCATGCACCAGTAATCTGTCATTCAACAATAGAAGCGTTTACAGGGGGGCCTCTTTACTGTTACACCGGGTTAGGCCTACGAACGTTTAGGGTGGGTTCACCTATTATTCGAGTTGGCTTTAACTTAACAATGGAAGAATCCTCGCTAGGACTAGCCGGGCCCTTGCGGAAACTCACTATTGATGGCGGTCCATTGTTGTGTTGACGGTGATAATTAAGACATGTTAGAATATTCAAACATAAATAGGAATGACTATTCGGCGAACACAGTTCTCTGTGCAGTCGCTTTTTTTGAGCTTGGCTAGCGCGCCGAATTAATTAGTTATGCACCACAGCGACCAATGAAAATCGAGATTACAAAACGCACTCAGAACAGCAAAATGGTGCATTCGATGATTGGCCTTCCACCTCCACCAAAAATCAGTGAAAAAAGATCGTGGGCCTCCGGCTTACGGCAGTTTTTGGCCAAGTTTTGTTGATTTTAAAAGAAAAATGACTATTAAGCGATCGGAAGTGGTTATTTGACAAGCAAAATGCTTGGCAAAAACAGAAATTGGTCTTAGATGGCAAGAAAACAATGAATATTCATAACCACCGCTCAACATTCGGCCAATGAAACCCCAACACGGCCAGCTGTCTCGAAAGCTCAGTCGGCTGGAGCGTATGCCTAGTAAACCTCCCCAGTTCGACTCCCGGCTGGGACGACTTTTTCCACCGCTTTTCCTGTCTCGTGTTTTTCTTTTCGCGTTTTCTTTTTTCTGAAAATATTCTAAATCCACCCAACTCTAAAGTAACCGAACAAAAACGTAATCTGCTAAGATACGGACTTTTTTGTAATTTAGAAATTATTCTTATATGTAGCATCATTTTTACTGCCGCGCGACTAATTCACTTTTAACCATGGTGGTTGCGGAGCGAGCCACTCGCTAACACCTCCTCATGAACAACTAATGTGGCCCATCATGTCGCTGAGAAAGGCTAAATTTGTTCACTGCACATCCTTCCGGCTCGCTCTGCAACTGCGCATCACAAATCTGCTCAGAGGGCGGCTCGCCACCTAAGAACATGCCAGATCGTTGCACAGAGAGCGGCTCGCCAAATAACACCAGCCAACATAAATTGACCCACCGCTACCATGACTACAGGGTGGCCGGAAAAGGGTTCATACTGCCTTTGCAACTTACAACGGTAGTTAACGTTCAAAACACAGAAAAGCTTGATAGTCGCGCCTTCCGACACTAACGCGGTTTTATTGTAGGTGAGGGTCCACCTGTATTATCGTCTCACTCAAAGGTTTCGGCTCCTCCCACCGATCGCCATGGACAAAATAAAAAATCGTCCATTAGTAGATTTCTCTGACGTATTCCATAAGAGGCCTGGGATACTAGTCCGTTACACTGAATTACCATTCAATTATGAAAGGGTAATTTTATACCGGTCCGGGGTCAAAGGCAAGTTGTTGCAATTTTGGCTGACTTACAATTCGACGTATTACTATTTCAGGAAAGGCATGGTCTCAAATTCATTCCAATTATCAACCTTCATTGTATTATTTTTCCTGAAAGTATCCAAAGTGGGCTGTTCAATCGAAGATGGCAAATTGTATGATTTTACAAAAGGAACAATTAGAGGCAGCCTCCGATTCCCAAATAGGGGCAATTGTGGGGCATTCTGCACACTCCTAAAAAAAGGAGTCGTTACCTCTAATATCTATTTTCTTAATATGCATATCGTAGCTGTGTGGTGTCGACAACCAACTCCAAACTTTATCATTATTTATGATACGCTTATTACAAATAAAAGGAATGAATTGGTCGTGGCCTTTTCTTTCAAAAAGACACTGCATTTTCAGAGAACGGATTCGTTCGGATCAGAATTAGCCTGGCCTATTTACAGTTTGCCCCATCTATCTTTTGTTCTTACTTTTACCCATGCCCTGAAGTTTTTGATCTTTAATGTTAAGTCAGATCAGTTGCACACGAACAAAGAAACCAAAACAGTTGTCATCCCTACCAATTTCACAGTCCTCCTGAACCATGTCGGGCAGTCGGTGATCCTAATCCAATATGAAGATAATTCTCGATCAGCGATACGACTCGGAAAGTTCGTGATTGAATGCCTTCCCGACGATCCTTTGCCATCCAATACCTCAGACTGGGTTAGACAGACAGATATAGAATTACTTGGGAAACTAGAAAACTTTGACTTGACCGTCTCAAATAAATTTCTAACTGATGATCGAACGAAGGATTTATATCATCTTCACAACATAAAGGTCCGTGATGGAGACTTATATCGACATGACGGGGTGAATTTGTACAAAATGGTCTGAGATGATGAAGACAGTGGAGTTCGAGATAATTAGATGTACACTCTTGTAGGAAAGTAAAAGGACAGCAAGTTATCCTAAATATCTTAAAAACCACTGGACGTACAGCAATGGTATTTGCACCCAGTCTGTAGCAACATGTTGGGCATAGAACCCTGGTGTTTTGACAGAAATCAATTTTAATTAATTAAGAGAAAAATGACATTTTATAAAATCGCTTTTTTGACAATTTTTGAAAAATCGTCCGATTTCAAATTTTCTTTCTTCATTATATTCAACTTGCCTGACTGACCAACATCTGCAACTTATCCTTTTTTAGAATCTCACGAGAAAATGCCTTTTTTGGCATTTTTTATCAAAAATAAATCCCACTCAGACAGTCATCTGGAAACACCTCTGGGACAGCCCCTCTTTAGGATTTTATACTCTGAAGAGCAGGCCTAGGCAGTTCCAGTTCAGTTCTCACGTTATGCACCAAATGAGAAGTGACACTAACTTCAACCCATGTCTGTTCAGTGCAACACCTCATCAATACCATGAATTGGCTTTTATTTGTAAAAGGAAGTCACGTCATACTGTCAATATAACAAGGGTCTTGGGAGACCACAGGTTTTGTTGATCACTGTCTGTTATGACAACAACATTCCTGGCTAAGAGGGCTATCCTAGAGGTGTTGTCCGTTTGACTGTATGAGTGGGATTTATTATGCTGAAAAATGCAAAAAGAGCCACTTTCTCCTGATATTTTAAAAGGGAAAAGTTGCAGATGTTGGTCAGTCAGTCAAGTGGAATGTAATGAAGAAAGAAAATTTGAAAAAGGACGATTTTTCAAAAAGGTGCCCGAGGAAATAAGATGTTCTGCGGTATGGCTGGGATCATTTCACTATTAGTGGGCAGATTTCAACCAAACTTGCTATGAAACTAGTGGTGGGCTTGAGGGACCTTGTGGTACCACCCATCACTCTATTATGTAATCCCTAGCAACGGCAGAACAACCTCCTTTCTTCAGCGGTATCCCAGGGATCATTTCAATATTACTAATTACAATTCAACCAAACCTTTTAGGGTGATAATGGGGAGGATATGCTACGTCATGATACCATTCATTACGCAATTATATAATCCCTAGCAACGGCATAGCAACTCCATTGTTCTGCGGTACCCCTGGGATCATTTGAATATTACTAATTAGAATTCAACCAAACCTTGTCTGATGATAATGGGGACGCTAAGCTACATCATGGTACCACTCATTACCCAATTATCATGATTATGTAATCCCTACAGGGTTTGGTTGAATTCTAATTAGTAATATTGGAATGATCCCAGGGGTACCGTAGAACAATGGAGTTGCTACATGTATGCTGTTGCTAGGGATTACATAATCGGGTAATGAGTGGTACCATGATGTAGCTTAGCGTCCCCATTATCATCCTACAATGTTTGGTTGAATTCTAATTAATAATATTGAAATGATCCCAGGGGTACCGCAGAACAATGGAGTTGCTATGCTGTTGCTAGGGATTATATAATTGGGTAATGAGTGGTACCATGATGTAGCTTAGCGTCCCCATTATTATACTACAAGGTTTGGTTGAATTCTAATTAGCAATATTGAAATGATCCCAGGGATACCGCAGAACAATGGAGTTGCTATGCCGTTGCTAGGGATTATATAATTGCGTAATGAATGGTGTCATGACGTAGCGTATCCTCCCCATTACCACCCTAAAAGGTTTGGTTGAATTCTAATTAGTAATATTGAAATGATCCCAAGGTTACCGCAGAACAAAGGAGGTTGCTATACATAATAGAGTGATGGGTGGTACCGCAAGGTCCCTCTACCCCACCACTAGTTTCATACCAAGTTTGGTGGAAATCTGCCCACTTATAGTGAAATGATCCCAGCCATACCGCAGAACATCTTATTTCCTCGGCCCCTTGTGAAAAAAGTCATTTTACAAAATGTCATTTTTCTCTTAATTACTTAAAATTGATTTTTGTCAAAACACCAGGGTTCTATGCCCAACATGTTGCTACAGACTGGGTGCAAATACCATTGCTGTAGCTCCAGTCGTTTTTGAGATATTTAGGATAACTTGCTGTCCTTTTACTTTCCTACAAGAGTGTACAGCAGCACATGGATTTGCTGTTTGCTGAAGTTGCTCACAAAAGCGTCCAACTAAGACAAACCCCGCCGAATACTCAAAGACTATTAATACAGCAACGAATTTCATTGCCTCTCTCTGAACTGCGCATTCCCAAATGCTCATGACGAAGTGAGCAAATTAGCATAGCATCAATAATGAGCGGAATACGAGATTATCAAACGCCCTAACCAATTGAGAAGCAGCATGCCCAGGTGTAAAGAGTCAGGCGTTCCCGTTTCCAACGTTTCCTCTCATTATAGCGAAAGCTGTGAGACGAGACTAACGGGTTTCCCTGTGTTTCCCAATCGAAAATCATGGTCTCTGACGTTGTTTTTTTTGTGTGGAAACACTGAGGAACACGTAACGGGAGCACTAGAACACGTTACACTGGGGCCAAGCCAGAAACAGTCCGTCAGCGTTTTAATACGTTGTTTTGTTACAAGGAAATCACAGTAATTTCGTCTGTCATAACATGTTTTTACTTCAGTGTTGACAGCTATGAAAGGAAACGTTCTGTCAGTAAAGCCGAATGGGTGATGTCGTCCTGGGTGACCCTAAATGTCACCTAGGACAAAACTGGGTGACCCTAAATGTCAGTAAATGGATCAGAGGCTGGGAAAATAAATTGGAAGCTGCCATAGTGTCCAGCGGATCTGTTCTACTCGGGGACGAGACCAAAGATTGCTTGAGGTCACTGCTCAGAGCGGGACGATGGTCTCTGAAATGAACTTGACTTCGGATTTTCAACTGATGTGTAATGACTTCTGTTTTGTCAACGATGTCATTCAGGTGAATGGGAGCCATGGCGGTGCAGTGGTTTGGGTCTCCGACTAGTGGTCAGAGGGTCCCGGGTTCGAATCCCACTGGGCGTGAGACTTTGGGCAACTCTCTTTACCTCACTGGCCTCTCTCCAGCCAGGTATGGGTTCCGTTCAGAAATGCTCAGATAGCGCTGAATGAGCAGCTCCTCTGAGTTCTACTGAATGGTTTCATGATAGACTGGGGTTAAAATGTAAAGTCGGATGAGAACCTCTACCGTTGTTGATATCAGACTAAAAACCCAAACTTTAAAGCACCACAGTATTGCCACTGTCGACAGCCGGCGTCACCGGTACCCGTTCTCCAATACAGTAGTTAAGCCTTTTGCCCCAGTGTTGGAGAATGTATGATTACACTACAATGCACGTAGTAGCATGCGTAGTTTAACAAGTCGTCAATAGAGGTCTCCCTTAACGCGGGTAGGTGTAACGCAGAATTGGGATGCAATACTGTGGTCCTTTAACTTTAACTTTTAGGTGAATGATTAAAATGCATACGGTAATATTGTTGAAACTGTAGTTGTGATCCATGACGCTTTATAGGGAGTCCTTGCCAATACCGTTTTCCGGCCCATATTATACTATTGATGTCCCCTCTTGTACTGCGTTTACGATGATTAGCGATAAATGCCTTCCCAGTTCAACCTTAAACCCTGCTGCCGCCTACGAAATGTACGCGGCAAATTAGATTGCATAAAGCCGGCAAAGGAAGACGGTGATGGCGAGGACTTCCTGTATTTTCTTAGGACAGACGTATCATCAACTACAGGCGTGTCAGCAGAGGTAAAGTTCGACCACCCATTTCTACAGAGAAAAAGGCTTCCCGTTTTTTTGATTGGCAGACTGGGTGGATATTTGTGTACAAATTTCCACCCCCTACTTCTCCTTTAAGTGCCATCCAACTGTATCACCGTGTCGGAGCTGCGTACGTTTTGCTGCATGAAAAGAAATTTTTCAATTTCTTCAACTATATTATCAGTGGAGATACCTACAAACGGCTTTATATTTTCGTAGCAAAACGTACGAAAGTAGGGATATGTGTTATCTTCCTCTTTAGTATCTATCATGCTGATGCTAGGGGACACGTTATCCTACCGCGAACCGAAGTTTGCTTTCGATTGCGGGTGGCGTATAATATACGCATCGGATTGGGAGGAAAGTCTCTCCTTTTTTGTCGAATCAGAGGTCGATGGCGATTTGCCATTTACGAAATAGAAGAGTTAAATAAATCGCGCAGTTTTGACCTGATCTTTAAAAACGGCGTTAAAATTCGTGCAAGTGAAAACCCGAATCGTATTGATACAGGAATACATTACGTGTCCAAGTATGCTTCTGATTTGTATTTCTGTTCACATATCGAAAACACTAAATATGACATGAGAGTATACTTTATCAAACTGTACAAAACATTTGGAAGTCGTTGTCGGCATCCACAAACTCTTTTTGACCGACTGACTGAGACGTTCCTCGTGATTGCACCCCTGCCTTGCGCAATCTTGCTGGAACAGGTGCCTGATCCAAAGGATGGTTTGATGAAGCATGGATCTGGAAAGTTCTCATTTCACGAAACAGCTACGTCTTTTCACCCGATATGCAGAGAAACGCATTTTGACCGATACGAATTCAGTCCGTTGGATGGGTCCTTAATGCATTTTATAGTTATTCCGAGAAAAAGAGACAGCCAGATGGAGACTATCAGTGGAGTCGAAATATACGAAGCACACCAGGGTTAAACTCCTAGTTGTATGTTTTCACAAATTTAGAAAGTTAGGGGATACACAAACATGTAGACTTAATGCTGATCATGATGCGTTTTTTTGTTTCATTGAAATATACCAGTCGTTTAAAAAGCTGTAACATATTTCTTGGATTTGGTCAGACGAGGATGTTCGTCATAATTCGATGAAGTCATTGCAAGAATTTACATATTCAGCATGCATTTCAGTGCTGTAATGGACCTACGCAACTATTCATGTGAGAGAATCAAGTCAGAAATTTGCCAATTAGTATACCGGTATATGTAAATGAATATGAACTTTATCTCCATATTGGATGGCCCAGATTTGATTCTATTTATCCCTACAATAACAACGCGCATAAATGAGCATTTTCTACTCTGGAGAGTTCCTCACCGTACGGAAAATAGCACTGGCATTTTCACATACATATTTCTCGAAATCTCTAAAACTATATTCACCCGAATTTGCTCAAGCAAAAAGCAAAATATGTCTATTATCAAAAATTCATAAGCGAGCGAAAAATGTAGAACTAAAATTCATCAAAAACACCAACTTTCTACATCCAATTATGTGCTTAATCACCAACCGATTGAGACAATTTTGGTGTCATTCGTTCGGGCGTCATGTCCGCTTCCCGAAAAGCTTGATGAATCAAACACATGTAGTAATAATTACTCTGTAGATGAGACGATTCAACACCTATTTTGTCCCAGTCCACACCACCGCGACGAATGGTGGTCTCGGGCAAGCCTATCCCGCTAGACGGCGGCACTAGTAACTGTAAACAACAGCGATCACTGCGCTGCCACTGTCGCTGTCAATCATCCTGGTCACCCTGGCTACGGCGGAAGTAGCCACGTGATCGCATGTATAATAAGTACAATACTAGTATATCGGCACTGGGTAATTTTACTGCTGCCATTTCAACGTTTAATCTAAATACGCAAGTTTATAAGTCATATCCAACACTCTAAACCGTTGCCAAGATTTTATTAAGCTGATTTCCGAGAAACGATTCCAGCCAATGGGAACACAGTAGGCGGAGTTTGTAAAGAAAACACGTGAATTTGCGGCGGGCTTTATGCAAATAAGGAAAAGCGCTACCTGTCGGTAACTTCAAGTACTGTGTACCCGTGGGGACCATTCATCGCGAGTGCTTGGGGCCCATGAAACATTGGTTACTTCAGGGTCATCTGTCAACAAAATTTGGAACTTAGCTCAAAATTTGAGGATTGGAAACGAGAGAGCACATCTCAAGCTTCCGTTTGATGGCGAGGTCAACGAAATTCGATGGATATTACGCACTCTACAGAGCTGAGAAAAGGAGGCTTTTTCGTGAAATTTTAGTTGTACATTTTTCGCTCGCTTATGCATTTTTGCTATTATGTATTCTCTACACTTCAGTAATGATCTGTTTATAGTTAATTTTGGGATAGAAATAGTATTTTATATCACGCACTCTTATCCTGCTCCAAGAGATGGAGATATTAGGGAGGTTTCGCAAGTCTGACGAAACACGAAGGACGAAATACGAAAATGAAATTTACTTCCATGACGTAATGTATTTTAGGAGATGGTTGGTACTAAAAATATCACATGCTGCAAGAGCGTCTTTTTGCGTGTGATGTTAGACCGATAGAGTTGCAGCGTATATTAAACTTTCAAATTTATCTCATCGACTTCGTACATACGAAGTGGAAATTTAAAAATTCAAGATGCGCCAGTTCTGTTCAGGAGCAGTTACAAAAAAAAACATTTTTCAGACCCACTGTGCCTCACATGTGGGGCTCAGTTGGCCAGCGGATGTCGTACAGTGGGCCCCATTTGGGTAGAGTGGAAAAAGAACGTTTCGGCCTAATCAGTTGCCAGGACAGGGTTCTTATATATTTATGCCCTGATCTACATGTAATCAATGCAGTGCTGTCGATGTCCTAAATTTGTCGCTCGTTGCAGATGTGCAACGTTTTGTGAAACATTAAACAAAGAGCCCATACACGATCAATATTATTGCACAATATGAGGATCAACATGGGCAATTTTATTTCCAATCTTTCTTCTTCCCTGCCATAAGCACATGCCCCTATTTCGGGCCCCATATTGTGCAATGATATTGACCGAAAAGGGGCCTTTAAAGCGGTCCATCCAGGTATTATTGCGCAATATCAATATCGGGCACAAAATGGACGTCATGTGCTTCTGGCATAATGGATGGAAAAAAGACTGTCAATACTATTGCCCATTTTGATCTGCATATTGTGCAATAATATTGCACATGGATAGGCCGCTTAACACAAATGCATGTATGAAGAAATCGACAGTGCTAAAGGGAGTTGCCCACTCCATCAGGAACTTGGTCTGTTTGTGAATCAAACCTTGGACCTCAGGTGACAGGCACAGACCGGCACTCCATAGTTCATATGCCAAGTCCTGCCCACTGTGCCCCACCACTAGGTGGTCCACTGTGTACAAGCCATACCAAACTGGCGAAATTCAAAATGGCTGCCAAGCCTGTGGAAAAATATCAAAAAGTATTGGGACCAAAGTTGCTCATTTAGACACTCTTTCTACTAGTATCAACAATTCCTTGACTTCTGTACATCCTTGGGATTAAGTATAATTACTATGACTCCCCTGAATTTTACTTTGTGGTGGCAAAAACGTGTGAGGATTCCCAAATGACATAATAGGGAATTCCCTGCACAGGTAGGAGAGAAAATTGCAAAGGCCCACTGAGGGCTACTCTCCACCACCACAAATATCGCATGATGCAAGAGCGTCTTTTAACGTAGGCCTATTACGTTGGACCAATAGAGTTACGGTGTACATGAAACTTTGAAATTTATCTTTATTCAAAAATTCAAGATGCACCTTAACTCTCTCGGTCTTGCATGATATTCTAAAAGACGCACTGGCACCAGGGACATTTGTGGTATACCAACCATCTCAAGAAATACATGAGGTCCTGTAAATGAAGTTAAATTTGAATTTCGTATTTCGTTCCTGTTTCGTCAGATTTACGAAACCTCTCGATTAGTCAGGTTTCGCAAATGTGACGAAATACGAAACTGTCTATCATTCGTGCATTCGTACATCGGCATGGAGAAAACGCGGAATTCCACGGAATTCCGCTAGACATAATTTGGTCGTCTGCAGTTTATACAGTACCATTAATTGGTGTGAAACTTGTCACGTGGATCATCCCCTCACGTCTCCTCCCCTTATCTTTTATCATATTGGCACTAGCCTAGATACGAGGTTGCAAGGTGGTTGGGCTACAGAAACAATCCCGCTGTGGCTGCTTTCCAACTGCTTTGCTTCACCTTGTTATTTCATTATTATCATAATGCTACATGTGTTAAGGCCAGTGTATAGTTTATTCCATTGTTAAAAGCTATAATTACAGTTGCGAATTCCGCGTTTTCTCCATGCCGTTCGTACATTCGTGTGCAGAGTTAACGAAATGCATGCTCCTAAGAGTGCAAATTAAGCCGCCGGGGACTTTCATCAACGCATTTCACGTAGGACATCTACCTTTTGATTCAAAACATGCTTGGGATAACTGAGTATCCATCTCGTGGTGAAGTCAATTTTGAAACACACTACGGGTTCATCGGGGTATTGATAAACAGAGAAATCCAGAAATGAAGAAATCGAGAACTCCCAAGATCGATTAGTTAAACCTATGCCTTCCTACATCTATTCAGGTCGCATTTGTGTATGGGCAGGCATTTCCGCAAATAAACAAAAGCATATTAGGGACATCGCATGGCAACTTCGACGCCTTGGGCACTTTTGGTGAACAGCCATGCAGTAGGATCATTGCTCGAAAGGGCTGAAAATTAACGCTATACCTCCTATAATTTGGGAATAAGGAGACAAGACCAATCCCTACAACTTTTCAAAAGGGACCCATAGTAAATTCTCAAGGACTTAGGAGCTGTAGGCCGAATTCGAGGCTATCCTTCGTTTCATGATTTACGCTGAATATCAACCTCACGACAGCTCGTGGTAGCTGGTTTAGTAGTGTCATAGTTCGATTCTTACACTCTTTTTATTGTCAGTATGGTGTAGTGCATGGCGTGTGGGTTCAATTCAGAACATCGTTGGAGCAAAATTGTGTGACTGCGTAAATTATGGTTATGATTATCAAACTTTTGACTTGGACTACCACTGTTGACCAGATGAGCGAAGGATCGAAGCCAGGACCCTGCACTGCGCCACAAAGGCTCACAGCTCCAAGGTCCTTAGACAAGGAACTTAGAAACAATTGTTTTGGTTGTGGTCCGGAATGTCCGGGGGGTGGGGTCATGTCCTGTCTGTGCTGTATGATACAAAACATATTATCAATCCAGGTTTTTCTGATGCAGGTGATGTGTTGCACGATGTCCCTACTATGCTTGTCTTTATTTGCGGCAATAACTGCCCATACTGAATACATGCAGAAAGGCTTGGTCCAACTAGTCGATCTTGGGAGTTCTCGATTTCTTCATTTCTTGATTTCTCTGTTTACCAATACCCGGTTCATCGCACCGTAGGCGAAATCCGTCGCGTACAGAACGAAGCTAATGCATTATCCTTTTGAAACAGCCACGGGATACCAAGGTATTTTAGAACAGGATATCATGCTGCAGCTGTTATTTGTCGAAACGAGACATTCTCATCCGTTGGAAAATACTCCCCAAAGGTAACATGCCACGAAGAATCAGTGGGGGAATAGTCGATTGAAGTAACTGCTGTTCAATTGACTATATTCCAGCTGATTGCAATGGCAATGCGGCTGGCTTTTAATACTGGAATGAGCATCATTGGTTAGTACTTCTTGTCTTTAGCTAGGCTGTTTCC
>NMRB01000456.1:226520-242919 GCA_002633025.1 Notospermus geniculatus
GGTTCTTAGCTTGCTACTCTATCCACACACAGTGTGTGAACCTGGTGAAGGGATGAAGAGCCGCCAAAGAGTAGCAAGCTAAGAACCCTTGCAAAGGAGGAAGCTATGCAGCCTGCATTACAGGTGCTGGAAAGGAAATGAAATCGTACAGCTGGAAAGTACCAACACACAGTGCACTGGCACTTGCGATACAAACGAGGCATAATAAATACAATTTACAACAAACGATCCTAAGGACCTGTATTACTTTCAATCCATTTTATAGAAAGGCTTTTCCCACTTCTACATTTTGCCCCCCCCCCCTCCCATCAGGATATCCAGAGTGCAAGGAGCAAGGTTCGGCCCTTTTGGAGTTACATGGTGCCTTTCCCCGTGGAAAGGAAGTGAGTCTAAATGGTAAGAGTAACTAAGAACATGAGAAAAGCAGAAAAGAGGCATTTTTTGAGAAAAGAGGCATTTTTTGAGTTTTTTTATTTCCTCTGATTTGTCGAACTTGCCATTCTAAAGCTGAAAATGAAAAAAATGAACTGAGCCGAAGTTTTTTTTTATTTCTATTCCGTCCTCCGTACCTGGGCTCAAAATGTTTGTGCCCGTAAACCAAAGAATATAATAAGCGTGGCCTAACAGGCGCCATAGAATATGTAGACGAAAGGTGAATTGCAAAAATAAAGACTCATTGTAGAAACAGAAGCCGAGGTGCATGAAGCCAATTATGCACCCTCTCACGAAATGAGGGCGCTTGTGAAATTTGAAGTGAAACACGCCTGGTGGCGTGAAGGTTCACGTAGTGACGTTAATGTCTAAAACATTATTGCAATTGAGGGGCATGGCCCACTTCATGTACCATTTTAGAAATTCTGAAACACCCAATACCAAGATAGTTCCTTGGTTTGCCACCGTAGAAGTATGGCACTGCCACTCGTAGAATCCAGGTAGTGCTATTGTTGAGTAATGAAGCGATGATATCTCCTGATGCATTAAGAACTTCAACATTCAACTGTCTCTATCCGCATTTATTCATGAAGATCCAGAAATGGGTTAAGAGGTGATGAGAGAAATCCTAAGTGTACAAGCAGTATTGACGATAACTTGTTGACATCTTAGTTGCAAGCAGACTGTTGACATAACTGACGTTGGTAGGTAACGAAGACGAGACTATTAACGACTTGAGGGTGTTGACTAAAGGATGTCAAGATGTTGAAAATGTTTTTGTAGTTACCCCAGTTGAGTACTAAAAAACTTTCCTAACTCAATACAATAGTACAAAAATAACGTTTCAGAATGATCTTTTTCTAGATGGACCAGGAAAAATTATGGTGGAGTCAAAATACCTAGGTCGTCATAATAAGAGTAATACAGAAATGCTCTTTTTGTAGATGCACCAGTTGAAGACAAAGAAAATAACGTTAAATCAATACAATAGTACAAAAAGAGCGTTTCAGAAGGATCTTTTTCTAGATGGACCATGGCTGTTACAATAAGAGTAATACGGAAATACTCTTTTTGTAGATACCCCAGTTGAGGACTAAAAAACTTTGCTTAACGCAATACAATAGTACAAAAAGAGCTTTTCAGAATGATCTTTCTCTGGTATGTACCAAGATTCATATCAATAGCCCCAGCTGTTACGAAACATGCCCTGCTAACGGATGACGACGGAGGCTGTACCATTGTAAGAGCTCATCTCAGGTGAGCTAAAAACCTGCTAAATGTTTGTCTCTATGACGTTCCCGTCATAGAGACAAACCCTCAAATGAAATGGCCAGGGCCATTGTGCTCACCTCTGTGACAGAGTATGGAAGTGTGACTCTCCTGGTGAATGGTGAAAGATTAGTGGAGATATGATAAAGCAGAATACAGTATTTTATGATCTGACCAGTAATTATCAATAAAAATACATCAACCAAGTCAAGGTTGGTAGAAGGAGTCAGATTTTTCAAGATGGCTGCCTGGCAGCCATGTTGAATTCCAATCGAACCTTAATTTGGCATATAAGTAGAGGGTACCATGACACATATTCAGGCAGGGTTAAAGCATCCTAGCTTCTACCATTTATGGGGTGTGGGTCGAAGTCCACTTTTAAAGATGGCTCCCTGGCGGCCATATTTGATGTCTAATCCGACCGAAATTTGCCATACGCTTATAGGGTACCTAGATACATACTTTGACAAGGTTAAAACATCCTACCTACTCCTATTTATAAGATATGGGTCAAAGTCCATTTTTCAAGATGTCTTCCTGGTGGCCATATTTGAAGTCCGATAGAGTTTAAAGTTGGTGCATTTGTGCAGGGTGCCTAGATATATCTTCACACCAAATCACAAAGGGTTTTCACAAAGCACCCCCTACATGCCAGAGTGTACAAGCAGCAGCGCTAAGTTTCGGAACAGAGATAGTTTTTACCATAGGGTACGGTACCTATACACCAAATTTCAAGTTTGTAACCCAAGCAATTTAGAAACGTGCCACCCCTGTTAACGACGCCGGACGACACACCATGAGAGAAGCAAGAGCAACGCAGAGCATGGCATATGCCCCCGACTGGTATGTTTGCGGGCATGGCCCAGATGGTACAATTGTGGAAGTTTGGTGCTGGTCATTAAAAGGAACGTTCTCCTCACAGAAACTGAAAAAATTGAGGTTGATTGGTAAAAATCGATGGAAACCGATTTCAAGATGGAATAAGTCAGATATTACAATGTACAGGAATCAAATCATCATGCATGCACCCTTCAACCATCTTTGATTAAACGGAACACAATGTTTGCAGCCCGCTGAATACTTTGACCATCATATGTTGAAGTTTGCATCATATTTCAAATCTTATTATTTGCAAGGACTGACATAATTATGTCCTTTAAACAGTGTTGCACTATAAAACCAAGGCAAATGTACAAGGCTTATTGGAAAAGTTTAACTAACGGAACGGAACAGACGGAATCATTCCACTGAAGGGAGTGGCGATTTTTTTGTGCCAGCTTGACAACTAGAATGTTTATCATCTTTACCGCCTATCTCCTGCGGAGACGAAATTATTAAGACCGCCCCATCTCAATTTCAATTCAACATGCTGAGCAAGGTCGCATGCATGCACCCGTAAAAGGATGAACAACCACAAGCCCAACATCAGATTAGGGAAAGAGGATGATCGTGACTGCTCGATACTCGAGTTGCCATGACATTCTGTCGAGGACCTGAGGTTCACCATCCTCGAGACATGTCCAGATGAGACGACCCTCCTTAGTACAGAGTTGAAATGGATGTGGACCCTTAAAACCATCACCCCCTCAGGTCTTAACACAAGATGCTGAGGTTCTGAGTCCCTAGTTTGGCATTCGTGTTCTTCTCGCTCTCTCCCCCTGGTAGGCCTATTTCGTTGTAGGTTTCCCAGTTTTGGAGGGCACGTGGCTCCCCTTCTGGTAGAGGCCTTGTTTTTCCCTCCCCCCCCCCTTTTGCTCAATTCCTCCTCGCCCTATTCTTCTCATTGCTCAGTGATGTGCATTATCCATTCTGGTTCTTTCCTACAAATCTGGAAGTTGACTTCCTTTATATTCTTTTACTTTGTGTTGACCTTCGTGCATCTTTTCGCTTTATGCTTGTTATGTATTACACATGTCATATTTATTAAACCCTTTTCTTTCAGCTAAATCAGTTTCTCCTTAATTACATCCACTCTCTTTATTAGGTCCAGCAACCATCCGTGGGGCTTGGACACTTTTCTTTCCTTAATTACATCCACTCTCTTAATTAGGTCCAGCAACCATCCGTGGTGCTTGGACACTATTCCTTCCTTAATTGCTCACTCATCCTGTCTACACAGGTGTTAGTTCTACATTCGGGTTTCAGCTCAGTCTTTTCCAGAGTTTCATATTGTAAAGTTCCACTTGAAAAAGACCCCGGTTGGGGTCGAAAATTCGTGAATTCTGGAGATTGACTTCTTGCTTATTATCTACAAAAGGAATGATTCAAAATTGCTCGTTTTGTAGAAAAACATCATGAGTTACAAATTATTTTCATCACTGTGTGATCAAGACAAAAGGGGCATTTCTGATGTGCTCTTTTTGTACATGTGATGGTGAGAAAAATGTTTTCTATCTTATAAATTTGTACATTGGCAATTTTAGGTATCTACAAAAAAAGGCGCTTCTGAATTACTCTTTTTGAAGAGACTTGTAAAATTGGATAAATATTTTATGACACTGCTTTCTACAAAAGGAACGATTCGAAATTGCTCTTTTTGTAGTAACATCGTGGGATTCAAAATATTTTCATAATTTTGTGTTATCAGGACAAAAGGGGCATTTCTGATATGCTCTTTGTGTAGATAGATGTGATGGTGAGAAAAATGTTTTCTATCTTATATTTGTACATATTGCCCATTGGCAATTTTACGTATCTACAAAAAGAGCGCTTCTGAATTACTCTTTTTGTAGAGACTTGTAAAATTGGATAAATATTTTATGACACTGATTTCTACAAAAGGAACGATTCAAAATTGCTCTTTTTGTAGTATAACATCATGGGATTCAAAATATTTTCATCATTTGGTGTTATCAAGACAAAAGGAGCATTTATGAATTGATCTTCTTTTAGAAGAGTCCTGACGTGGAAAATGTGGATGAAAATAATATTTCTAATCAAAAGGAATAATTACATTTGTATGTGAGAAAGTGATAAATGTAAGTTTGCTTTTATATAAATATTTTTTCATTATGTATTGTTGTAATTAATATATTTTTGAGGAAAAAATGATTTATTCTGTGTTTGTTTTTTCCAGTGCGTTTTTAGGTTTTTCAAGAGAAAGGATTAAGCAGTATTATCATAATTTTCTGTGTATTCATGATTTATTATATTTGGGGAAAATGTGACAATTAAATGAGTTTTATTGCTCTGGAATGTGAGGAATAAAATGTTAAATTATGCTTTTTGTCAACAATGTTATTTAGAAATTAAAGTAAACAAAATCATTCGTGAAATTTCGTTAAATTGATTAAAAAAAATTGCAAATTGAATGTGCATGTGCAAAGTATTACAAATTATTGAAAATTTCTGAAGCCAGGGCATTTTACTTAGGCCGGGGCTATTCGTACCGTCACGGTGCAAATAACGCCAAACCAGATCTTATTCGTACCGTGACGGTGTGAATAGTGCGCCGTCGGTTCTTATTCGTACCGTGACGGTGTGAATAGTGCAGGAACAGCTCTTATTTACACCGTCACGGTGGGAATAGTGTGTGGAGAATGATTATTCGTACCGTGACGGTAGTAGTGCGACTGTGGGCAGCAGATCTAAAATGATATTTTAGCCTGGGCAATTTTTTTCCTTTGACGGGGTCCAATGACCCCATCTTTCACATTTAATGATGAAATGTTGGCCTCTGCTGTCTGATGATAAAATATTTTTCATAGGCGTACCGGTAGGCCTAGGCCCTAATTTTTTTTCGAAAAAATTTGGCTCAAGAATTAGCCTACGCAGTTCCCCGTTTTCCGAGACTGTCACACGGATCGATATCATGATATCGATAAAAAGACGAAAAGAAGAACAAAAGGAGTTCGAAAGAAGAACTAAAATAAAATAAAAGATGAACTGTCATGACGGGGCTCGAACCCGCGGCCTTCCGTTTGATAACCACCCACGCAAACCACTCGGCCACTGTGGCTCATGCTACGACCCGTCGGGAATCATTAGATACTTTAGTACTGCCCACCTTGCCCAAAAGCATTGATTATAAAACTTCTTTTCCTGGTAGTGGTTATAAATTACCTAACGTTTTCATCAAGAATATTGAAAAAAAATCCGGCATTGTGCGAGATGATACCGGTAACTTCATCTGGCATGCCTTGAATGAAGCTTTCTGATTGGCTGTTTTACGACGGTGTGAATAAGATCTGGTTTGGCGTTAATTGCACCGTGACGGTACGAATAGCCAGTGCGTTTTACTTAATATGAGTGGAAATATAATATGAAATAATTATAATTACTAAGCAGATTTAAAACAGAGTCAGAACTATTTGTGCATAGTCAGAAGCGACATTTCTTTTTAAAAAACTTCACTCACTTCCATTTTCGAGTCGAAGTTGAGACATCGAAATCACGCCATTTTCAATGGTAAAACCCATTTATTTTGGGGTTTGTGAGTTGGTAATGACTTGACACGTGTTGTTCGTTCTTCTGGTACATTTAAACCCAGGTGGGCACATGGTCCATGGACCATTTCGTTAAATAGAGTGATACGGTCCAAATAGAGGCTATGCACTGACGTCATCAAATGACGTCATTAATGGGTATGACGCCACGTGTTGATGGAAAATGGACGGAGCACGTGGTCAGATGCACTGCGTCAGCATGTCACAACGTTCCATCCAACATGGCGTCACCTCGCTGATGACGTCACGTGCATATCCTCTATACCAAAGGTATCAAGAATGCGAAAATTTCACATGTTAAACAAAGCATCTTTAAATGAAAAGGTTCCAAATTTAATTGAATTAGGCCTACATGTATGATGGACAGTTGTTGAGAAATCAAGATTTGAAGTTCGGCACGGTTTTTTTGGCCACCCGATATATCATAAAATATGTATTTGCGACATTGATCAGCGAACCGCGGCGGGAACTTTGCAAAATAACAGCTCAAACGTTACGTGTAGATATCAATTGGTAATGGGATTTTACCTCATAGGCCTAAAAATAAACACAGAAATAGAAAGTGGTCACAAGATCACAAGGAAGTCACAAGATCTTCATGACGACATTATCAGATATGATACACAACCAACAAGCATGGAGACGAACACCCCGGACCAGGAATTTCATCGTATAGAAGCGATATTGGAGAAATTGCTATCTCCATTTGGATATGAATCCAGTCCATTTCTTGTGGGATGGTACAATACACTTGTCGCGGATGAATATAAAGTTTGCTACCCAGACGACACGTTGGCATTCAATGTTTTAAGCACGCCATCCATGTTTATGAATGCATTGATGCCCTTCGTTGGAGCAGCCAAGGCGGCCGGGCGTGGTGATGAGATAAAAAATCCGGTGGAGCAATGCATGCTTGATCATATTGATAAAGTAAAACAGGTAGGTTTTTTGACGTCAAAGTCGCCTTTTTGGCCGAGCTTTTTACATTCCACACGGAGTATCGTTTGTTGGATCTCAAATCTGAATCTACATGTACGTTTTCAGACCAATTCTTTTTGTACTCAGACAAGAATCAGGGTCTTGAAGTTCCAAAACTTTAGGTTTTGACCTTCACAAAACTGGGACCTTATTCACGAAGCTTCCGCAAATTTCTGAGTTACGGTACCGCAAATATGGCCTTATGGCGGATTTATACTTCTGACGCCGTCACCAGCCGTAATACGCAGGTTGGCCGCCTGGCCTAATGCAAACGCCTATGGTAGGCTGGCTCCAAGCGTTTGCTAGCGTCCGACGGCGGGTGACGGCGTCGGGGGCCATATGCATAAAACTACTTAAGTATGAAAATCCCAAGGGATTCCCTCAAACCACCACTAAAGTGGAAATCTTAACTTGAGGGAGATGCAGAAAGCTACTTTGGAATAGTGAAAGCCTCAAAATCACCCTTAACTCTAAGTGTGGTCACAGTTCCCTTAACTGACTCCTTAACTTCACTGTTGTGGCAGGCACAGGTTGGGATATGCTATCCATGCTGTTTTTTAATGCATGCTAGCCAAATAGGCCGGGGAAATTATGTGCTAGGCTAGGGTGGGATAACATTGAACTGTGCCAAGGATTTTGATTTGACAGACCATGTATCCTCTTTCTGTCCTACCAATTTGGTAACCTCTGTTTTGTTTTCCACCGTTAATAGCCACTTTACAGAGTTCCTAACATACTAAAATGTGCATTTACAGCATTGCCTGCAGTCATGTTCATGTGCATGCAGCCTATACATTTGAGAAACCTTCCTTAAGTATAACACTCAAGAAATCTGGGAAACCCCCTTGAATACTGAAATTTCATTGGCTGACACCACAATTCCTGGAAATACTTTAGTTAAGGGTTGCCCTTAGCTGAGTATGCCCTTAGTTTGTTTTATGCATACACCTTAAGTATGGCACTTGGTAAAGTGAAATCCTTAGACTTTAAGGGTAAGTTTTACACTTAACTTAAGGAAGTTTTATGCATATGGCCCCTGAAGTATAAATCCGCCTTCACGGGAGAGTTGCGGCACCGTAAAATTTGGGTTAAGGGTATCCACAAAACCTTCCGTAGGGACTCTGTAAATGTGCGGATCCGTGTGTTTGCACAAGACCGCAATCATCCAATGATTTTTAGTGAGCGACATTGAGTGCTTTCATCCCGTTCAGCAGTAGGTCTAGAGCTATTACGTAACGGAGATGGGCTATAAAGAGACAGGCACTTTAGCGTCAGGGGGGGGGGGGTAATACCTGACCGTCACCGACTCGCTTATTACTGGAGGAAGATGTTGGTAGAAAATTCCCGAAATTTCAGGTTCAAGAAATCCCTTCGTTTTTATTCTACGTCTATATATGTATGTTGAAGTGGGTCAAAATTTGGATGGGCCTGAATGAGTATATAAGAAAATTCAGTTTTTACATTTGAATATTTTGCTGCGCCCTTGACAGCCCACTTTCATTTTCATATACCAATGTATGTATGGGAGGAATTATTAGTGTTGAATTTTTTGTGGGTATTTGAGCCCCCTTTTAACCCATTTTCTACGGATTGGTCCACTTGAAAACAGATTCATATTCCAGAAACCTCTGTAAAACAATGAATGGCTGACTGATATTTCCGAGGTCTCGTGTAACAAGCTCCAAAATACCGGTTGCGTAATTGAACACAGGACTTGAAGTACAGTTGCTGTCATATCAAGAAATTTGTCTCATTTGCGCCAAATCGACGACAGGAGGCGCTGCTCCCAATGCATTAACTGACTTTTACGGCCGATTTTGTGCATAAAATGCTGAAAGAAAACTCGCTGCATGAAAACCATGGGTAAAATTCTCAATCTCTAGCAAAAAGCCTTTAGAATTCAGTGGGCCGTCATAGAAGGCCGAGGTATGAAAGTTTTTCTTGCCAATGAAGAGATTTATTGCGAAAACACCACCGAAATAAATGGAAACAGAGGTCAATTCGCTTCTTTGAACAGGGGTTTCCCAATAATATCAGCCTGCCATATGTTTTCCTATGATAGATATATACCGGTAAAAACGCCGTCCATAAAGTGTGACATTCAAAAAGCAAATCAGCTTTTCCGTGTTTTGATCGGTCAACCAAATCGACTGCCTTCTTTGTTTAAACATTTTGACATGTTTTTGATGTTGATGACTTTGCGCATGCGGGAACTCGCCGAGGAATTCCACAACAGGTGAATTTTGTGTCAGCTTCACTGGCGTGCGTTACCACTATTCATGCACGTTCTCCTACTAATTTTCATAACAATGTAAAATGCTTGCAGTTACTGAGGTCTGTTTCCTCTGCGTGGAAATGGATTAGTCACTGTCGTGTGTGTGTGACGTCGCGATTCTTTAAAAAGCACCAGAACGCTATTTATAGCTGCGTTGCGGAATGGGACATTTGAATGGAAAGTTCTTGATACGGCATGTGATCTATCGGTTGGGTTTTCCACTCGATCGGGAATAGGCTAATGTCTATATTAAGAACATCAAAATAGGCTTTGGCGGCCTGTATATCGGGTGGCCCAAAAAAACTGGACTAAATTCAAATTCCAGTAACTTCATTGGTTTTCAAGGCACTTGAGTGAAATTTTGTGCGTCTGATAAAATGATTGTCACCTGTCATCGCAATAAATTTCATTAGCCTACACGGACTAGTTTCGTCACAGTGAAACAATTTGGAACGTTTGTCAAAAATTGATATGAAGGGAAAATGAATTTCAGACTTCCGAATTTCAAACAATTGGAACACCCTTTACCCGGCCATAACAGTTGGTGAGAGTGATATTTAACATCTTGCATCATATGGTTATAAGCTATATATGACAAAAAAACAAACGTGTAGCTCTACCCCAGTACAAATGCTGATAAATGCAGGGATAAAGTTATATGTTTGAAATTCTTGGTAAAATACATATGAACCTTACAATATAAAGCACTAAGGCCCGTATTCACAAAGCGTGATCATCGCGCGATGAAGACTTAGACGCGTGTAACTTCGTCAAATGCCGGCATGGAGAAAACGCGGAATTCCACGGAATTCCGCTAGACATAATTTGGTGGTCTGCAGTTTATACAGTACTATTGACTGGTGTGAAACTTGTCACGTGGATCATCCCCTCCCGTCCCCTCCCCTTATCCCTTATCATATTGGCACTAGCCAAGATACGAGGTAGCAAGGTGGTTGGGCTACAGAAACAATCCCGCTGTGGCTGCATTCCAACTGCTTTGTTTGGCCTTGTTATATCATCATTACTATATGCTACATGTGTCAAGGCCAGTGTATAGTTTATTCCATTGTTAAAAGCTATAATTACAGTTACGGATTCTTGGCGGATTTCCGTGGAATTCCGCGTTTTCTCCATGCCGGTCAAATGCATGGTGTAAGTGTGTGCATCAGTAAAGTTACACGCGTCTAAGTCTTAGTCACGCTGTGATCACCCTTTGTGAATACGGCGCTAAATGTCTCTGGCCTACTACAACAATTGTCGAAGTTATGACAGTTAAAGGAGCACAGTATTGCTTCCCAATCCTGCGTTACACCTACCCGCGTTAAGGGAGACCTCTATTGACGACTTGGTAAACTACGCATGCTACTACGTGCATTGTAGTGTAATCATATATTCTCCAACACTGGGGCGAAAGGCTTAACTACAGTATTGGAGAACGGGTACCGGTGGCGCCGGCTGTCGACAGAAAGTGGCAATACCGTGGTGCTTTAAGGGTGTTCAAGTTTTTGTACAACCTCGGTAGGTTTTTCTTGGCATGTCATTTTTAGACATGCGTAGTAATTTAAACTACATGTAATGAAATTTGCATGAAATATAGGTAATAACCATCTATTAGCTTACCAAAGTAGTGACATTATTGGAATTTGAATTTATTCCATGTTTTTATGGGCCATCAGATATACATGTATCTCGACACTATGAGCTCTAGAGGTATCATAGTCCATCTCGAATGGGTTACTCTTTCCTGATGCAGTCTCAGACGCCTTCACACACTTCAGTTAATATCGTCGTTGACTAGCAACGCGATCACAAGTCTAATCTACCAGTCAGCTGTGCTTGCGGACCTCCTGAACGTCTACGGATGGCTCACGAGCTCCCGTAGATGTGCGGTGTTGATTTACGGATCCGCAAAGTTACGGTAGCTTTGTGAATACCGCGAAAATATTTGCGGCACCCTAAGTAGGCCTATGGCTTACGGTAGCGTAAGTCCTTGCGGAAGCTTCGTATAAATATACTGATGCAATATCTGGGCTGGGACGAGGTTGTAACCTAAGTTACGGATTGTCATTTTTAACCTGAACCCCAGGTTCTTTTGTGCACACGACCACACATTCTCACCTTCGTCAGAAAAGAGCATCAACAAAATGGCGGTCGCTAAAATCTGTGATTGGGACTACGTCATTTTTTTGTGGGTGGAATACTATTTTCACAGTTTTTTTGGGTGTTGAAAGGTGATAATTTCTTTGTCAAGTGGTCAAGTGGCGTGAATTCTAAGAACAAAAATTATATTTCATATCTAGTGTAGGCTACTGTTCGTGATACATGACACTTTTTACAAAAAATGACAAAATGAATTTGTGCGAGATCCTGCAAAAGTAAAAATTTGACAGCGTGTATTCAGTGATTGCAAAATTCGGTCATAATGCCAATGTTCGGGGAGCACATATAGAAACAAGGGAACAGGACACACTCGGCCGAAGGCCGTGTGTCACTGTTCCCCGAACAATGGCACACGGGACAGATTGGAAGAGAATATAAAATAGAGGTCGGGTTTCTAAGGTGAAAGACATTGCTTCCCACCAGAATCGAACCCACGGACCCTCGCATAAGGCATCAATCGCCAGCACTAGACAGATTGGTAGATGTTACACCGGTATCAGTGTAGATGTTACACCGGTAATAGTTCTTTGCGGTCGTAGTGAAATCGCAGGTAGCAGGTTGCAAAGCAAGTCGCAAAGCAGATGCAGGTTGAAAATCAGTCAGCGGATTCCTAACTTTAGCTTTCGCGTCCAAATGTGAGCTACATGTACCCGGCGAATTTGTGGTTAGTAGGCCTACGGTTCGATGAATATACAAGTAGGCCTACTCTAGTTTCTTCCATGTAAAACCACTTCATGAATCTGTTTCAAGTCCGCCTCCAAGTATTATGCAGTGAGAAGGGAACATGCAATACACACTGATTGGCCGGATATCCTAATCGGCCATGTCATGACGTGCTGTTTCCTCGTTCATGACTTGTTGGGTGTGTTGATGTGGTTTGTTATCATCATGTGGCAGATAATTAAAAATCAAAGTCTGCAATGGGTCAAGGGAAATGGGATCAATTCGTGGCCCTTATGAAAACGGGGTTCCTGGTAGAAGAAATTTGAAGAAACCGATCTCAGGGCAGGTGATCAATTGGTCTCATGGCACGAATTCAAACAATCGGTCTCATGGCACTTGCCCAAGTCATCAGTCTCATGGCATATCATGATGGCCTCGATGGCACATCTTATGTTAGCACAAACTAGCCCTTTGGACACAGACTTGTATATAAAATTTATGCAATGTATGTTTTAACATACTTTATGCAAATACTTTGGGCCGAATTCACCAAGGGTGATCATCGCGCGATTAAGACTTAGACGCGTGTACCTTTCTCAAAAGCATGGTGGAAGTGTGTGCATTTAGTGAAGTTACACGCGACACGCGTCATGCAATGTATTTCTCTGTCGGTGTCAAATAAACATAGAAATTAAATTGATGTACGGTACATCAGTAACCAAAGTGGACCACTTGACTGGTGTCAAATGGTGCACATTACAGAAAGCCATTTAGTAAGTCCTCAACTCAAAGAATATTACATGACGAACTGAGGTTGTCACGACCTGATGATCATTGCCCAGAACACAATACCCTCATTGAGGTGAAGGAATACCTAACATAATGCAGATGGGCACAGGCTCTATTTCCATATTCGGAACTAGACTGCAGGCATAGTATTGGTTTCACCTTTTTCAAATCATCCGGAGTCGTACATTGAAACTGAACTCAATATTAACCCTTTGCCCCCAGTCACGTATTCACCTCTCGGTTACCAGTTCATTTCCTTCTTCGGAAAAGGGTGCAAACGCTTGTTTGATCCCCAGATTCAAAACAGCGGCTCGGTGACCGAGACCACACACACACACCAGAGCCACAGAATAAGCCTGCAACTCTGTGACAACCCAGCGTAGCTGCAGGCGGTCCGGCCTCTAGTTAATTATTTCATTCGACCTGCTTAACCGCATCCTGAGAATCTCAGGTCATTTACAGTCGTACCTCCCTCAATGCCCTGAGGACATCCACCCGTTTCGGAGGGGAAGAGGGACATTCCCTCGTGTGTACTCGCCAATCGGTAATTCACAAGTAAACCATGCAAAGGAGTGGGGGAATGCCACACTTGATGTAATAGACAAATATCGCGCCTAGTGCTACAACGTCTGCACATAGATCTGGTGTTACCAGTTACCGGATACCAGGCTCATAGCATTGTATCTAATTCCATTAATTTATGCACGCTGTCGAATAACAGCTGCCCCAAACACATGAACTGGACCACCCTCGTGTTTTGATCCCATTGGTACATGTACGTCCGCTTTATCTAAATAATCCCTTAGAATCATGTTGACGCGAAGTTAATCCAGGAACAATCAGAAACTCAGCGAGTTTGTCAGCAAATCGAGAAATTTTCAGAGATGCCATTTTGGGATATGACCAAGACAGGATAGAAGCTTCGCTGTGATTGGATGGATTCGGCGGAGTTGAGTACTCCGCTGCTTCCCCAACGAAATGGCATGGATGTCGCCAGGGTCTGAACCAAGCGCGAGTTGGGGAGCCGGTTGTGAAGACCCTGGGTGCGAGGATGGCTTAACCGACGATCCGTTGCACACTACTGGGCACCACTAAAGTCTGTTTGTATAGTCTGATCACCCTGTCGATCGGTTATTCAAGAGTAGCGTGTGATTAAAGATCCGTGCGAGTTCCAACTAATGGCCTATACACACGATCCAATTTTTCATCCAATGAGGAACCTGCTTGCCGTTTATCCCGACAGGTCGGCGCTGCGAGCAGTGCGACCGAACCGACGTCATTGACGTCGTTTTAAGTGTTGGCGCTACGTCACGAAAACATCAGCTGTACATTTTTCTACATGAATAATGAGATAAAGACGTTGCCATTATCGCTATCCTATTTTAAGTAAAAAAGCACCGAAAAATGCAGAAATGTTCATTATTCGGGGGCGAGTTATATCCTATCCTAGGGGCGAATTATCCTAGGGGCGAATTATCGTAGGGGCGAATTATCCTAGGGGCGAATTATCCGGGATCGAGTTATCCGGGGGCGAGTTATCCGGGGGCGAATTATCCTAGAGCTGTTTACATTATGGGCCGATTTCACAAAGGGCGTTTAGATAAATCAGTGTTCTAATTCATACTTATTCAGGTTAATGGTCTAGAAAAGCATTGTTTTGCTGCCTGTGCGGTGCTTGATTGGCGGCATTAACCTGTAGGATAGTCACACGCGCTTAACATTCCTGCGTTTATGTCCAGAATGACAGAAAGAAAGAGTTGAATGACACTAAACAAGGCCTCTTGAACCTTCAAATATTCTTTTGTACTCCTGCACATAAACGCAGGAATGTTAACCGCGTATGATTATCCTGCAGGTAAACGCCGCCTACCAGGCACCATACAAACAGTAAAACAATGCTTTTCTAGGCCTATAACCTGAATAAGTAGTAATTAAAACGCTGATTTCGCTAAACGCCCTTTGTGAAATCGGCCCTATGTTATTTTGGACTTTTTTGGGACATGCCAAACCACCAAACTGAATAGTTCCGTATAAAAAAAATTTCCAGAAGGGCATGCCACCAACGAATTACCATCCTCGCACCCAGGGTCTTCACAACCAGCTCCCCTACTCGCGCTTGGTTCAGACCCTGGCGACATCCATGCCATTTCGTTGGGGAACTAGCGGAGTGATCGACTCCGCCGAATCCAGCCAATCACAGTGAAGCTTCTATCCCGTCTTGGTCATACCCCAAATATGGTAGCTGTGAAAATTTCTCGAATCGCTGACAAACTCGCTGAGTTTGTGATTGTTCCTGAATTAACTTCGCGTCAACATGATTCTCACGGATTATCTTGTCAACGAGGACGTACTGATGGGTTCAGAACACGAAGGTATGATCCAGTTCATGTGTTTGGGGCAGCTGTCATTTGGCAGCGTGCATAAATTATGGAATGAGATACAATGCTAGGAGCCTGGTATCCGGTAACTCGTAATACCAGATGTATGTGCAGACGTTGTAGCACTAGGCGCGATATTTGTCCATTACATCGAGTGGCATTTCCCCACTGCTTTGCATGGTTTGTTCGTGAATTACCAATTGGCGAGTACACATGAGGGAATGGCCGTCTTCCCCACCGAAACGGGGTGGATGTCCTCAGGGCATTGAGGGAGGGTACGACCGTAAATGACCTGAGATTCTCAGGATGACGAATTACCGGTACTCATAACACAAAGAAAGTCATGTTGGATGGAACGTTCTGACCACGTGCTCCGTCCATTACCAATTGATGACGTCATTTGATGACGTCAGTGCATATCCTCTAACGTCAGCGCTTGAAAATCAATTCCAAGAATTGAAATGTTGAATTGGAATGTTGGATGGAACGTTCTGACCACGTGCTCCGTCCATTACCAATTGATGACGTCATTTGATGACGTCAGTGCATAGCCTCTATACCACGTCAGCGCTTGAAAATCAATTCCAAGAATTGATGCTGTGCGATTGATGATCTCAAAAATGGATGCTGCGCGACGTCACGTCAAGTTACCATGATTACGTCCAAAACGACGTCTGCACGCACGTGACGTCATCAGTGCTGTGACGTCATGGAATGAAATGTTCTGACCACGTGCTCCGTCCATTACCCATTGCTGACGTCATTTGATGACGTCAGTGCACTAATACCATCGGCAACGTGACGTTGCTATGGGTGACGTCACAAACTTGATGCTGTGCGATTGATGACCTCAGAAATGGATGCTGGTCGACGTCACGTCAAGTTACCATGGTTACGTCCAAAACAACGTCTGCACGCACGTGACGTCATCAGTGATGTGACGTCATGTTGGATGGAACGTTCTGACCACGTGCTCCGTCCATTACCCATTGATGACGTCATTTGATGAC
>NMRB01000456.1:243144-256475 GCA_002633025.1 Notospermus geniculatus
GACGTAAAATTTTATTCACCAAGTGTGCATGGTTGGATGGGATTAAGTCTGCTGATTAGAAACTCGGTCCAATACAATTTTGCCAAGAATGAATCACATTTATTTTGGAAAGCCTACGGTTTGCATACATGTGTAAGAGAACAATTCATTTGTCTGCTGTGGCGAAGACTTCTCTGTTTTATCATTTCGACAGTTGATCCCTAATTGGCATTCCTGTTATTGTGTCGGCTGAGAGCGAGTTCTTCAAATTCAAGACACTTCCTTGCTCCTCTCTTAGCAACAGCAGCATCAGCGTGCGATCTGGGGTGTTTCGTCAACCAGGATCAACCTGAAATGTAGTGAATAGAGTGGGAAGAGGTTAAATTGTACATGATAGGCCTACAATCCTTGGTGATTTATCCTTATACATGTCAGATCTTTATTACACCACCCTTGGTTGGGAAGGGGTTAATATACATGTAGCATGATACCGTACAATCAGGGTTGGAGCTACCATTGTCTTCTTTTAGCCAAAGTAAAGAAAAGCCTATTGTTCAGTAGTGTGAACAATAGGGATTTTCTTTACTTTGGCTAAAAAAAGTAATGGTAGCTCCAACCCTGGTACAATGCTTGGTATTAGATCCCTTGGGTGGTGGGAAGGGGTTAAATTTTAATGATGCGAGATAGGTGTACAATCCTTGGTGAATCGAGATATTATGTCAGATACTGTACTTTATTAGACCACCCTTGGTTGGGAAATTATCGGTAGGCCTAAGGGGTTAATGTAGAATGAGACAATCCTTGGTATTAGACCCCTTGGGTGATGGATGCTGCGCGACGTCACGTCAAGTTACCATGATTACGTCCAAAACGACGTCTGCACGCACGTGACGTCATCAGTGCTGTGACGTCATGGAATGAAATGTTCTGACCACGTGCTCCGTCCATTACCCATTGCTGACGTCATTTGATGACGTCAGTGCACTAATACCATCGGCAACGTGACGTTGCTATGGGTGACGTCACAAACTTGATGCTGTGCGATTGATGACCTCAGAAATGGATGCTGGTCGACGTCACGTCAAGTTACCATGGTTACGTCCAAAACAACGTCTGCACGCACGTGACGTCATCAGTGATGTGACGTCGTGTTGGATGGAACGTTGTGACCACGTGCTCCGTCCATTACCCATTGATGACGTCATTTGATGACTTCAGTGCACGAATACCATCGGCAGCGTGACGTTGCTATGGGTCACGTCACAAACTCTCGAAACTGCTTCAAACACCTGTTTCGAAAAATCACTTATACAGGTGCGATGTGATCAATTTTTCCAATTTTTTTGGAACCGTTCCAATCATATAGACTTTGGAATAACGTATGTCAAATATCACGTCATTCGAGTCAGGAATAAGAACGGAGATAGAGTTACAAAAAAACAAGAGGCCCATGGGCCTTGCGCTCAGCTGACCTTTGACGCCTCAGTTTGATAGGCTAAGGCATAAGGGATACAGCAGTCTTAGGAAGGTTTGTGGATGACGTAAAATTTTATTCACCAAGTGTGCATGGTTGGATGGGATTAAGTCTGCTGATTAGAAACTCGGTCCAATACAATTTTGCCAAGAATGAATCACATTTATTTTGGAAAGCCTACGGTTTGCATATGTGTAAGAGAACAATTCATTTGTCTGCTGTGGCGAAGACTTCTCTGTTTTATCATTTCGATAGTTGATCCCTAATTGGCATTCCTGTTATTGTGTCGGCTGAGAGCGAGTTCTTCAAATTCAAGACACTTCCTTGCTCCTCTCTTAGCAACAGCAGCATCAGCGTGCGATCTGGGGCGCTTCGTCAACCAGGATCGACCTGAAATGTAGTGAATAGAGTGGGAAGAGGTTAAATTGTACATGATAGGCCTACAATCCATGGTGATTTATCCTTATACATGTCAGATCTTTATTACACCACCCTTGGTTGGGAAGGGGTTAATATACATGTAGCATGATACCGTACAATGCTTGGTATTAGATCCCTTGGGTGGTGGGAAGGGGTTAAATTTTAATGATGCGAGATAGGCGTACAATCCTTGGTGAATCGAGATATTATGTCAGATACTGTTCTTTATTAGACCACCCTTGGTTGGGAAATTATCGGTAGGCCTAAGGGGTTAATGTAGAATGAGACAATCCTTGGTATTAGACCCCTTGGGTGGGAAGGGGTTAATACCACATGTAGGCCTTCATTCCTTGGTAAATTGATAAAGAGCTTATTAGACCCCCTTGGCATGCTTGGGATTAGGTGGGAAGCGGTTTATCATCATTGAGGTTCTTGGTGAATCGAGAGCTGTAAGTGTCCCTTTAATATTATTGACACCTTCACAAGAATTAATCCATGGTGAATAGGGAGCTATAAAATCATCATTGCCATTATTCTTGTTTGACTTTGACCTGCTATTCTATTTCCGCAACTCATATTTATTAGGAATATGCCGATGACTGGAGGGAGGCTTCGCGCTTTCGCCCCGGGCTTTCGCCAGACGTGTCTCTTCGGCAAAATCCACGGCAGTCCTGGAATTAGGGGGATTCCGCCTAGGCCTACACAACAATCTATAAATAAAATAAAAAGTTTGCCCACGTCAACAAAGAAATTGCCACGTGAAAATCATCTTCGTTGCATGCGTTGACTTTTCATCATATCGGGAAGAGTGTGAATTGTGGATATTTTGTCGTACATGTAATTTGGCTGAGATTTCATGAGCACTTCGATTCGAGATTCGAGTGGAGGTTCATGGTCATGCCAATTGGTCATTCTTCGTTCTCTTGCTACGATAGAGGACCACAGACCTCTGACGTCATCAGAATCAACCTAGTGACGAGACTTCCGCCTTATTACTTATTCACTGCATGCACTGTGAGAGCCGAGGGCAGAGCAAGCGATCAACTGTCGAAACTCCCAATGCCAGGGTCATTTAATTGGTAATCATTGCATCATTAGGTTCTTAGAATGAAAAAAAAGATCTTACCTTGCGTCTCATTGTTTAGATGTGCTGAACTCCTTCGAAGTAGACGATTGAACTGCTGAATGCAGACTCCTGGCCTTAGCTGTGAATATTCCAATGATGATGACGTCAGACACTGGCAGATGATACGCTGGCGCAGAAGGCGCGAAAATTCAAATACCCCTGTTTTTTATTTTGTTGAATAGCGCCCCCTGGTGGACAGATCTGGCATTAACTTCCCTTTGAACTGATGTAGAAAATATCAACCTATCTATCCCATCACTTTTTGTCTAGATATTTATCATAGGGGCTGAGATATTGCGATATTTCATTTTACACAAAACGCCCCCTGGTGCGCCTAATATAGGTCAAATTGCGCTCATTTTTTGTTTCCGAGGAGAGTTCACCAAGGGCTACCTTCAGATGTAATTTGGAGTCTCTAGCTATTACGGTTACAAAACGTCGGGCATAGTTGGACAGATGGAGTGATGGACTGCAGGAGTGATGGACTGCTGGACTGACAGACTGACGCCACTGAATACCTATTTGACTAGCTCCGCTGACCTTTGGTCAGCTGAGCTAAAAACGATTTGGAAATAATATATAAGATTTTCGTGGCCCACGAAAATATCCGTGATACATTATCTAGGTCAGCCCTATTTATTTATTTATTTTTGCAATGGGTGCCGGCGTGTCAAAGACACATTGAGGTATACAAATAAATTAAGGAAATGGCGTGCGAGGTGCAAAGCTTCCAGACAACAATAATAATAATTGTACGGATAAATAAAAGTAAAACTGAAAATCTCCACGGTAGAAAGAACAAGAGAAACCAAGCGGAAGTAAGGACCTACATAAAAAAACAGGAGCAGGAACATTAAGATGATAAATAAAGATAAAGGGTTATATCATCTTAATTCATAGTAAAACGATTTGAATTTTTAATGAACTTCTGTACCGCCAAGAAAAGCGAAGGATTCAAGAATGTGAATTGATATTTAAAACCATTGATCAAATGATCTAACAGGATGTCATCGGGAAAGTTTAATGGATACAAATTGCATTGCTCACAAAGTAGAGTGATATCTTCAAAGAGTCCCCATCGTGCTGCGATATACCTGTCACAGTAAAGAAAATAGTGGTATGGCTCAATGTCCTGCATACAGTCACAAACTGGTGATTCACAGAGGGGTCGTGAGAAGAGGTCATTATGAAGGGAAGTAAAGCCAATTCTGAAGCGTATATGCAGAACGCTGAGATAACGCGACCCGGTCGTAGCAGCAGCAAAAGCTTTACAAAAGTAATGTTTTTTATAACGTGCTTTAAAGGTAAGTGACGTAGGAGCACTTGAAATACTAGTTCGAAGCTGGTTCCATTGTTTACAGGTGGATGGTAAGAATGAATCAATGTAACGTTCAGTTCTTCCGAAAGGGGGTAAATACTGAAAAGAAGCACGTAAATTCCCAACACCTCTTTCTAAAATTTTAGGCCAGCGAAGTTCAATACGGACTTTTTCATAACTAGAGTATATCATCGCACCTGAAACAATGAGACCAGCTTGATATTGAATTGATTCAAGTTTTTTGGTAACATAAGACTCTTTACCGTAGAATAAAATAATACTGTATTCCATCAAAGATCTTATCATGATAATATACACAATATTTAGCGTCGCTCTTGGTAATTTATATTTAAATTTCCTAAAAATGTTCAATCTTCATACACTTAGAACTTAATAGACCAATATAGTCACTCCAATGGAGACTCGCATTAAGATGAATGCCAAGATGCTTGTGAACAGAGACAGGTTTAATGAATTTTCTACGGAATAATAACTGATTATCCAGCGAAGACGGTACTCTCTTAGAAGAAAAAGCCATAGCTTCTGATTTACGAGGATTAAAATCGACCAGCTATACAGCTGCCCAGTTTTCAATGGCCATAAGATCACCGTTAAGAGTCCGGATGGACGTAGGTAGATCAATGCATTCATTAAGGATTGTACTGTCGTCAGCAAAGAGAAACATATTTGATTGAACTACATCGACAAGGTCATTAATATATACCAAGAAAAGTATCAGGACCCAAAACTGAGCCCTGGGGAACCCCAGATTTCATGACCCCCCCCCCCCCCCAAGTCCGACATCCCACTTATCCGACGTCCCACAAGTCCGACATCTCACAGGTCCGGCGTCCCGCAACTTCGACATCCCACAAATGCGAAGTACCATAAATCGGAACTCCCAACCCCTTCTTGTCGGAGTTATGGGATGTCGGACTTATGGTACTTCGGACTTATGATACCTTTCTCTGAACGTCGGACTTATGATACCTTTCTCTAAACGTCGGACTTGTGGGATGTCGGACTTGTGGTGCTTCGGATTTGTGGTACATTTTTAAAGTGACTTTTCCATTGTCGGACTTTTTATGATACTTCGAACTTTTGGGATGTCGGACTTATGGGGGGACACCATATTGGACGCCCGATGGACCCAAAATCAATGTGCATGCTCTACTGTAATAGAAATACATTTACATTACATTTATATACCAAGGAAAAGCATTCTAGTAAGTTTACACAGTTCATGAGTAGGCTAATTGTACATTGATAATTTTCAAGTTGCGCCCCCTGGCGGCCATATTGGATGCCCGATCGGACCGGAATTCGGTATTTAAGAAGTTTCCTAGAAGTATCCGTACAAGTTTTCAATGTTCTAGGTCAAGTGATGACAAAACGTGCCACCTTCGTAGAAAATGTTGTTAACCTCTGTGGCCTTGAATATTTAACCTATTTTTTTTTGAATTACGCTGACCGGGAACTTGGGTAGAGGTTTAAACAGAACTTACACGATTGAAAACAGCTGTGCAGGAGACTATCCTCGCTATTTAGTGAATTTGCAATTATGTTGTAAGGCACTGAGTGAACAATAGGTCACGGATAATGGAACAATAGATTGGATGGTCGCAAATTTGGCAGGGGATAAACATACCCCTGGTTTCAGTGAGTGGAACTAGGTTTATCTAGTTAATGAACAAAGCGCTTGTTATGATACACGCTCAGCGGCATTTTGAATAGCGAACGCAGCCATCCCACATGTGGACACGGGAACCCCTTCCCTCTACCGCGCATGAGTGTTGACAATACATGGGACAGGGGCCAAATTAAGATTAGTGGCTCACTAAGTGACCCTTGTTTTCATGTCAGATTTGATCGTTTCCAACCGATTGCGGAGTCCTGTCTTGTCCAAACCTTTTCAGCTTGGAATATGTTAGGGTGATTTGTATGTAGATATGTCTGAGTTCAACGAAATTTTGATGCCTGTCATTGTTTTTGAGATATTCGGGATTTTTTGCCAAATGTTTCGGATGCGCATCGTGCTTTGAGTTCACCTCAGTGGGAAAATGAATTGGAGTTCTGAGTAAAGTAGGCGGATATTATGTTGAAACTCGATTGTAAAAACTCGGTTTTACAGAAATCAACCTCAGCGCCCTGATGTACGTACATAACAATTGAGTTCCTAAATCTGTTTTGAAAGTTTAACTCTTACCCTCAAACAAACCGCTAACAAAAGTGATTTATCACCACTTGACAGAAGCTAGCCAAGCAGATTTTCAGAAGCGGTATTTTTCACTAAATTTGCGACAACTCCCACATTCTAGTCTCGCTTGCCAGACGCTACGGGCTCACCCCTTCGGTAAATCACACTCCGCGTCTGGCTCTTTTAGAGATTAACAATCGTGAAGACCGCGTGGTGGCAGCACGGGTCCCTTGGGTTTTCACAACCTCGTTCACTTTCTGACAATATGACGAGTGGTCCAAGGTTGTCTGCGCGAACTATACCCCTGGGCCCGTATGCATAAAGGTGGATCAAGGGAGGTATAGCTTATTCCAGGTATAACTTCACGGTTGTACCACCGTCGGTATGCATAACGGTGGTTTAAGCAAAACTGTGGTATAACGCTATTCATGGAATAGGCGGCCGAATGCATAAAGATGGAATAGCTTATTCTGTGGTGTTAATATGCCAGATTTGCTGGTGTAACTTAAACCTACCAAGGGGTATGTTTAAGGAGTCGAGTAATGCAGAATGAAGCACTGTGCATCATCAAATTGTATTCTGTTGAAGGGCTGCCGACTCCAAATGACTGAAATAATTGCAACCATTGGTGTGGTTGTTCAAAACTACTATAAACCTAACGTGGCGATGATTTTGGATTAGTGCTTGAAGGAGATAACGCCAAGAAGACCTAACTCCATGATGGAGATAGTGGGACTTTCGAAAATCCGAGCCCTGATAAGGATCACCAACATGAGATGCATTGTATTTTATGAAACCAGTCTGATTGCGAGAAAGGACTCCAATACCAAGGAATAACATTAAACCGTGGAATAAGCTGTTTTCTCTGTCAGCCTCTTTGGGAGCACGTGTTGACTGTTTGGCAGGTATAACTCTATTGTGACTTAATTTGCATAAAGGGTCCAAATCATCTAATAATAGGTTTCCTGCAGGCTTTGCACACAAATACCTTGGAATAACGCTACACTGTGGAATAAGCTTAAACTTAGTTTAGTTATACACAGAATTGTTATACTTTGTTTTATGCATACCAAATTTTCTAAACCAAGGAGAGAAGAATAACAATTCTCAGAATAGGCTAAACCAGGGTATAGTTACCACCTCCTTTATGCATACGGGCCCTGGGGATGAGGTTGGGTTTTTCCCGGAAGTAATTTCCGCGGGAATTATGAGCGAGAAAGCGTGGTGATTGGCTGGAGCCCAGTGGAGTGCCATCTAGTGGTGTTACCGGCTTTGAGCCCCAAATGTGCCAGTGTGTAGGAGACCGGGACGTCGGATACACACTGGGGCCGAGTGTACCTACATCCACGACGCACTGGTTTCAGAACACCAGCCGCAGCCACCATTGCCCCCGTAATGTCACAATCGGCTGATGAAGTTTCATTGAAATCGACCCACACGCACAGAAATAATTCAGAAAAACGTTTATTGGAAATGACTGGAAATTCTCAAAATATTCCATACTTATGAGCAAGAGTGTACTTGAATTCCGTGAACATATTTTTCAGGCTTTACCTGGCTATGATTTGGACTTCATTGATGACAGAGTGGATCCAAAAAGAAAACCAGAGATTTTCTTGGTCCAAACTGCTGCGCACGTGGCTGGGGCGGCTTATTATTATCAGAAGAGAGACGTCACCAACCCGCCATGGCCAGATAATAAGGCAAGTACGAGTGCCCGGTAATTTTCAAAGCTACATGTATAACTTATACCTTGGCAAGTATGTGTTGTACTAGCCAAAATAAAACAACAGTAAATTTGGGTTGTATTTCATGTGACTGACTAAAACCAAGAAACTTCCATGCACCCATGCTCTGCCCACACCAGTCCACAGACCACTGTAATAGGCTGACGCTGCTGACACCATCGGATAACACTGAAACAACTTTAAAACAATCGCACGAAGATTACTAAATCGTGGGTCGATTGTATCGGCCGTATATGGCGGTAGCACATTGCAAAAGTAATAGCCAGTGCATTAGTGCATGCGCATTACCTTTGATTGGAGGAATTGGGTTGCCCATAGATGAAGCTTTTCTTTGACTAAGGCTAATCCAGCTTTAAGTGATACATCCCAGTACAATTCTTGAAGCATTTACTATTTAGTCAAATTTCTAGACTGCCCCACCAATCTGACTCCATTAATCTTCAATATACATGTATGTCCCTTGTATTACATATTTGAGTTTTTTTCTCATTACAGCGCATCTACGGCGCGAGCATCCATCCGAAATATGGAGGTTGGTTCAGCATGAGGGGTGCCATTTTCTTCAGAAAATTTAGCTATCCTGCTCTTCCAAAGAAAGAACCAGTTGATGTGTTGCCAACGAATAACCTGAGAATAGAATTGTTGATCAGATACAACGACATCTCGCATTACGATCAATGGTCTCCAGAAGGATGGAGGGATAGCATTCCAGTGGTACTGAGATATTCTCCACTGCAAATACAGTATTTTAAAGCGAGTGAAGAAGAACGTCTGAAGATGCTTGGTCTTTAAAGAGATCAGGGAATAGCATTCCGCGATAATGACGTCATCTATCACACCTTGTAGCTCGATGGAAAATACCCGGATGTCGGACAAACACTCGTCAACATGCGGGTCCATTCACGCACAAGACAACTTAATGACGCGATACGACGTCATTTGGCTTCCGACAACCGAGGAGGTAACGTCGTGAGGCTTACGATTACGAGTTGGGTCTGGTTGTAGAGATAACGTGGCCTTATAACCCAACTTAGCGTTATCATCCTCTTGCCAATTCTAGCTACTTTAGAAATGAAAATTGACAGCAGTTTTTTGGGGATGAAATCCCTACCAGGGCCGGATCCAGAGTTTAGAAATAGGGGGCACAACCCTGAGGGCGAAGCCGTCATTTAGCGCGCACACACGAAGGGGGGGTCCGGGTGAGGGGGCTTCCCCCGGGAAAATTTGAAAAATCAAAGCTCTGAGATGCGATTTCCCAGCATCTTAGACATGAAATACTAGACGATGGTTCGCAAAAATTAAAAATCTGGGGTTAAAAATATGGCTGACCACACCCAAAATATCAAAAGTTGCAAAGCATTGCTACTGAAAAAATAATTAAATGAGCAATGCCACAAAACTACTCTCACCCAAAACAAAAAGTGCACCCTGGGATCCAGATAAGGGTAATGATGAAAACAGTATTTTATGTGGACATGAGTGTAAAAACCTTTTTCATAGCTTTTGTAGTAGTATCGTAGTAACAAGGGCAATAAAAACAATCTCATTGACTTCAGCTAAGCAGTTTTAATTATATTGGTGCTTGGGGGTTTAGTTATTTTAATGATTAAAGCCGCTCAATGGGTATTAGGTCTTTTTGCCCCTTCCTGCTCCTTGACGGAAACACTCTGGGAATAGTCTCACCTTCAGTGCCGGGTGAAAATCATTCGTCCAAAACATGCAGTAAAAAAATCATTGCCCCTCAAAAAACAGGGGGGGGGACGTGCCCCATGTGCCCCCTTCTGGATCCGGGTCTGCCAACTGTCACGGTCAGAAGGAACTGTAGGAAACATTATTAGCTTTCTAATTGGTTAGAATTAGCACATTAGTTAACGCCGCGTATTAAGGGCGGGAATCTAATGACATCGTGACATCAGAAAACTCGTTTGCTGGCATCCGGGTAATCAATGACGTCATTGCCTCCCAAGAGCTATAAATAGTAACGTCGCGGAACACTATTCACAGAGATGATATTACTTCGTAGACATACATGTAGTTCTGTGTAGTACATTCTAGATTTAGATACATTCACGGGTAGCCTCTGACATGGTTTATTGGCTACATGTACCAGTATATATCCAATAGAAAACAAATATCCAACATAAAACACAAAAAAACGACACACAAAATGATAGTACAGTATAAGCAAAGTCGTCTCCGAATTTCGCAAATTTTCGATTTTTTTCGAACAGCATAAGCGTCTTGGACTTACTTTTAATACAAATTGCAAATGGTCAGAACACATTGATAATGTCATTTCGGCCGCTAAAAAATAAATATCCTTGGCAAACTCAAATTTGTACTAAAGTAGTCAACATTAAAGCTGAACTGCATGAACAAAAACACAAGCGCCGTAGTATAGTGATCTACAGAACTGCAAACGCCTTTCGAAGCACCTCCAGAACATGATAGACTGCTGGCCTGTTTGGCGGCGCCACTGTATTCAGTCTCAGGCTTTCAATCGAGACACATCAAGAGGTAGCGTCCAAGTGACAGAGCCTGATAGACTAGTGTATATAGATCCGTACGACAAATATCGTACGTGGATGGACCGCTTTAGAGCTGCAGACGTACTGGACACCACCTCTCGATGTTCTCCAATGACAGACACGGGTTGAATACAGTGGCGCCACCAAATAGGCTGGTAGTCTATCATGTTCTGGGGGCACTTTGAAAGTGTCCTATGGTTGTTTTTATTTCTCTTGACCACCACGGTGTCGTGGTGGTCTTTTAGCTCGACCGTGGTGAGTTGTCCGTTGGCCGTCGTCCGTTAGCAGGGCACGTTTCGTAACCGCTGGGGCTATTGATCTGTGGTACCGGGTACATATATACCTCTAGGTCATATGATGTATGACACCAAGTTTCGGTCCGATTCGATTCTTGACTTGGCCACCAGGTGGCTAAAACCAAAAACACAAAAAGTGCAATAACTCCTGAACTAATGACAGGATCGTCTCCAAATTTTTATCATAGGTATATCTAATGAGAATACATGATACTTGTAATGGGTTTGTGATTTGACCTACTTTTCAAGGTCACATAGGTCGAAGTTCGAAATTTTGCCATTTGGTGGCATGTTTCGTAACTGCTAGGGCTATTGACCTGAAACTTGGAACCAATACAGCTCTATGTCAGTTGACCTATGGCACCAAGTTTCGGTCCGCTTTGATTCTTAGCTTGGCCACCAGGTGGAAAAAATGAAAACTCAAATTCCAATAATTCCTAAACTAACGTCTGGATCATCTCCAAATTTTCATCATCGGTGCACCTAATGACGATACATGACATGTAACGGGTTTTTGATTTGACCTACATTTCAAGGCCACAGAGGTCAAAGTTCAAAATTTTGTCATTTGGTGGCACGTTTCGTGGCTAATATCTTCTGATTTGGTATGATCGGTTGTCTGGGTACCCTCTGTACCTGGAACTCAAGGCTTGCCCGGGAACATTTCGATTTAACATTTGTCATTTGTTCTTCTTGGGCCGGTCGCACAAAAGTTAAAAATCACTGTTAATTTACAGTACCTGGCACAATTGACCTCCCTAAATCCGCGTACCTCCCCTTGTACCTCCCCCGTACGTGACGAGGAAGGTAGGCTTCAGTTCATCGCGTATGGTATGGGTACGTCAGGCGTCTCTCTTGCGTGACGTCGGGTGAATAACGTTACGTCTTCACTGCATGCCTTCCACGACGCTGCGCCACGTCCTCGGAAGATACGAGGACGGTACGTGCATGGCGCTGCATGTAGTACGCGGATGGTGCGCGGCGCGGAAGGGCGGTCAATTGTGCAAGGTACTGTATCTTGGCGTTAACTTATCCCAAAATGTTAGTCATGTTATTTTGTTACTTAACACCAAGTTAGGGATTTTAACAGGAAAAGTTAAATCAACAGACATTTATCTTTTCAACTTTTGTGCAACCGGCCCCTGGTACATTTACCCAGGTGAGCACATGATCCATGGACCATTTTTCAAAGCTGGAATATCCAGTTTCTGTTCACGCTGTTCAGCTTTAAACACACTCTATATTATAAGTACGTTTAAATCATCTGGACACCGATGGGATGACCCTTTGATTGCCAGGCACACCTTGGTATTGTTGGTGAAGTCTGGCTATTGAAATGCGTGTTATTGACAGGACACTTCCAGCCATTCTCTTGCGTGCCTCTGTTAATCAAGGCCGAGTTGCATGTTCTATTTCGAACCAAGGTTCAGCTTGTTAGAAAACAATGTGCGATGGACCGTTTAGAGTAAACCCTAAATTCATTGTTGTCCGGTTACTAGGGGTTTGACTGACATACGCCCATCGGGGTCCAGGTGATTTAAACGTACTACTGCACCATGTGACCTGGGCAACCAATCGGGCAACCTGAACAACAGGGCACAAGCCTCCAAAAAACCTGGTGACGTTGCGTCGGTTTGTGACCCTGACGAACAACAGTCAAATCCGCCATTTTGCGTAGGGTTATGTGATGCGTCACGACTCACAGCGCCGGTGTGGAAGAACTACTTCCGCGGTAAAAGTAGTTCTAAAGAAATGACATTTCTGTGATAAATATTTGCTACTTTTATTGTATTTTATGATGATTTCAGATGAAATAAATATATTTAAGTCAATTTATTCGCATATTTACATCAGAAGACCCATAATAGCATATTTTATTGTTTTGGGAATCTGGCAAACGCACAGTGGACGCACAGCATCAGAACAGCGAAATGCATGTCAGTGCACTGTACATTCTGTACTGTATGGCATAATGGCGGGAACCCCGGGGAAATCCCGATTTGGCCGAGCAAAAACGCACAATAACTCGCAAAATCTTAGTAAAATTCACTTTTGCGTATCATATTGTATTAAATTAACCCAAAACTGCCATCGTTAGGTTCTTTTTCGACACAAAAGTGACGAGTTTCACCGAACTATATCTTCTAGTGGATGAATCAAAGTAGTCCGAAAGTAGATCCAGGTGGTTCGGTCGCCGCATCACTATCCCAGCTATAGGTGGGGGCGCAATAAGATATTCAAGATG